>CM076579.1:413529042-414064730 GCA_034641835.2 Pinus albicaulis | reverse complement strand
TGTAGATGCTACTCTTTGATATGAAGAAAAAGCACAGTCTTAGGGGGAGAACAGAAATGAAAATATCATTCGAGGGGGAGATCTGCTGGTAGCAAAGGAAGCATGAAACAGGTCCTCAGGATCAAAGGATTAAAGGATAGAATCTACTCTACGAGATCTGCAACCCCTTGCTATCGATGTCAAAGGGGAAGGAAGAGCAGTAAATAGAGAGAAAGACACATTGAAGCAAAGGGGGAGATCAAAGTGGAAATATTGTCATTGATGGAAAAGGAGGCAAGCCGTATGTAGAGATAGGCAAAGAACAATGTAAACAGAAGACAACAGTAATATTTACAGAGCAAGCAGTGCGCAGGCAGCAACAAGAGGAAGAGATGAAATGGTCATGTACAAGAGAGGCAGAGAATGAGCAACAGAGGTGGCCAGAAGAAGGCGGCATGCAGAAGTAGCGATGCGTGCGAGAGAGACAAAGGAAAAGGCAGAGGCAGAGCCATTATCGCAGAAAGTCACAGGCAAAGACAGAGCCGTTATTCCAAGAATCATTACCCCAGCCGGAGGATACATTAAAGCGAAAACATAAAGCTTATATATATGCAGTGCCTCATTTATGTTGCGCCTTTGTTCAATACATGGCCTGACTTTTGATCTATGTGGAGTATATATATATGTGTGTGTGTTGGTCTATAATATATTGACATATATATATAAAGATCAAATCTTATATAATGCATCTGTATGCGGGTTTATATGTTCAAAGGGCACTGGCATTTAAATGAATTAAAGGTGTGAAGTATATCAAATATATGTGGGCCCGTGAATTGAATACATCATAATATCTCGTGCTAATGGTTACAATACAAGGCGTATATATATATTATAGTTATGGATGAGAAATTAAGAATACGAAAGGGTTTGTTCAGTTTTAAATACAAACAGAATCTTATATTGTGGGACCCTCATATAATCGCATGGGAACTTGTTAAGAAAAGTTCTGATCGCGATTGAGTTTCGGACCCGATTCATTATACACGGTGACTCAAGTGTGTTTAAAGTCCGGCTTAAAGGTATGCCAATCGCATCAGAGTTAAAGCGGAACATCGGAACATACCATTGAAGGATGCGATTGCGATCAATCGCATCGGAACAATCGTAAAGGTACCAATTGCAATTGGAAGAATACAATTACGATCAATCGCATCGGAACAATCGCAAAGGTATTAATCGCATCAGAGTAAGGGAAGAACATCGGAGCATAATATTGAAAGCTGCGATTGCGATTAATCGCATCGCAACTATCGCAAAAGACTAAATTGCAATCGGAAATATTTGCAAGGTGTTTCATCGAATCGGATCGGAGTGGTCGCATCGGAGCATCGGAGCATAAGGAATATCAGAACATGCAACTAAAAGTTGCGATTGTGATAAATCGCAATCGGAATGATCAAATCGCATCGGAGAAACAAACATTAGATTCAAATGATCGCTGTGGGGCCCGATCCTTCCAAATATTAGAGTTTGTGATTCGATTTATTGTGGATTGGATTGTAATATAAGACCAAAGGCTTATCTAAGGTTTTACAACATTTGATCACAATATATGAATATAAAGCGGCCAATACATAATGATATTTATTATAATGGATGGCGGAGATGATTTGACTGACTATATGGTGGGCCTTTTCTAATCGCATCGGCAGAAATCAAAAAACCAAATCACAAGGTTATTGTGAATGTTGTGATTGCGATTGAAATACACGAGTGGAGTATAGCTGGCATGTGGGGTCCATCCAAAGATAAGACTAAGAATAGGTCTGCTCCAAGTAAATTAATCCAAATCTAAAGAGGAAAGGAAAGCACCGAGGCACATATATATGATACATACATATTTCCAGGATGTGGACAGTAATGCATCGCATCGAAAGACAGAACAAGTTCAACAAGTGGGCCCGTAAGGGCATTCTAAGTATTAAAACTTTTTATTATGTGTATAACACTGAGAGTTGAATTGCATAGTTACATGTATGCAGTGATTGCACCACAGCATAGAACAGGAGAGCTAACAGTGTGGAAAAAAAAAGGACACAGTCAAAGAAAAGACAAGTACACAGCAATCCAAAAGGCTGAATGAGTTGAGCTGGAATTTTCATTGTACCGAATAAAGTGTTTCTTAATGATTTATATTCATTGTGATGCAAAGTTCAAGGAAGGCGGCATTATCCCACTATAATATTAAAATAAGAACTTGCGTTTACATTTTTCTTAAAGGCCGAAAAGAAAATGAGAAGGTCAAGACCAAGAGGGATCACTATCCATTTTGAATTCCCAGAGTGAATACAAACAAGCCATCGTGAATTCTCTATAAGTACGATCATCTTGATATGCATAGTGGAGTAATAGAGAGTAAGGATAGAGAATGAAAATTATAGAAGATTGAGGCAGAAGATAAGGAAGAGAGGAGCAAAGAAAGAGATGCTAAGCAAGAATGAAGGGCTCAATATCCGAGTAAATCAATTAAACACTTCTTGTGATAAATTGAGGAATTTTGAGCTTCCCCTATCAAGTCAAGCTGAAAGCCATCGCCTTTAGCCGATCGAGGTCGGGAGCTGGAACATACTTGGTGCTCGGCAGAAAATTAAAGCCAGTGGAAGGGAGTTGGAGCTTCCTTAGAAGTTGTAGCTTGCAGAATTGAGGTTGGAGCCTCCTGTAGGTTGGTGGCTGCAGAAAAACAGTGGTGAGAAGGATTTGGAGCTTGCCTTTGCATCACAACAATAATAAGATGTGGTTTTATCCCTTTATGGGTTTCCACTTATATCTAATGTCTCTATCTGTGTTGCCTGTGTGCTCAGATGATTTATCAAATATGCTTAATGTTTACTTCTCTCATAATAAGTTTAATGTCACATTAATTTAATACTTGCTGCAATATATTAAGACTGTTCATATACTAAGGTTGAATACAAAAGTAAGCTGTAAATAAGCTGATGAAAATTCAAAAAAAGCTCATGTATGTATTGAACTGATTCACCCCCCCTCTCAATTCAACTAAGAATTCAACATAAATTTGAATTTCCACACTCGCAGGTTGAATTAAGCCATAGTTAGTAGGCCACGCGCTGGCCAAGTCACTTAGTTAAGTCACCAATTCAAGCTAAGGGGAAGTAGATTTGTGCATGAGTTGATTGCTAATATCTAGCAATCTAGTGGAGTTATGTAATGTTCTGGGACTTAGCCTCCAAGCTAAATGGAACATTAGAGTTAGCAACAGCTCTAGCCGGAAAATAAATGGGAAGAAAATCCCATAAGTCTCCTAAGGAGGAATAAAATACTCCAAATGAGAAAGGGGGACACTCTTTATAGCTCAATAAGACACCTCCATGTGTGAACAGGGTTAAATTCAAGCTGATTTGACTAATTCAACAGCGCAGTTTTAGTGGAGGAGTAATCCAAGGATGAATAACGCAATTTTAGAGGGAGATGTAACTTGGGTTAGAAGTAACCTAATTGAGTGGGGCCAAGGGTAAGAAAACTCATGTCTTATATAAGGAAGAGGATGGCAGAATTATTCTTCATGTTGTATATTATTATTCTTGGCTGCCAAGAATTGTTGCTACTTTGCTGCTTAGCAAAGTTGCAGTGTTGTTTAGCACTGGGTGTTCCCGGGCGGGAATCCCACCTCTTTCCTTTGAGGAGCCTCATTGGGAGAGTTTGAATTCATCATTCCACATCAGGTTTTTAGGCCAAGCTTTAGCCATCTTCATCAGCACAACTTTGCCGGAGATTGTGTAGTGTTGCTCGGTGCAGCAATGGAAGGGATTGAAATCCCGGCTTCTGAGCTAGTTTCTCATTGGAGGAAGGTTTCCTTCACTTGATAAATCTATTTGGAGAGCCCCAGAGCTTATTTCAGATCTGTGGTATCAAACCACACATTTTCCATACATTCCCAGCATTGTTTCTACGAGGGAATGCGTTATTTTGGAGGCAGTGCTCATTGCATGGTTTGGTGGCTCCGTTGCTGAGTTTCATTGTGATTGAGAGGTTCATCCTTTCATGGGAGGAAGAAATTGAGGGATCTGCATCAGATCATTTATCATTCAGCCTTCTATGCTCTTGTGCTTTAGTGTTTCAGTGATTATTCAGTAATTTTCTGAAGATCACATTTGTATGCAATGTATTTGACAAGAAACCCTTGCCGGGTTCTCTTGTATTTTTTATGAGGAGACTAGATCTCTATACTTCATCATTATTCATTAATATATGAGTATATCTATTTTTCTCCTATATTTTTATGTTAAAAACCTCTTTAGACTGCGCAGTCCATTGATGCAGCAACTATGGTAAAATGCAGTTTGGGGTTTTTAGTCATTTTCAGCTACACTAGTGTGGAAGGTCTGTTTAACCCACATAGTTCCATTTATTTCTGATCTCCTCTTGTATTTATATGCTACATAGATGTATCCATGGGATCCAAGTGATCATTTCACTGTTTTATTGTATATGTTGCCGAAAATGCGTTTTTCATGCATGATTCATGAGCAGTCCTAAAAAAGGAATATTACAGTGGTATCAAAGCATGATCTCTGGCTCAGCCTGTGATATCCAACTATTAGAATAAGGAGAGATGGATAGAAGCTAGAAAGCTTCAATATGTGTAGAAATAGAGGAAGACAAGCTCACAAAGCTTCTTCCAAAATCTTTGCAGAGCTTTCAAGGAGAGCTGAAGAAAAAGAGATTTGAGATGAGATCTCCAAAGGAGGTTGAATCTAGAGCTGAATCTAGATTTTTGCATGGTGAGTGTGAGCATGTAACTGCACTCCATGATGCACATCACAAACAAATTCCCAGAGCTATCCTGAGATGGATGGGAGGAGGAAGAATGCCTAAGAGAATGACTCCTAGTGATTTGTTGCGGGAGTATGAATCTCAAATTGAGAGGTTTAGAGATCATACTGATTTCCAAGAGTTTTGCAAGATCCAGATGGAGAAGATCCAGAAGCAGGATGCAGATAGATTTCTTCTATCTACTTTTGCCAGATCACCCACATGTTCAGCTGGAGCTTGGGTGAAGGAGCTAAATTCCTATTTTCAGTTGCACCATATTTCTGAAGGAGAAGCCATCAGAGTTGCAGCACTGCATTTCAGAGGAAAAGCTCATGCATGGTGGATTTTTGAATCTTATTCCTTAGAAAATGCCAATACTTTCTCTTATGCAAGATTCATAAAAACATTGATGGAGAGGTTTGGTGAAAAAATTCCTAATACACATGAGCAAGGAAAACTAGAGAAAACAAAACCCTTACATGTGATGGAGGAAACTCCATTTCAGAAAACCATGGGAGGAGCTGATGTGTTGCATTAGACATTGCCAGAAGCAAAACCTCCAGTTAATATTCTTGAACAAGAGGGCATGGGGATCTCCTTTTCACATGAGGATCCAACTATTGAGATGTTGCCCACACACAGTGAGGAAGATGAGGGCAACATCGCTGTCACATCTAGAGCACATCCAGTGCCTCATGCAGAGGAAGGAGGAGCACATGCTCCCACAGGAGAAATTCTTGTATCCTTGCAAGAAGTTCCCCAGGATCTCATACATAGAGGTCCAAGCACAATCAATGAGCAGCATGATTGTGCAGCATTGCAGCTGGGATAACGAAGAAGGGATGATGAGCAGTGTCATTTGATGAGAGGTACACACCCTTCTCTATTTCAGAAAGCCAATGCAGGAAAGAGGTAGATTGATTTGCATTGTAAGGGCAGGGGCAAGGTTTCCCAACCACATGAGCAATCTACTCTTGATATTGATGTCTCACTACATGGAGGCATTCCACCTAGAAGACCACCTGATCTACAGTTGATAAGATATATCTTGTCTTTGGGATCACCACTCTTGGATTTTGGAGAGGTGAAGATTTTGGAGGAAGACTTTGGCATGGGGGATGTCAAAGTAGCAGGCAACAGCATGAGGAGAGCTTCACATGCCAAATCACCAGCGCTATCTCTTAGGAGGATTGATCCTTATTGGAGATCTTAGCTTTTGGTAGAGTACTCCAAGGATCTTGGTGCATGCATGATTCTTGATGACCCGGATGGAGATGAAAGATACGTGGTGGATGATGTGGTCATCTATTCCTATGGCAGGATCTTCTCGACTAGATCTTCTAGTCTCAAGGAGAAGCTGCTACATGCAACACATGAGGACTTCTCTTCTATGCACTTTGATGCATATTTCCATTTGATGGAGGAGTTCACTTGGGAGGGCATTCAGCCTGACATATTTCAGCATATGGAGAGATGCATAGCCCGGATGGTGATAGAGAGGATGTCACAGCCACCTTCCTACTCATTGGGAGTAAGGAAGAATTTCCAGTGGAGCCATTTCAGCTCAAGACCTCAAGTACATAATGGAGGAGGTATCATTTCATGTTTTGTATTGTACTTCTTTTCCTTATTTGAGCAGCATGATATAACAAGAAGAAATATTTCTTCTTGCATATTGTATGATGATGTACTTGCAGCTACTTGTAGCACTGATTTTGGCTATCCTTTTGATGGTTTGTGGGGGAAGCCACATGTTTATTGGTGTGCACCATTGGCACCAACTTGTAACTTCATGTTTTCATCTTATGAGATGACTATGGCAGAAAATAAGTGGATGGAAAAGCACTTGTTATTTATTATTTTGATGCAGGCAAAGGATGCACTGTGCTGGTTCCATGAGAGGGACCATGATTCACTTTCTGGCTGTCATTTGGAAACTTGTTTTTATTGTATCTTGCTTCCATGTATTGTTGATGTGTTTTGTTCAAGGGAAGCTTTGTATGGAGAGAGAAACCAATTGGATGGCATGGCACCCATATGATAGAGCAACAGAAGACTTGTTGGTATCAGGCATCATCCAATTTTACTGTCATGATCTTACTTCATGACTTGTATGAGGGGGAGATGAGGCAGCAGAAAAAATTGTTGTTGCTATGGTTACACTTGGGAGAGTATGGAAAAAATTCTTCCCATACTTTTCATGATATTTTTAAAGAGAAGAAAGGCACATTCATGGTGCAAGAAGGCTACCCTTCAACATTGGAGGATCATGAGAGACTTCCATGTCAGAAGAAGATCTTCTCACATAACAGCATGATGGTGGATGGCTTTGGCATGTGGAATGTCAAAGGGAGGAGTCTTGGAGCCTTATTCTTAAGGCCTACAGCGCTGACATATGGGAGTATGTTCTTATTGATGGAGTGTTCCAAAGAGTATGTGTATCCCTTCTTCTTGCAGATTTTTGTGAGGGGATCCTCATGGGGGAGCTTATACATGGACCTCACTTTTAGCCTACTCACTATGTATGGTAGGAAATTCATTTCTGTACTTGTTTATTACTCCATTGAGTATTTGTACTTTCCCACCATGTTTGAATAGTGCATTGCTCCTCAAAAGAGCAAGAGTATTTTTGGGTTTCATGGTCACTTTAGGGCCAATGTTTATGATGATAGTAGCCCATCTATACATGACTTTGGGCAAGTGTATTGTTATTTTATCTATGTACAACTGATAGACATTGATGCTTACTTCCCCATGTTGGGATAACAAACATATACAGCTTGTAACTTGTTGCAGGACCACTTGCCATATGACATTCTCAAATAGTAGTTGGGAAGGCTGCGTAATATCCACTTGGAGAGCCTTTGGTACCATCCAAGATTGCACTTAACTTTCAAAAAATTTCTGATTTGAAGGCCAAATGGTGATGATGTGCCATTCATCTTGGATGGAATGGTTTGGGTTGACATGTCTCATGACTTTGGAGGGAGAGTCTTTGGAGGCTCAATCTTCTTCTTGCCATTGGAGGGCAATCACGTTGCAGCCCAAGATTGGCATTCCTTCTACACTTATCATAAGTGGGGAGGAGGACTGCATGGGATAGGCCCTCTTGCCTATCATGTTCATCTATTCAGCCCACCTACATTTCAAGAGCACAAGGTGGAGGTTACTTTTCATGAGTTACCATGTTGGAGGGTGACTCACTTCATTTGGATGATAGCATGGATGAGGGAGGCATTCATTCACCAAGTTGGTCATCACTCCTACTTTGTGGAGGCCATGAGACAACTAGAAAGTTTCCATTCACACTTTCCACCTTTGATTGATGCAGACATTTTGGTTTTGCACACTTCGGAGTAAGCATTGGATGACAAGATATTTGTAGATTCTCTTGATGAAGTGTTGGAGGCTATTGATGGAGGCCACATGAGGAAGAGGGGAGAAATTTTTTTCTCCTTATGCATTTTCTTGAGGACAAGCAAAGATTTTGGAGGGGAGGACTGTAATGTTCCCAAATTTTAGCCTCCAAGCTAAATGGAACATTAGAGTTAGCAGCAGCTCTAGTCAGTGAATAAATGGGAAGAAAAGCCCATAAGTCTCCTAAGGAGGAATAAAATACTATAAATGAGAAAGGGGGACACTCTTTCTAGCTCAATAAGACACCTCCATGTGTGGAAAGGGTTAAATTCAAGCTGCTTTGACTAAGTCAACAACGCAGTTTTAGTGGAGGAGCAATCCAAGGATGAATAATGCAATTTTGGAGGGAGATGTAACTTGGGTTAGAAGTAACCTAATTGAGTGGGGACAAGGGTAAGAAAACTCATGTCTTATATAAGGAATAGGATGGCAGCATTATTCTTCATGTTGTAAATTATTATTCTTGGCTGCCAAGAATTGTTGTTGCTTCACTGCTTAGCAAAGTTGTAGTGTTGTTTAGCACTGGGTGTTCCCGGGTGGGAATCCCACCTCTTTCCTTTGAGGAGCCTCATTGGGAGAGTTTGCATTCATCATTCCACATCAGGTTTTTAGGCCAAGCTTCATCCATCTTCATCAGCACAACTTTGCCAGAGATTGTGTAGTGTTGCTGGGTGCAGCAGTGGAAGAAATTGAAATCTCGACTTCTGAGATAGTTTCTCATTGGAGGAAGGTTTCCTTCACTTGAGAAATATTTTTGGAGAGCTCTAGAGCTTATTTCAGATCTATGGTATCATACCACACATTTCCCATACATTCCCAACACTATTTTTGCTAGGGAATGCATTATTTTGGAGGCAGTGCTCATTGCATGGTTTGGTGGATCCATTGCTGAGTTTCATTGTGATTGAGAGGTTCATCCATTCATGGGAGGAAGCCCTTTAGGGATCTACATAAAATAAGTTAGCATTAAGCCTTCTATGCTCTTGTGCTTCAGTGTTTTAGTGATTATTTAGTAATTTTCTGGAGATCACATTTGTATGTAGAGTATTTGACAAGAAACCCTTGCCAGGTTCTCTTGTATTTTGTATGAGGAGACTAGATCTCTGTACTTCAGAATTATTAATTAATATATGAGTAGATCTATTGTTCTCCCATATTTTTATGTTAAAACTCTCTTTATACTGCGCAGTCCATTGATGCAGCAACTCTGGTAAAATGCAGTTTGGGGTTTTTAGTCATTTTCAGCTACACTAGTGTGGGAGGTCTGTTTAACCCACCTAGTTCCATTTATTTCTGATATCCTCTTGTATTTATATGCTAGATATATGTATCCATGGGATCCAAGTGATTATTTCACTATTTTATTGTATATGTTGCTGGAAATGCGTTTTTCATGCATGATTCATGAGCAGTCCTGAAAAATGAATATTACAAGTTATAGTTAGTGAAACTAAATTATCTAAGATCTAGTCATGAATAGAGTTAGTATGATTTCAATTGAGTAGTTGTAACTATTGTTAACTCAATGATCTCTTAGTTAACTATTCAGTTTACTAAAAATATCCCTAGTCACACGTGCAATTTGAATTTCGTAGTTGAGTTGAGGGAAAATGAATAATTGTATTTATTATTGTATACTATTGAGTGTGTATAGTTGGTATGTAGAAGATGAGCTAATAGGAGTGAGTGCAGTAATGCAAGTGGAGGTAGAGCTAGTGCGGGAACTAGCTCTACAGATTCTCCCTCTTTCGTCTCTTGTTGCAGTAGATCTTCCTCTGTTTTTTTTGCCCTCTTCCTCTAGAAGCACTCTTACCTCTTCCAGCTTGATTCCTTGCAAGTTTCTCTTCAACCTTAAAAGCCAATTGATATGTCTTCCCCACTATCTTTGGTGTCAGTCCAGTAATATCATCTTGTATGTCTAGTCTAAGCCCATTTATATATCTTGTTGTTTATTCTGCGGACTCCTCTACATATCCTGCCCTGATGTTCACTTTGTAGAACTCTTTTCTATACTCTTTGATTGCCATACCTCTCTTCATAAGGTTTTGCATACTCCTAAACAAGGTGAATTTGGTAATCTTTCGACAAAAACATGCCTCTGAGTTTCACCACCATCCTATCCCATATTTAATCTGATGCTTATTATTTCTTCTTCTCTCTACTTGTACACCATCCCACCAGGGAGCTGCATGTCCCTTTAACTTAGTTACAACAAACTTAACCTTATTCTCCTCATCCATTTCTTCATATTTGAAGAATTTATCCATCTTTGTGATCAAGTCAATAAGATACTATGGATTCATGTTGTCAGTATAAGAAGAAAAAATTGGTTTGGGTTTCATAATAGATCCAAAAACTGCTTTCAATACCTTAGCTTATGATAGTTTTTTTGTTGCTTCTTCTTTTGAATATTATTCCTCTTCTAGACTCACATCTCCCACTTCTGGTTCTCTCTGCAAACCACTCTCCATTGTATCCATTCTTTCCTCCAATTGTTGCATCGAACACAACACTTCTCCATTAGCAACACGTATCTGTCTATCTCTTCCTCTTGCGCCTCATCCAATGCCTTGATCAACTTTAGGTGACATGATTATTTCTATTCCTGAATTATATGTAGGGTTTGCACTAATACCACTTAATGCAGATCTAAATTATATTTTCTCGGAATCAGTCGTTTTTTATCCCCTTAGTCACATATTTTATTCCCAGAATTGACACTCCCTTCAACTTCTTTGGGATTGAAATCCCTTTAATAATCATAAAATAATATCTACAAATAGTGGGGGGAGTCATAAGGATTACGAACTCTACATGAATATGGCCCAATAATTTCTTTAATTCCTAGGTTCTATAGCAGGATCTCCACGACCCTCTTTATGGCTTTCAATCAAACCTATGCAGCACCGTTTTGATACAATACTTCCAACCCACTCTTGAAGTCTCTATGAAATGGGAAAAATTCTTACAAAGGCCATCAAGGTAACCCTCCAGGCAGGACCCACAGTAATAGTCCTAGGCTACTCTATCTATATCCCGATGGAATGGAAAATGCTGTTGAGATTTTCTGTTTTGAATAGAATAGGAAAAATCTCAGTAGGTGACAAAAATTAGGAATTAGTTCCTAGATTAGCTCCAATTTGTTTGGGAGGGAGTTAATGCATCCTAAATTTGAGTTGATGGCTGTTAGATTCTCCTGCTATATAACAGATAGCCATACGGATGATTTGAGTGGGTGTTTGAATTATGTAATCTCCTGTTTTAATTAATAAAGACTGCCAATGCCCTGTTGTGTGGATGTAGCCCAGGAGGTTTGGGTGAACCACGGTAAAACTCCTGTGTCTCTTATGTGATGTGTTTTTCTGCTGTGTGTTAATTTAATGTTTGCACTGTGTTAAACTCCAACAAGTGGTATCGGAGCATGTTGGAGGTTGAGCGCTGGCTGTGTTATGAATTGAGTGCTGCGTGGAGCGTGGCTGTGTTTTGAATTGAGTGCTGCGTGGCTGTGTTTTGAATTGAGTGTGTGCGTGGCCAGTCTGCCACGCTGTTCACATTCAAAGATCACGTCCAATAGATGGAGAACTGGCAGCGTGCAGTGCCTGGGTAGATAAAACATTCATTGCTGGTGCGTGCTGGAGGTGGAAGAAGCCGAGCCTGTGTGGACTAAGTTGGCAACGGCGACAGGTATCGGAATTTTTCAGTGGATTTGCAGTTTGCAGTTAAAGTCGATCCGCCGCTTCCTTCCTGCAAGTGAAGGGTCTTATTTGGAGCAAAGTCAATGCCAAATGAAGGGCATAATTTCATCCAAATAATTGCAGAAATTTTGTTTAAAACAGCAAAGGCAAAGGTCAAGGATAATTTTTTTTTAAAAGGCAGTGAGAGGCACTTAAAGGAAGGCAAGGGCAATTTTTTTTTTAAAGGCATTTTTTAATTAAAAGGGCATTCTTTATTTGAAAATTGGTTCTGGAGATTACTGTGTTTTTTGCTGATACAAGATGGAAAAAACTCAAAGTGTCCGTTTTGAGAACGATGTGCTTGGAGTCTTGTTGTCTGAGGCTGGGGAGACGAGGAAGAGGTCGAATGCAGACACCTCTACATCAGAGGTAATGATGGCCAGAGGTCGCTCGAGAGAGAGACACTCCGGGGGAAAGCATAGCGACTCTCGTTCAAAGTCTAAAGGAAAGAAGACAAAGGTGAAGTGTTGGCATTGTGGGAAAGCTGGACACCTGAAGAAGGACTGCTGGAAGCGACAGCAGCAAACTTCTAAAGCAGATTCTTCGACAGAGAAGAAGGAGGCAAATGCGACAGATACAGGTTCGGCATCTGGTTCAGGTATGAGCGACGAAGTGTTGTCTGTTAATATGTCAAATCATGATCAACATTGGTTGTTAGATTCCGTTGCATCAAACCACATGTGTATTCATAGAGAATGGTTTAAGACGTATAGATCAGTTAATGATGGAGTCGTGTACATGGGTAATGATGTCACATCTAATATTGTTGGGATAGGAAGCATACAACTGCAAATGTTTGATGGCACAACTAGAATATTAACAGATGTGAGACATATTCCAGACTTAAGAAAAAATCTAATTTCACTGGGAGCACTTGACACGAATGGATATAAAACTGTAATTCAAGGTGGAGTTATGAAAATCTATAAAGGAATTTTACTAGTAATGAAAGCTAAGAAAGTAGGAAATCTGTTTCAGTTAGAAGGAAGAACAGGGTCAGTTCATGTGTCTACTGTGTCTGAACATGAAAGTAGTTCCATTCACTTATGGCATCAAAGATTAGGGCATATGAGTGAAAGAGGGTTGAAAATTTTGGCTGATCGCAAGTTACTTCCTAATCTAAGGTCTGGAAAGTTAGATTTCTGTAAGCATTGCTTGTTTGGAAAACAAAGTAAACAAAAATTTAAAACAGGAAACATACTAGTAAAGGGATACTTGATTATATTCATTCAGATGTTTGGGGTCCAGCTCCTACAGCGTCATATGGTGGCTCGTCATATTTTGTGTCGTTCATTGATGACTTTTCTAGGAAGGTGTGGGTCTACATGTTGAAAAGAAAGTCTGATGTTTTTTCAGTTTTCAAGCAGCTTAGAGCATTGGTAGAAAACAGCACTGGTAGAACAATAAAGTGTTTAAGAACTGACAATGGTGGTGAGTTTACTTCCAAGGAGTTTGACAGCTATTGCAAGGATGCAGGGATCGAGAGACATAAGACCACGGTTTATACTCCTCAGCAAAATGGAGTTGCCGAACGCATGAACAGGACTCTTCTAGAGAGAGCAAGGAGTATGCTGAGTAACGCCGGGTTGCAAAAGGAGTTGTGGACGGAAGCTGTGGCTACAGCTTGTTATGTGATAAATCGGTCGCCATCAACAGCGATAGACTACAAAATTCCGCAAGAGGTATGGAAAGGACACCCTTGTGACTATTCTAAACTCAGAGTGTTTGGTTGTGATGCATATGCTCTAGTGCCTAAACATCAGCGAACTAAGTTAGATCCAAAGTCTAAAAAGTATATCTTTGTTGGGTATGGTGTTGGAACAAAGGGATATAGATTGTGGGATCCTACTACCCGCAAAATCATCATCAACAGAGATGTAAAGTTTAATGAATCCTCTCTTGTACAGTTAGATGTAGATAGAAAATTGAAACAGGATGATGTATTTGACTTTCAGCACATTCAGTTTGACAGCACTTCTAATGATAGTCGTGATGACCATAGTTCAGATTCTAGTCATGAACAGGTTTCAGATACTAGTTATGAACAGGGTTCAGATATAGAGCGTGAACAGGTCTCAGATGATGGTCATGAAGAAGTCCCTACAGGTGGTAGTCAGCCAATCGAGGAAGCACCAGAAACATCCTTAAGGAGGTCGACAAGAATCAAACAGCCACCGAGAAGGTATGATGATTATGTTACTTCAGTTGCTTTGACCGCTAACGATGATGAACCTCTGTGCTATCAGGAAGCAATAGAAGGTTCGAATAGTGACAAGTGGAAAGTAGCCATGAAGGACGAAATGATGGCCTTGAGTAAGAATGGCACATGGGATCTGGTTGAGCTTCCGAAAGACAGGAAAACTGTGGGGTGTAAATGGGTTTACAAGCTGAAACGGGGTGTGAATGATACGGAGGACAGGTACAAAGCGAGACTGGTCGCAAAAGGGTTTTCTCAGAAAGAAGGCATAGACTTTCATGAGATTTTTTCACCAGTTGTTAAAATAGTTTCAATTCGAATTGTGTTAGCTTTAGTTGCTTTGTTTGATTTAGAGTTACAGCAACTAGATGTTAAGACTGCTTTTCTACATGGAGATCTATATGAGGAAATTTATATGGAACAACCGGAAGGGTTTGTTCAGCATCGCAATGAGAAATTTGTCTGCAGGCTTAAGAAGTCATTATATGGCCTGAAGCAGTCGCCTCGGCAGTGGTATAAGAAGTTTGATTCTTTCATGTTGAGTCAGAAATATGTTAGAAGTGAATATGATCATTGTGTGTATTTCAAGCAATTGAAAAATGGCATGTTCATTATCTCTGTGTTGTATGTTGACGATATGCTTTTAGCAAGAAAAAGCATTGATGAAATCAACAGGTTGAAGACTCAGATGGCAAGGACATTCGATATGAAAGATCTAGGAGCAACAAGACAGATTTTGGGCATGGAGATTTTCAGAGACAGGAGTAATGGTAAGCTGTGGCTATCACAACAGAAGTATGTTGAGAAGATACTTTTGAGATTTGGTATGAATAATGTGAAGCTTGTGTCAGTCCCTTTCGCTTCCCATTTCAAGCTTTCTTCGGGTTTATGTCCTAATACAGATGAAGAAAAGGATTATATGTCTCAAATTCCATATGCTAATGTAGTAGGATGTTTGATGTATGCGATGGTTTGTACTCGACCAGATATTTCACATGCAGTTGGGGTTGTCAGCAAGTACATGGCAAATCCGGGGAAAGAACACTGGTCAGCAGTGAAATGGGTGCGTCGGTACTTGAGAGGCACAAGTAGTTATTGTATCACTTACAATAAGAGTAGTGAATTTGTTTGTGGATATGTTGATTCCGATTTTGCAGGTGATTTGGATAAGAGAAGGTCAACTTCAGGGTACGTCTTTACTCTTGCAGGTGGAGCTATCAGCTGGATGTCAAAGCTACAGAATATTGTTGCTTTATCCACTACTGAAGCAGAATACATTGCTGCTTCTCATGCTTGCAAAGAGGCGGTTTGGTTGAAAGGTTTGCTTGGTGAATTTGGTAGGTTACAGGACAACATCAGGTTACTGTGTGATAGTCAAAGTGCAATACATTTGGCTAAGAATCCGGCCTATCATAGTAAGTCAAAGCATATTCCAATTAAGTACGGATGAGGGGGACAAAAGCACGAAATATTTCTCTTGAAAAGGTGCATACAAAGGAAAATCAGGCAGACATGTTCACGAAACGCTTATGAGAAGCCGCGTTATGTTTGGCTTTCGTTCGCGTAAGAGATAAAATAATAATAATGTAGAATGCCACTTTTGTCAAGGTGGAGATTGTTGAGATTGCTTAATGTAACAGGAAAATCTCAAACGGTGACAAAAATTAGGAATTAGTTCCTAGATTAGCTCCAATTATTGGGGAGGGAGTTAATGCATCCTAAATTTGAGTTGATGGTCAAGTTGATTCTCCTCGCTATATACCGTATAGCCATACTGAGATTTGAGTGTAGTGTTTGAATTATGTAACTATCCGTTTTAATTAATAAAGACTCGCCACCGTTGTGTGGATGTAGCCCAGGAGGTTTGGGTGAACCACGGTAAAACTCCTGTGTCTCTTATGTGATGTGTTTTTCTGCTGTGTGTTAATTTAATGTTTGCGCTGTGTTAAACTCCAACAAATGCCACTAGTAAGGACCAAAGGGGTAAGATCTTCATGAAGTACCCATAATTGATAGCTTCGAGCCACTTTATATGTCACGATGCAATACAAAAGGGTGCTCGCAAAGTGATGCTAGGTGGAAACCTTCGGGTGGGACCCACCTGCTCTCAACAACCCGACACGTTGAAATAGACGAGTTAACAAGGTTTCTAGGGTATACTTTCCAGGTTCTTGCTGTTACAGGTCCTGTAAATTGTCACTCTAGGTATTTTTCAGTTATTTTTATACCTCTTGGCTCTACACACTGTTCTAAACACTTTCTCTCACTCTCCTCTGGTCTTGACACTCTCTTGAGCAACTTCTCTCTATGCTCTTCTTTGTTCGACCTTTCTTTCACTCCTCCTGCAATATGGAAATATATATATAGATATATATATATACTATGTTGCTCATGACTAGAATAATTAATCTGAGGAAACTAGAGGACCACGTCCACTGTGTAATATATATATGATATCGATAAAGGATTGTAGAGGACTATCTTGAAATAAATTAAGAGCTTTCGCTCACACCAATCTCGAACCCTTTTGCATTAAAATTCAAGGAATATAATGATCATAATGGTTCGGTCCAAATCCACGAATGTAGGATCGAAAGACAAATTTAGGGGAGAATAACAAAAACGACAACCATTGCAACCAACTGCTTAATTTAAACAATTACATGGCATTTTAAAATAATTCATATCCTAACAAACCACTCATTGAGGAACCAAATTCTCCAGTAAATGAATTTTGACCTCTCGGTCATTGAGAATTACTGATGCCCCTACTTCAAGATGAGTAAAAAATTGGCCTATCAATGACTTTTCTCTTTCCTTGTGTGTTCCTTTATAAAATAGAAGAGGAAACATGATTTGCGTAGCTTGGAACTTTTTGACCTCATTTGCTGATATAAAATTATTAATAGTATTAAAATCTCCATTATTCTTTAATTAGGTCATTAGTTAAATAAAATAAGAAAGGAAAAAAAAAACAAAAAAAATCACAGTGCATTAGTTTGCATTATCATCATCCAAAGCTAATAATAGTTATGCTGTGTCATTGTACTAGGACAATTACAACCCATTCCAAAAAAATGCAAAATTAATTAATTAATTAAGATGAAAATAAATAGAATAATAATAATATTAAAAAACATAAATCAAATCGAAAAAATAAATTATTATTATTATTACAACTAAGGTGTTCTTCTTTAAAAACAACACCCCCACCTGCCACGATGTACCTGTCTACACCAACAGATCAAATGTTAGATGATTGGAATTTTTTAGGCCATTCACCCACTTCCTCATTCATTTATGCTAACTACCTAGCTAACTCTCTAACCTCTATGAATCTCTCTTCCCATGGATATGATATACAACCTTTAATACCATAATAGCAATAGAGAGCCATGGATTCATCCCTTGAGTTGTTGTAGGTATCTATTGCGATCCTGAGACTGATACTAAGCCAAAGACAAAATTTGTGTGATCCTCCTTTTAAGCCTAACCATTTTCACCAAATATTCTTTGGGTTTGAGCTCTGCAACTAGGATGGCATAGGCGAGAGAGCTGTTGGGTGCTGCTTTTTGCTATGTTAGGGATTGAGTGACAACCAGAATTGTAACAATGTGGCAGTGTCTGCATATGTGGAAAGATGAATTAAAATTATTGAATCCATAAGGTAATTGATGGTTCCAAGAAACCTTTGGTACATCAATTTTCTGTTTCCGTTTGATTATGTGAAAAATAAATTCCTCTCAGTTCCGTAAGCATTTTTTATTGGTTGAAATCCTAAATAAAAGATCAAAGTAGTCTACTATCAACCATTTTTACTTTCTTGGTGGGAATTCAGAAATGATTTTTTTGTTGAGGTGGTCAATTTTCACTATTCGAAATGTTTCGTATTTTGGAATGTATGAATGTATCAGAAATTACAAAAGACATACTTACCATTACAAAAATTCTTTCACAAATGTACGGTTTGATTATTTTCATTTTTATTGTATTTTTAAATTTTATTTTATTTCATTTTATTTATTTATTTATTTATTTGTGTTTGTACTTTGAAGTCCTCCTTAGCATCATGCAAGAACGGATCAAATAAATATGAAGAATTGCATTATATCAATCAAACTAGTTCACCAATGGCTCAAGATGGTCGAATAGTAAGCTACAATTAAACATAGCCAACTCAAAGAAAAAAGCGCAGTCTAACCATTACTCTTAGCTTCTTATTTTTTTCCCTATATGGTGGCGATGAAAATTGATGCGTTTTTTGAGTTAGAATTTTGAGATGAAAATTTTAAAAATATCTTGAATTTTCTTTCACTATTAGGTTTTCAAATATATAAATAGATTTAACATATCTCAAAACACTTAAATTATACAAATTACTGAATTTAAAGTTAAAATTCCAAAATAACCTCTAGCCAAATTTAAACAAAATCAATCCCCAAAAAACCACTGGTAGATAAACCACACAGCTTCTCAAACCCGACAGGAAACTCAAACATAAATATTATGATGAAAACCAGAAACTCAATGGTCAGTGTAGGCTAATGATATTTCTCTTTCAATGCATTGTTATCATTTAAAGCATTTTTTACTCCAATATTATATTTCGTAATAAAGTATTATATGTTCCGTTTTGTTTTGCGCCTATAAGAATTATCCTGCTTTTATCCACCTTATTGCATATATTTGAATCTTTGTACTAGGATCTGTGGTCCTGAGAATATAATTTTATTCAAAAATTAGTATTTATATGACATAATTAATATAATTTATTTCATGTAGATTTCATCTTTATTAATGAAGTTTAAATACGAGTCTTCCAGATCATTTTCGGATAAAATATTATACTTCATTTATTGGGTTCCTCTGTAGTGGATTTAAATTATTTGAATACCACAGAGTAAGTCGTAAAATTTAAAATAATATGATGGACTATTTAGGTGACACTATTGAAAATGCAATTAGCTATTTTTACCATGTAAACTCTTTTCTAAATATATAAAAGAATATAATTTAATTTTAAATGTAATGAACAATTGTATGATGGGCAATATTGGATCACAATATTTGTAATTATAAGACTTAATATAAATTGTATGGGTGATTATAAAACTACTTTATTGACTATAAAGTTATTAATATTCGATATATTATTAATATTTAATAGATGGTTCACCACTTTCCCATGTGGGATTTCATGTGATAACCATGTCTATGTCCAAAATCCTATTGTTCTGGTTAGAAATTCATTTTTTATGTTATTTGATTTTAAATATAAAAGGAAAATTACCAAAAATAAAATTTCTCAATTTGTTACAAAATTTCAATTTTTGAGAAAAAATTAGTTTAGTAATTACGTCGTAAGGCGTTCCTCTTTGAAAGTGACTCCCCCAGTTTCCATGGTGTACCTATCGACACCATCAGATCAAATGTTAGACGATTGAAATGTTTTAGGCCATTCATCCACTGCCTCCTTCATTTAAGCTAACTACCTAACTAACTATCTAACCTCTACGAATCTCTCTTCCCCTTGGATATGATATACAACCTCCAATACCATAATAGAAATAGAAAGTCATGGATTCATCCCTTGAATTGTTGTAGCTCTCTAGTGGAATCCTAAGATTAAGACTGAGCCTGAGCCAAAAATTGTGTGATCCTCCTTGCGAGACCAGTTATTTGCACCAAAGATTCCTTAGATTCGAGCTCTGCAACTAGGATGGTGCAGGCGGGTTTTAGGTGGCGCTAACAGTAGCAACGACCACTTAGGTGAGACTAATTTTGAGGCCACTGCCAATCAACAACAACGAATAAATTGATTTAAGGTGTTAATTTGTTCAGGGTAATATTAAACGTTATTCTATCATAACATAATTCACACTGGTTACTGTACCTTACTCTCATTTTCCTCTCCACATAATCTGGTGTAGCTTCTATGGTTTTATTTGAATGTTACATGTTGAAATTGGGATGTATATACCCTCTTTCTTCTAATAATTGACTGATGTATACAGATTGTTGCTCTAGTAAATTCCTTTTTAGCACTATTGCTGGCTCTCATGTAATTTTTGGATTGTCATTCATGACTTCAGACCAGTGACACTAATTTCTATTTGAATCACTATAATTTAATTTAGAGCATTTCATCAGCATGCTGCAATCAATGTTCAATCTTAGTTATTGATGTCAATTCATAAAAAAAATTGTGCAACAAAACAATGGTGGTCTTGGAGGTTGTTGCTGGTGTCCGGATGTGAACAATATTCAAACCCTTTTTCCACATAAATTATCAACCTGGGGGCATTATTTATTTCAAGACTAATGCACACAGTATATGTAGGAGCAACTACATAACCTACAGTTAGATCACAAGCTTAAATCAATGAAAAAACATACTACTGTAACAACAATTAAAATGGATTGCAGAATTAAAAAGACATTCACAACAATTAAAGGATTATACTGGAACAACAGCAAGAAAATCAACTAAACATGAAATCAACAAAAAGAAAGGTAACACAACACTTGATGAGAAGAGTGGGCCAAACTCTCTAATCAGGGCTACGGCAAACTCACAAATTATAGGTAAAACAACAGAGTGTTGTACATTCAATTAACTACAGAATATTTCTATTACAAAATCTGTATGTACTGGGCTTAACCTCGATTCACAGCCCACAGGCCCTCTTTATACAATTGTTTAGGAGATCGTAGATTTCCTCTAACAGCTACATGTCTACAATTATACAATTCATTACAACAACAGCCTAGTTGCCAAAAGGAAACCATGAAAAAGCCTGAAATATTCCTGGGGTGAAACAGATTCTATTGCGCTATAGCAGCAAGTGAAGATAATGCTAAAAATTAGGAGCTACTCCACGACTCATAGCTGTAATCTTCCTGCTTTTTCCAAATCTATAAAAATATCGGAGTTAATGTTTGAGAAAGGTGAAACCTCCTTGACGATTACTTCATTAATCAAATATCCCATGTAAGATTAAATAAAGGGGTTTACCTCGTGTGTTTAAGAACAATAATGATACAAAGAGATAGAAAGGTGGGAAAAAATGGGAGAGAAAAGTATACAAATATGGTACCCAACATTTCCCCCCAACTGGTCTATCTGCATGTCCTCTTGCAGCTCGTCGTCTCCTCAGATCTTGGTTGGACTGACTGTGACTGGCATGAAGTTGTGTGAGATTATATTCTTTGGCCATTTATGTCCCAAGGGGTTTATAACCTTCCATCAAAACAACAACCTACCAACAGTCTGTGTCAACGTTGTATGTAGGAGTATATTGCTTGACTGGCAACCAAATAAGGGGAAACTGAAACCTCAGCCCCATCCATATGACCCCATAAGTATGAATGCACGCTACAAAACGCGACATCCTCTCTAGAGCCTATGCAAATTTAGGTGCTCCAAATGATTCTCATCCTCTGACGGTTGAGGATGACAACATCCACCTCCTCTGACAACTGTCCAGAGCTTCCTTACAGAACATTGTAATCTATCTGACACAAAGGTCATCACACCATTTCTAGGTTGTCAACATGTGTTCTCTATGCCCCTCAATCTGTAGGAAGGTGAAATGCTTGTTATAAATATTTTCTGATTGGTCATGCTCCTTCCTCATCATTAGAGGCCTTATGACTTGGTTCTCCTCAAACGTGTCATAGGCCTTTCTCCATTTAGTCTGATTGATGGTGTAGGAGGAAAAATCTCTTAAATGAATTTCCCCCCCGAATGGAACGGGGTTAAATGACTGATCATGCCTAAAAAAGTAACCATGCATGTAGATCTCACACATTAAGTGATGTCCTATGATATCATGAATATTTAAGATACAGATAAATTGAATGGGGTCCTCAATCTCGTGCCAAATCTTCTTATATATAATTTCAAGACAAAAGAAAATAAATTGTTCATGAAGTAATAAGGCATAGCTATGTGCAGGAGGTCTGCATGCCATTACCTACTGTGCTAGGGAGAACATGTTCTCCTTATCTAATTGCAACAGCTACACTTGTTCTTCCAATTCTTCTATTCTGTCCTTTTGTTTATCTTGCTTCAGCCATGCCTTATCTAACTGGTCTATGTATCTTGTAACGATCCCAGCAGCCTATTCTTGAACCCGCATTGTATCTTTCTTATGTCCATTTGCAGCAGACTGCCACCTCAAGATCTCGGCGGCCAAGAAAAATTCCCAGCCTTCAAATAACTGTTCAATCGAACCAGTTTTTGTAGCTGTAGAGGAGACTTCAATTTTTGGCTTTACTGCCCTCCATTTGTAAACTTTTACCTTCTTTTTCGACGGTGAAACTTGTCTATTCAACTCCATAACCTCCCTCTTCAATCTCATGGTTTCATTGAACTGCAACTGATAACTTTTCTTGAGAGGTAACCTTCTCCTCTTACATTGTTCAATCCATTCCTGTTTGACAAGAAATTCATTTTCTGGGCCTATAACAGGCTTAGGAGGTGGCGGAATGCTGTCGGTATTATCAGCTGGATCTTCTGTCAGGTCCTTTTGGCTGGGCTTCCTATCTTCAGGGGCATCTCCCTCTACATTTACTTAAGGGAATCTTGCCGTCTGGTCAACATTTCCATCAACCACTCTATGTTTTGGTGTTTCCACAAGAATCCCATCTTCTTTGCCAACCTCTGAGTGCTCCAATAAAGATTCAGCAATGAGTGGGTCGATATTGGCCATGTCCTCTCCTAGGTCAACAAAATTAAGCACCGGTGGAACAACTATTTCCTTCATTAATCGTTGCGGTGAGCAGAATCCCCTCGCCCCTCTAGACATAATGGACTAGAACAGAGAGCAGGGAGTAGCTTCATCATCCTTGTTTCCAGCTTGAGCCAAATTTTCATGCGTTATTACTTCAGTCAGGGTCGATGCTAGTTCTTGTGGCACAACGTCGATTCTAATGGTTGTTTCCCTTCTCTCCTCCTATCTGTTGTGCATTATTTCTTCTTCTGAGGTCGATATTAGTTCTTGTGGGACAATATTGACCTCGAAAGTTATTTCTCCTTTATCTTTCTGTTCTTCATGGATTTCTTCCCTGTTTCCCTGTTCTAGCTGAATCGGGGGTGGTTCTTGTGTAACACCCCCACTTGTTTCAATATCCATATCTACTTGGGTAGGTGAGGTTGTTTCTTACAAAACAACATTACTTGCCATCCCTCTATCTGACATTCCACTTCCTTGTTCTTTGTTGACAAAATTTGACGACTATATGACAGTTTCGACTTCCTGCACTATATCCATAATTCCTTCATTTGTGGGCTCCTCAAGCGAGGCTGGTTCTTGTGTGGCAGCGTCGACTGTGTCGCCAATTATCTCCTCTACTCTCATTTCTTCAGGTTCTTCCTGATCAACCTCCATTTCCACTTCTTCGGGTTCCTCCCGATCAACCTTTGTTTCCATTTCTTCGGGTTCCTCTTGATCAATTTCCTCTGAATGTTCTTCTTTTTCTAAACCAACCGGAGAGACTAAGTCCTCTTCTCTAGCAGCCATAATGGCTGCTATCTCTTCTTCTGATGATCCACAGAGGTCCACCTAAGAAACTCGAAATATGACTATTGCATGAATGACCAGTAAACACACCAATCCATGGTTGGAGAGCATTACTGGCATCCGGTGTGAACGTCGAGCGGACTGTGCCATGTGCTGCAATTGTTTCAATAATAAGAAGGGCATGTTTAATGAATGCACCTGAGCCTGTGGAAATCGAAGGTGAGTTAGAATTTTAAAATGATATTTAAAAAGAGTTGTGGCCCAGCCTTCGCAAGTTATCTATTTCATTACAAAACATGTGACTTCATTCCATGGATACGGCATAGACTTGCGCTCATATCCTCTACCCAATTGAAAGACACTTTCTCCTGCCTGCAAGAATAATTTGGGAAACTCCGAGAGGGAAACTCTTCGAGCAAACCATTGCTACCCTTGCTATCTCAGCTTGCTAACTTCTGCAATTATCTCTTTTGTGATAGGAATTTCCAATCCTCTGAACTGCGAGCCATTCTCATCTAAATTAAGCGCTAACTCCATTATGATTTCCCTGTCAAGGCCCTGCAATCTATCAAAATAGGTATCCCATCCTGCATTGACAAATATTTTCCATACCTCAGGATTGCTGCAGACCGAAGCTGTATTTTCAGGTTCATGCTGCACAGCCAGTCTACCCATACTTTGGGGACTGTAGCAACACTTTTTGGAACAGCAGACCATTGGATAGAATAGTGGATACCAAATTTGAAAAAAAACATGGTGAAAATGAATAGTGGTAACGGTAAATACGGATGGTAATTCTCAGAAACCGAGAAAAATCATGAAAAAGTATGGTAAGTGCAATGAATATAATGGTAATTATTTCATATGAAACGGAAAGTGTTGTGTAACCAGCTCCAAAAATAGAATAAAAGAGATATCAACGCCTTAGAAATAAGACACTTCGAGGGTGCAACCTCCAATACATTACATAAATGAACAATTCTTGGATGATACAATTTACAAAACCTTCTTTCTATATATAGGAGTCCATGTGGCCATAATGTAATCCTAGTGGGCCATAATGTAATCCTAGCCGACCTAACAATAATAATTTAAGGGCACAATAATAAAAAAATGGGGGTTAAAAGGGTACAATAATAAAAATAAAGGGGTTACACTAATAACAATAAGGGACTATACTAGTAATATAGAGACCTAACATGCCCCTCTCCTTCAAAAAAGTGTTGTCCTCAATGCTTGAGTAGCTCTGGGTGCTTCTGTATAAAATTCTCATCCTCTCATGTAGAATCTTCAGTGGGTAAGTTCTTCCACTTGATGAGATACTCTGAAATTGATCGATTCTGTAGCTGTCGATTTCTTGTTTCTGTGACCGCTTCAGGTTCTAATATGATTTTTCCTTCCTCATCAAGTTCTGGTAATATTGTTTGAACTAGAATATTTTCACCTATAACCTTCTTTAAGTATGAAACATGGAAAAGTGGATGCACTCGCGAAGAAGCAGGAAGCTCCAATTTGTATGCCATAGTACCAATCTTTTGCAACACCTTGTAAGGACCATAGTACTTTGGCGATAACTTATTATCCTTCTTAGCTTGCTTGAGGAACATTTGTTTGTATGGTTGTAGCCATAAAAATACCCAATCTCCTACATCAAAACTTCTCTCACTGCGATGTTGATCTGCCTGTTGTTTCATTCAATTTTGTGCCAAATTTAGGTTATCCTTTAAGAGTTGGAGAACTTCTTGCTAATGCTCGATGTGATCTTCCACTGCTTGAACCTTCGAATTTCCCCTTAAATATGATGAGATGGATGGTGGATGATATCCATAAAGTGCCATAAATGGGGTCATTTTTGCTGCAGTATGGAAGGAAGTGTTATACCACCATTCAGCAAGAGGTAACCACTTGACCCATTGTGTTTGTTTATCAGATACAAAACAACGAAGATATCTTTCCAAACATTTATTTACGATCTCAGTTTGACCATCAGATTGAGGATGATAAGATGAGCTATGAGCTAATTGAGTACCCAAACAAGAAAATAACTCCGTCCAAAAATTTCTAGTAAAAATGGGATCTCTGTCGTTCACAATAACCCTTGGGCTTCCATGTAGCTTTTGAATTCTATCCATAAATGTAGTAGCAACTGTACTTGCTTTAAATGGATGAGATAATGCACAAAAGTGTGCATACTTGGTAAGTCTATCAACTACCACTATGATGACACTCTTTCCTTCGGACTTAGGTAAACCTGTGATAAAATCCATTGAAATCTCCTCCCAACGTTGACTTGGAATGGATAAAGGTTGTAGAAGTCTCGGGGTCTTAATTGTCTCAACTTTATTCTGCTGGCAAACCAAAAATTTTGCCACAAACTTTTGAATATCAGATTTAAGGCCATCCCAAAAAAATTCTTTCTTCACCCTGTGGTAAGTTTTTAAAAATCCTGAGTGTCCTCCTAAAGGAGAAGTGTGCAATTCCAGAAGAATCTTTTGTTTTAGTTAGGAATTCTTACAAAGATATAAGCGATCTTTGTACCATAAGGAATCATTTTTCCAACTAAATGTATCAGATGTACTAGGATCTTGCTGCAACTTTTGAATGAGTGTCCATACATCTTTGTCCTTCTTCCATTCATCTCTTGCTTCTATTATCCAATCTGGTTGGATAATAGAAATGGCACAAAGCAATGCTTCCACCTCTTCATTCTTTCTTGAGAGTGCATCTGCAACAACATTAAGCTTTCCCTTTTTGTAGATTATTTCAAAGTCATAACCCAACATCTTTGTGACCCATTTTTGTTGCTCTTCCGAAGATAGTCTTTGTTCCAAAAAGTGTTTAAGACTATCATGATCAGTTTTTACCTTGAAGTGTCTTCCCATTAGGTAAGTTCGCCATTTCTTTAGTGCATGCAGTATTGCTAACATTTCCTTCTCATAAATAGGTTTTTGTAAATACTTTCCTTTGATTGGATGACTTTTAAAAGCAATGGGTCTTCCTTCCTGCATTAAAACTGCACCAATTCCATTTCCTGAGGCATCACATTCCACAATAAAGGTTTTTGTGAAGTCTGGCGTAGCTAAGACCGGTGCTAGGCACAATGCCTCTTTAAGATGTTCAAAGGCCTTAGTTGCTTCAGGAGTCCATGAAAATGCATCTTTCTTCAATAATGTTGTTAGAGGTGCTACTATTCTCCCATAATTCTTAACAAACTTGCGATAATACCCTGTTAACCCGAGAATTCCTCGCAACTACTTTATGGTTGTGGGGACTTTCCATTCCTTAATGGATTTAATTTTGTTAGGGTCTACTTTAACACCCTCATGAGATACAATATGACCCAGATATTCCACCTCTTGTACTCCAAAGAAAAATTTGGATATTTTTTCATATAATTGTTTCTCCTGCAATAGTTTGAGCACCTTGTCAACATGTTCAACATGATCCTTCCAAGACCTATTATAGATTAGTATATCATAAAAAAATACTAGCACAAATTTTCTAAGGAAGGGTTTGAAAATAGAATTCATCAATCCTTGAAATGTAGAAGGTGCATTGGTAAGGCCAAAAGGCATGACCAAAAATTCATAATGACCCTCATGAGTTCGAAATGTTGTTTTTGAATATCTTCAGTCTTCATTCTAATTTGATGATATCCTGAACAAAGATCCAACTTGGTAAAATAAATTGCTCCATGTAATTCATCCAATAATTCATCAATCACAGGAATGGGAAATTTATCTTTAATGGTGAGCTTATTGATCTCCCTATAATCCAGACACATTCGCCATGATCCATCCTTCTTGTGTACCAATACTACAGGAGCAGAGAAGGAACTTTGACTAGGTTGAATTATACCCGCCTCTAACATTTCTGCAATCATACGTTCAATTTCGCTCTTTTGGAAGTAAGGATATATATAAGGCCTGATGTTTGGAGGAACACTTCCTAGAATCAAATGAATAACATGATCATGATCACGAATAGGTGGGAGTCCTTTGGGAGTTTCAAACACCTTGAAATGATTGTCCAAGACTTGTTGGAGATCTACAGAAATAGATGATTTTGATGTTGGAACTTCTAGTGAGCATAATTGTGCAATTACCCCTTGTTGTTATTTCTTTAGAAGCTTTGTCATGACATTAGAGCTTATTATATTTCTCGGCTTCCCTGCAATACCCCGTAATTCAACTTCCTTTCATTCTGAAAAACATTTCAAGAAAATCTCTTGAAAATTAAAATCTACCGTCCCCAAAGATTGTAACCATTGTACTCCTAGTACAACATCAGCACCTCCCATAGGAATGGAAAGCATTGGACTAGTCAATACATATTACCCCATGGTTAGCTTGATATTATGGAATTTTCCAGAGCAATTTATAGTTCCTCCATTTGCAACCATCACTTGACATTCTGGTGCTGGGTATAGGAAACAATTTAATTCCTTGGCTACCTTACAATGAATAAAATTATGGGTGCTACCCGAATCAATCAACACTATTACCCTTTTCTTATTGATATGTCCTTCTATCTTGAGAGTTTGAGGAGTGGTAATTCCTGCCAGTGCATTACACGATATGGTCAGATTCATTTCTTCCTCTTCTAGGGCTGGTTCCTGGTGTATATCCTCTTCTTGTTCATTTTCTTCTTCCTCTTCACAATCTATGTAAAATAATTTCTTCTCACCACACTTATGACCTTTAGTGTATTTGCTATCACAACTGTAGCAAAGCCCTTTTTCTCTTTTTTCTTCCAATTGTTGTGGTGTCAACCTTGTAGGTTGTGGAAATCTAGGCGTAGCAACACTTCTTTATAGAATTGAGTGGTAGGCTTCCTTGTCGCCATAATTTTACATTCAACTTTTCTTGCCAACCTGAATGCCTTCTCCAATGAATCAGCTTCCAAAACGCGAACTTCATGTTGGATGTTATCCTTTAAAGTGCCTAGGAAGAGATCAATCCTGTGTTCCTCTGTAAGATCAGTTACCCTTATATTCAATTTTTGGAAGTCCTCAATGTGCTGCCCCACTAAACCCTTTTGTTTGAGGTTTATCAATTGGGTAAAGAAGGTGTTGCTCTTTGTATCCTCATAATGTGCTATCATTTCCTCCGTAAAAATTGACCAAGTGACAATTTTTTACGGGAGCAAAGCCATTGATACCATACAAATGTATTTTGTTCTAAATGTAAAGTTGCAATGCGTACCTTTTGTGTGTTTTGCACATTATTGAGATCAAAATATTGCTCCATCTGTAGTATCCATGTTACACGATCCTTTCCATCAAACTTCCTCATATCCATTTTTGGAATATGGTGGTTCTTCGCGCCAACATTAGAGTTTATGAAATCACGATTAAAATCTATTTTGTTATCATCATGAGGTTAATCTACTATCTTTTCACCATTAGGAAACATTTCTTGTATCAACTTTGTCAAACCTTCCGCCTTTTAGATAATTCTTCTATGTTTTCCATGTTGTCTTTCATGTCATCCATCTTAGCTTCCATGCCATCCATCTTAGTCACTTTCTTCAAAATCTTCCATTTCATTTTTGTTTCTCTTTGTGAGAGTGAAATTTGTTGCACTTGCTCTTGTAATTTTGATAGATCATGTTGCAATTCTTCATCTTCATGAGTCATAGTAGAGCCTTCTGAAGGCTTAATGGGCGTTGAATTATTTTTACGCGACATATTTTAGAACCCAATACTGATATATATTCTACAATATTCCCTTGGAATCAATTCAAATTGATTCTTCAAGCAAGACTTATGCAATTAGGAAAAAAAATACACACCTTTTTCTTGCTTTTGAGGAGCTCGATATTGAAATTGGATTATCTATGTGATTGCAGCACTTCAATATTTAAATTTAAGTACCGACATAGCCCTATGAATTATCTTTTAAATTCCATAGGTCTGACCTGATTTGGATTCTCCAAGACAAAGTTATGTCCAATCTCCCACAATGACCTAATTATGGACTGGTTCAGTAGATCGAACTTGTACTACTTTCCACATGTCACTGTTTCATCCTTAGGCTCTGAAATTGATAGCCAAGAAACTACAATCCGTGCACTTGTGACCAATTTTTATGGCACTCCAATCCGATTCTCAGAGAGAGAGTTATGAAGATTTTCCCACGATCACCTCTTTGAGATGAAATTCAAGAGCTTGAAAAAGCACTACCTTCCACAAATCATATCTCCAGAAATATTGCGAACCAAGCTCTGAAATTTTTTGAAACTTTTCCTTAGGATTTCAGCTTCGCACCCTAAAAATTTCAGCTTCTGAAAATTCGTAGAAAAAAATGTTATAGCACAAATGCCACGATGTCATTTTTATGAGCCTTAAAAAAGACCTAACTTCCATAGATCATATCTCCAAAAATATTACGAACCAAGCTCTAAAATTTTTTGACGATGTTCCTCTGGATTTCCACTTTGCACCCTAAAAATTTCAGCTTTTGAAACTTCGTAGAAAAAAATTTATAGCGAAAATTCCACGATGACCTGTTTGGAGCAGTGAAACCCTAGAATCCAAAGCTATGATACCAAATGTTGTGTAACCAGCTCCAAAAATAGAAGAAAGGAGATATCAACGCCTTAGAAATAAGCCACTTCGAGGGGGAAACCTCCAATACATTACATAAATCAAAAATTCTTGGATGATACAATTTACAAAACCTCCTTTCGATATATAGGAGTCCATGTGGCCATAATGTAATCATAGTGGGCCACAATGTGATCCTAGCTGACCTAACAATAATAATTTAAGGGCACAATAATAAAAAAATGGGGGTTACAAGGGTACAATAATAACAATAAAGGGGTTACACTAATAACAATAAGGGACTATACTAGTAATATATAGACCTAACAGAAAGGACGTGTTATGGATCCCAATGAATATTTAATAATTATATGGAATATTGATAAGGATCATAAGGTGTACCACACATGGTATTGTAATAATGACTTACAAAATCATCATTACGCCATTATTAAATTATGACGGCACCCCCCCAACTTAAAAGTTGTCATCTGCGGAATTAATGTCTTCACATGGGATATTTAATTAAATCGGTAAAGGTCATGTAGAGGCGTAGCTGGCGGCCTACCTGGCTAAAGTGACTGTTGGTAGGATGATGGTGCAGTAATGATGTGGTTGGAGTAACAACAATACAAGTAGTAGCAACCAGAGTAACAACATCTGGAGTAACAACAGTGCGAGTAGCAACATCCGGAGTAACAACATATGGAGTAACATTAGTACGAGTAGCAGCATCCAAAGTAACAACATCTTGAGTAACAACAGTGCGAGTAGCAGCATCCAGGCTAACAACATCTGGAGTAACAACAGTACGAGTAGCAACATCTGGAGTAACAATAGTGTGAGTAGCAGCATCCGAAGTAACAGCATCTGGAGTAACAACAGTTCAAGTAGTAGCATCCGGAGTAACAACATCTGGAGTAACAACAGTGCAAGTAGCAGCATCTAGAGTAACAACATATGGAGTAACACTAGTGCGAGTAGTAGCATCCAGAGTAACAACATCTGGATTAACAGCAGTTCAAGTAGCAGCATCCGAAGTAGCAACATCTGGAGTAACATCATCTGGATTAACAACATCATGAGTAGCAGCAACCAAATAACAACACCCTAAGTAGCAACAACCGAGTAACAACATCATGAGTAGCAGCGATCGAGTAATAGCATCAGGAGTAGCACAAACCGAGTAACAACACCCTGAGTAGCAGTAACTGAGTAACAACATCTTGAGTAGAAACAACCGAGTAACAGCATCAGAAGTAGCAGCAACCCGGTAACAACATCATGAGTAGCAGCAATCGATACTTAGAAAAAAATTGATTTTAAAACATTACTCCTTAGTAGTAACTCCTGCAAAAAGACAACAAAATAAATAGTAAAAATATAACTCTTTATTCTTTGTTCCTTTTTTTATGTATTTATTTATTTATTTATTATTATTATTGTTATTTTTATTATTATTTTTAGAGAGAGGATGCAAAGAAAGTGTTCTCTACGCTGATAACCTTCAAACCAGATTTCTCATAGACGTGTTTGATAAGAGCATCCTTAGAGGCTGGGTGGTGGTATAATCTCAGACGATGTCCATTTGGTATGAATGAAGCACGTGTATCTTCAATTTTGACTAGCCTAACTATTCCATTATCAAGTACAATGTCCACCTCGTAAGGTCCCATCCAATGAGTGCAAAGCTTTCCCTTAAAATCCTGAAAGCGGAAGTCATAGAGTAGTGTCCAATCTCCCCTCTAAAACACCTTGTTCTTGATAAAATTATCGTGCCATTTCATTCTCTGTTGTTGAATAGCAGTAGTTCTCTGGACAACCATTGAGCGAATTTCATCTAGTTCATTGAGCTAGGCCAGTCGGTGTTTTTGGGCATCTGACATATCCAAACCAACTTCAAGAGTTGTTATGAGCGTACTGATTTCAAACTCTATTGGAAATAATGGGGATTTCCCATAAACCAACTCAAATGGTGAAAACTTAGTTTTTTTCCTTCATGTTGTTTTGTATGCCCAGAGAGCTTCGGGCAGCTTCTGAGCCCAATCCCGACGATGGTATGCCATAGTTTTTGTCAAGATATTTTCCAATGTCTTGTTTGTGCTTTCTACTTGTCCATTTGCCTAGGGATGGTATGGAGATGTCACCCTGTGTTTGACTCCATATTTCTGCATAATATTTGCTATCATGTGTGATGTAAATTGTGTTCCTTTGTTTGAAACAATATCCCTTGGAGTACCATAACAAGAAAAAATATGAGACCACCTGCTCTGTTGCTTTTGCAATAGCTTTGGCTTCTACCCACTTATTCACGTAATCAATACAGACCAGAATGTGAACCTTTTGCTAGGAGGGTGGGTTGAAGGGCCTAATGAAGTCGATAGCCCATTTCTCAAAAGGTTTGAGGACTACCTATTCCAATAAAGGCATTTCATTAGCTCGACCGGGCTGTCCCATACGATGGCAACTATCACACCTTCTGACATAATTATGTGCATCCCAAAATATAGAAGGCTAGTAATATCCCATTTGTAGCACCTTATGGATTGTTCTTTTGTCTGCAAAATTCCCTCCTCAAGGGCCATCATGGGCAACCTTCAATACTTCATAAATATCATCCTCAGATACACAACACCGAATCTGGTTATCATCTCGTGTATGAAAAAGGTACCTTGTCATCCAAGAATATCGGGCACTGTGATGAATAATTTTTCGTTGTTCCCTGTATGAAAAATGATGAGGCACTTTCCCTGTAGCAAGATAGTTAGCAATATCAACATACCACGAAGGTTTAGTATAAAATGCAAAAAGATGCTCATCGGGAAAAATATCTTCTATAGGTGTGCATTCATCATCGTTATCCATTCTAGATAGGAAATCAACAACTACATTATCTTTTCCTGGTTTGTCTATTATTGTAATATCAAAGTCTTGAAGTAATAGAAACCACATTGTAATACGGCCATGAGTGATAGGTTTATTCATCAAATACTTGATTGTTGCATGATCAGTATGTAAAAAAGTGGGATACCCGGTGATATAATGCCAGAACTTGTTGATAGCATAAATGACATCTAGGAATTCTTTTTCCGTCACCTTGTAATTCAGTTCAGTAGGAATTAAATTCTTATTGACAGAATAAATTTCATACGGTGTATTTTCTACCTGCTATCCTAAAACAACTCCTACTATTGTTTGAGAAGCATCAACATGTATGTGAAATGGTAATGCCCAATCAGGTCCTTGAAGGATTGGAGCTTTTCAAATCAGTCCCTTAATTTTCTTGAAAGCTGCTTCACAGTCTTCAATCCACAAGAATTCTGCATCTTTCGTTAGCAATTGAAAAAGTGGATGTGCTATCTTAGCAAAATTTTCTACAAAACATCTGTAATAACCAATAAAGCTACGTACCCGTGTGGGTGTCTTTGGTACCGAGAAGTGTAATATTACTTCTACTTTGGCTAGATCAACTTGAATTCTGACAGCTGAGAGCAAATGTCCCAATACTATCCCTTCTTCCCTCGTCATATGGCATTTGACTGTACTCAAAGATACATGGGTCTGCTTACATCTTTTGAGTACTTTCTCCAAATTTTCCAATCCCTCTTCAAATGAATTTCCATATGGAGTAAAATCATCCATATAGATTTCAACACTATCATTGACCAAATCAGAAAAGATTCCTAGTATTTCCCACTAGAAGGTAACAAAAGCATTACACAGGCCAAATGGGAGAACCATGTATGCAAAGGTCCCCCAGGGGCATGTGAAAGTTGTTTTATCCTAGTCTTCCGGGGCTATCTGAATCTGGTTATATCCACTGAATCTGTCTAGGAAGGAAAAGAAATTCTTCCCAGCCAAGGTGTCCAGGACTTGGTCAATGAATGGCAAGGGGAAATGGTATTTTTGAGTTGCCTTGTTTATCTCCCTGTAATCTACAGAGATCCACCACTTACCATTCTTTTTAGGAACAATAAATAGTGGGGATACCCATTGGCTATCTGAGATGAGGTAAATGAAACCTATGTCTAATAATTTTTGTAATTCTTATTTGAAAATGTTCTTTAGAGCAGGATTCATTCTCCGTTAGGGCTATCTTACAGGGTGGAAATCTTCCTTAATATAAATATGATGAGTACATAAATTAGCAAGGATCCCCTTCATGTCAGTATAATCCAAGGCAAAAGCTTCTTGATGATCTTGAAGGACTTTTAAGAGCTGTTTTGTCTAGGATTCAGACAGATTAGGGTTGATATTGAGTGTTTTCCCTGGTTCAATTTCAATTGGAATACTATCATGGGATGAGGTTATAGGAATGTATTCAATTTCATCTTCTGGTTCAATGCTTTCCTATTTTTCACAACTCATAGTAGATTCTAAAATTTGACGAGTTGAATTGGAAACAGAATTGGGATCATTTATAAAAGTGTTGATGGCATCGTCCTTAGTTTCTATTTTGAATTGAAGGGCCTGCCCAATAGTGAGGATTGGTCTAACTTCTTCATTTTCAAGTTTAGGCTCTTCTATTGCTAGAGGTTTCTGACTGGTTAACAATTTTTCCGATGGGCTAGGTTTCGCAGGAGGGTAAAGAGTAAGATTCTTTGTAACTGTCCCATTTGAAATGATCATATGCCCAGATCGGTACCCTATTTAAGTGTCTACAGTTGCGAGTGAAGGCCTTCCCAGGATCAATGGATTACCACCAACTGAAGATAGAGTCTGTAATATAAGGAGGTCCATAGGCTAATGCCACGAATCCACCGAAATGGTCACATCTTCCAATATCCCAACCGGTTTAATTGTAGACCTGTCTACTAGTTCCAGGATGGTAGGGGGTGGGTTAATGTTTTTGAGACCTAATACATACATTGTTTCAGAGGTAATAATGTTGATGGCAGCTCCCAAATCTACCAGTACGTTTTGGATTTCAACCCCATTGATTTGTACTGTTAGAATTGGGTTTCCTGGGCCTCCATATTTCACAAGCATGATCCTTCCTAACATGATGTTGGACAGTCTACCCATCACATGAATGGTTAATGGATCCATAGATTTCTTCCCTATTTTCTTAGAGCAGTAATCTTTGAGAGTTTTTTCATATGTGGGTACATCCATCATGGCTTGTAACATGGGTATTTTGACAAAAATATTTTACAATTCACCCAGGAAGTCAAACTTTGCCTGAGGGTTCTGTTTGTTCAAGGTCAGTCTCTTAGGATATGGAGGAGAATTTCAATGACCCTGATTAGGAACAGATTGGGGAGGTGTCTGATTTGTTATGTTTTTGTCTGGTTTATCCATAACTGTCCTATGTTCTGGTTCTGTAACTTCAGTGTCAATCTGTTCTATAATAATAGGTGAAGTGGGAGCATTTACTACCCGCCCAGATCATAATTTTATTTCATTAAGTCCTACGGTGGAAATGCTATAAGATGGAAGGTTAAGAGTATCTATTTGTTGCACCCCTTTATTATTAGGATTCAGATTGGGCTGGATAGGAAGCTGGAGTCAAATGGTTGGATTTCCAAGAGGTACATTAGAGGGAAATTGAAGATGTTGTTGAGGAAATTGCACAGTAGGAGAGGGTCCATGCCAGTTCTGATTCCATGAATGATTCAAAATGGTCTGCGGAACCCATTATTGCCAAGGGGGGTATTGATATTGAGACCACATAGTTGAAAATGGTGCAGACTGGGGACCCATATTAAAATTATTAAAATATTGGGATGGTTCCTAAAACATACCTGGATTCATAGCTGGAAGTCGAGGTTCCCATGAATTTTTTCGCCCCATGAAGTACAACTGGTCTACCACATTTTCTTCACTTGCCCCTTGAAAAAATGCCTTCAGTCTGGGCAAGGAATGGCACGAGCTAGTCGCATGAGTCTATTCAAAGATTGCGCAGGCTTCCACCATGGTTAATGAACATTATTTCAAGGGATGCTTCTTTCTGCACTGTGGGCAGAATATAGCCATAGTCTTCTCCAACTCTATCTGTTTTTTGTTTTACTTGCAGAGTGTCCATCTGGACGGATAATGTGCTTAGGATACCATTCCTTAGATTATCTAGTAGTTTTCCAATTTCAACCTTTGTAACCTCTCCACCAAAAGTCTTTAATGATCGAATTCCTTGTCCACTCCTTGCAGCCCCTCGTGAACACTGAATGAAATAGTCGCAGATTGTGTCGAAGTCTTATTTTGAAATATCCCCCTTTCCTAGTATGTTTAGAAGTTGCAGATAATCTTCCCTAAGCGCATAGAGAAATATGATCTTCAGAATATCCTTATCCATGTCACTATGGCCTAACCTCTGCAATATATATTTGAATCGTTCCACACAATCTTCCATGTTCTCATCCTCTTTCTGTACAAACTTAAAGATTTCATCCTTAATGTCACAGGATTTATAGTAATCTTGGTATTTCTCCAAAAATTCTTCTTTCATTCCTTCCCATGAGGTAATAGTTCTCCCTCCTAAACCCATGAACCCCCACAGGGTAGCAGGGAATATTTTTAGTTTCTAAGAATTGAAGATATAATCATACCCTTGACAGACAATGTCAAATTCGAAGAGGAATATATCAAGGTCTTCTGAAGAAAGCCCATGAAAATTAGGTAAAGTTGTTAAAGGGATGGGCTTCATTGGTGCATCACCTATAATGCTTCTAATTGGAAAATCAATGGAAGAAATTGCAAGTGCCATAAATATCCTCCAATACTCACCTAGGATTTCAAATGGTTCTCTGATTGGTACTTGTGGTGATTCAACTGTAGGAGGTTTCACTGCACTTTGCTGGTCTCTTAGACACAAAATCCTTCAGGAACTCTCTTTCCAAATTGGAATTTCTTAATTCAACTGCAGGAGGCTTCACAACACTCCCTTGGTCTCTTGGTAAAGAAAACCCTTTTGGAGGTTCTTCTTCCAAATTAAAATTGCTCAATTCTTCTGACCCTCTACTTGCTATTTCTTCCCCTTCTATTGACAGTAGGGATTGCTCCTCCACCAATACCTTATTGATTTATTCTTTCGTCATCGAAATAATTTCCTCTGGTACCGTGGCTGGAGCTGACTGTTCAACCGACTACACTTCAAACCTCGTCTGAACCCTTACCCTGATAGCAGCACGAAATGATGCTTCAGATTTAGCCTTCTCGATGATCTCCTGAATATACGTCTTCCTTCCCAAATCATTTCCTTTCTTTGGGGGTCTTCCTTTGCCCCTCTTATTTAGATCTTTGTTCATACAATTGGTGAGAATAATTCATCAAAATAGAAAAAGTGCTCAGGACCCAGAGTAGGGCAGATAGCTTCCTCCCCAAGACGAGAGAATAGGTTCAAAACAGAAAATCAAATAAAAATAAAAGAATATCAAAGTTCAGGACCTAAAGTGGGGCAATCAAATACCCTCCCCAGGATGAGACGTTGGCTCTTTCAGAAAATAATAAAAAAGCAGAAAAGAAAAACTGAAAACTATGCCCCGGACTTAGAGCAGGTTAACAGATGCCCTCCATAAGACAAGAGATAAATTCTAAAGAAGAAAATAAACAAGCAGAAAAACATAGAACACTATGCTCAAGATTTTATTTAGGGAAATAAATTCCCTCCCCAAGACGAGAGATCAACCCTTAGATCAATTCCAGATCGTGTTCTTGCACCTTGTTAGCCTTCCCCGACAACGACACCAAAATGTTGGTGTCCTGATGTGTACAATATTCAAACCCTTTTTCCACATAAATTATCAACCCAAGGGTGTTAGTTATTTCAAGAATAACGCGCACAGTATATGCAAGAGCAATCACATAACCTGCTGTTAGATCACATGCTTAAATCAATGAACACACGGACTACTGTAACAACAATTAAAATGGATTGCAAAATTAAAAAGACATTCACAACAATTAAAGGATTATACTGGAACAACAGTAACAAAACCAACTAAACATGAAATCAACAAAAAGAAAGGTAACACAACACCTGATCAAAATAATGGGCCCAACTCTTTGATCAGGGCTGCGACAAACTCACAAATTACAGGTAAAACAACAGAGTGTTGTGTATTCAATTAACTGTAGAATATTTCTGTTACAAAATCTGTATGTACTGGGCTTAACCCCAATTCACAGCCCGCAGGTCCTATTTATACAATTGTTGAGGAAATCGCAGATTTCCTCTAACAACTACGTATCTACAATTATACAATTCGTTACAACAAAAACCTAGTTTCCAAAAGGAAACCATGAAAAAGCCTGAAATATTGCTAGGGTGAAATAGAGTATGTTGCATTGTAGCAACAAGTGAAGATAACGCTGGAAATTAGGAGCCGCTCCACGACTCACAGCTGTAATATTCGTGCTTTTTCCAAATCTGTAAAAACATCGGAGTTAATGTTTGAGAAAGGTAAAACCTCCTTGATGATTACTTTATTAATCAAATATCCCATGTAATATAAAAGAAAGGGGTTTACCTCGTGTGTTTAAGAACAATAATGATACAAAGAGATAAAAAGGTGGGCGAAAATGGGAGAGAAAAGTATCCAAATCCGGTACCCAACAACTGTGAAAAAACATATGTCAGACCTATGCTTTTTGTTCAGGCGCTTGAATGCTCGAATATTTACTCAACCCAATCTCATTCTAATGGGCTTTCTTGTCGCTAGGAACCACTTGAGAAAGAGTGGAAAAGTCATCCCAGGCTCGTGAGTATAAGAATGGGGGCCCCAAAAACTGTGGCTAAGCCAAGTCCCCAAGCTGGTTGGATTCCATAAGAGAGAGAACAAGAAACTGCATATATAGTTAAAGGAAATATGATTCATAATTTGATTTCATCCCCTAATACCCATTCTCTTTGTATTGGCTCATGCATAGAGAAATAAGCCTTAAGGCAAGTTAAATAGAAGTGTGGTGCTCAGGGTTTTAGGCTTGAGTCATGTGCTACTTGAGTTGAGTGTTCCTTTTTGAAGTGTCAGTTTCAGAGTCAATGCCACAAAAATTTTCATTATATATAAATCTCATAGACGTTGTGAGCTACCCTTATTCGCTATAAATAACTCACTCTCACTGTAGATGTTAATTAAATTATTCAAGTCTTTCCTTACTGGAAATAGCGCATATCAATATTTTCAAGATATTTTTTCTATGTGAATCTAAAATATAGATCGAAACATTTTATGTTAACAATTAAATTTGTTAATTTAGTAACTCAACGTTAAATATAACCCTAACAATTGGCTTCAGAGATAAGTTAAGAATAAATGAGTGGCATATTGTAGAGGAAAATGTGGAGGCTAATATAGCACATGGTTGGGGTCGGTGGAATTAAAATCGATGGAGTGGAGTGCAGAGGTGAAATGAATGGTGGAAATGAAAAGGGTGGAATGGTTAGATAATAACTATGATGTTGACGTAAATTCCAACTCTCAATTTTCTTATACTCTGCATTGTGTAGCGTAAGGATGAGAAAGATTGGATTGAGTTCGTGACCATGTGGAACTATGGAGAGTAGTCGGATTAATACATGAGGTTGTGTGAGCATCAAAATTCATATTATTTCTCAAGCTCATTATTACATGTAATGTAATTTGGTATCAATGACAAGTCACATTGAATGTATTCTCCAATTTGTCCCGAGCTAGAAGATTCGAGTTGTCTAGGTAAATGATGATGCAGTTCTAGATTTTTTGTTAGCATATGTTACTCCAGTCAATGAAACATATCAATATGACAATAAAGCTCTACATTGGGCTTTGAAACAAGACACTCCTCTCAATAGATGTAGTGTAAATTGTTTGGTTGTGGAAAAAATTTGTAACATCTGGAAACAATACAGGAACAACTCCTGTTCACACAACTGCAGGTCATGGACACCTTCAGTAACTCCTATTAATAATAAAGAAGCATGGGGAAGTATAAAAATACTCAAAAAAACAAGAGAGACCACTCTACATTATGCTCTGAAGAATAACCATCTTGCATCTGCTGCTCTTATGCTCATACATGGAGCCAATAGAGATGTAAAAGTTTTGAGGAATCAAAAGCCTATTCAACTCCCAAATTCATCTGAGATAAGTGTGTTGTTGATTCTATATCATAAATACTTCCTTGATGAAGCATGTGATAATATTATAACTTCTAAAAGTTGCATTTTGTATTCCATAAAGGAATATTTAACATGGTTCAAGTATTCACATTACCATAAATCATGTGGAATTGATTCAATGCTTCCAAGAAGTTTGTTTACTTCCAAACATGTATCTTCTTTGCAACCTGTTGCTCATCCTGGAAATCCTCCAATGGCTAAATATTTCTCAAAAATTGATGCAGAGGCTCCACAAAATCTCCAAGTAGAGACTTCCTCACAATTCCCTTCTTCTAGTTGACAATAATCTGAGCAGGCCACAAATTGGACGTGGGAAATGGTCTAGAAAAAGTCCCACAAGAACATAATTAGTTCAAATTCACCTTCGAATGTGAAGGAGATGCGTGTTACTAAGATAGTTACAATGCCTCCATACAAATCTGTTCTTTTCCATTTTTATGAGACTAAGAAGAAGTGTGAGTGAGGAACTGATTTTCACTTTTCTCACTGTTGACACCTAATCCTTAGGGTTGGGTGAGAATATTCAATAATGTATATTATTAGGAAATAAGGAAGGCCAAGAGTCATTGGGAGATGAATCCCAATAGCCTCACCTCCATGTATAAATACATGTACATTCTTCATCTAATACACATTATGATTTGCAGAGTTACCTCCTGGTTTGACATGGTATCAAAGCCAGTCCCACTATTGACATTTTTTCCTGTGGTGTAACTCCCTCATTCCTTTGCTCAGTTAGTTTTTATGCTTGTTTTTGCTGCTCTATTAAATTGTTGTACTGTAATTTTGCATTTTTTTTTTATCTGCAATTTTTGCCCAGTTCTATTTTTGCAGCTTTTGGAGATTCTGCAATTTGTAGTCCCTAAAATTCTGCAAATTGCAGCCCCTGCACAGACCTGCAAATTCTGCAGTTATTAAATTTTGCCATTCCAATTTTTTTTAAACGGCCTCTCGGCCTCTCCATCACTCATACATCGCATGCACATAACCTGTTACCTCCATAACCAACCCCCCTCCTCACTGCATATTCGACTCCTCTCATACGCAGTGTTACACCGCCCCCCTCCACGCTGTTTTAACTCCATTACAGTTAACACGCCCACCGCCCATATATAACAGCGCTCCTCCCCGCCCTATACAACACTCCTCCTCGCCCTTCCTGTCCCATTTAATAACACTGCGCTATCCCCAATGTTGACACCGCCCTTGCTACTCCATTCAACGTTCTGTCATATTCAATCAGCACTCTGTCATACGATTAATACCTCCCTTCCATATAACAAAATTTCTATCCAATATAATACGCCGTCACTCCACTTATACGCTGTGTTAACATACGCTTCTACATCCCACATCCATAATACGTTGTCATATTACGCTGTCTCCATAATACGTCCCTTCTCTCTGCAATACGTCTCTCCAGCCTCTCGGCCCTCCTCGTGGCACGGCTCCCCTTCTTATACGCTGTCATACACTCCATTATAACACGCTATATACATTTCTTCCAGCGCTGTCTGTCATATAAAACCGCCCTTCCATTATTCATTCTATACTTCCCTCTCCCATTTCTTAATACCATTCCATTTTTTACCACTATCTCCGCCCAACCCCCCCCCCCCCCCCCAACATATTTATACCGCTTTCCCATATTCAATACCGCCTCCATCATATATAACACAATATCCATATAAATTTTTTACTCCAATATATATATATATATTGGTGCAGAATTCATTATTTGCAGCAAATTGTTTTTGTCCCCTTCAATTGAGTATATTTTTAGAATTGAAGATTTTTTCCTCTCAAAAAAACAATTTTTCCAGCAAAGTAATCATTTTTTCCTTTCAGAAGAATGCATTCTCTCATATTTATTGTAGGGCTGGTTCTCTCTGGCAAAGAGAAATATCTTGAATGGTCTCGAAAAATCAAGCACACTCTCCTTTTTAATGAGTTGTGGAAAGGAATCTGTGAAGGACAAGAAGGAAATCCACTAGCAAAGCCCACTTCAGAAAAGGAGCTCACCATTTGGGAAAACAAGAACTGCAAGGCCTATGCCTTGATTGCAGCTTCTGTAAATGAAGAGGTGAGTCACCATATTTCATCATTCTCAAATGCCTATGAAGCCTTGAGCAAGCTAAAAGAACTCTATGACTCACATTCATAACTAGAAAATGTTCAATTGATGATTAAGCTATTCAGTCTTGAAATGAAGAATGATGATCCCCTTGCTTTAGCTTCAGAAGTTAGATCTATCATGCATGATATTGATAGCACTAGTGTAAAAATGGACATACCTCTCATAGCATATGTTAAGGCATTATATCCGACTTACTCACATTATCTTGAGTCATTGCAAGCAAGTGGAAACCTTGAGCATATCACCTTTGATACCCTTGAGAAAAATTTTGCAGAAAGAGAGAAAGCTTTCGGGAAGATGACAGTCCCTTCGTCTTCTGAAGAGGCTGCATACTTGGAACATAGAGAAAAAATTCATGCTTCAGATTCATCCAGAGGAAGAGGTGGCAGAAGAGGAAGAGGAAGAAGAAACTTCAGAGAAAAGGGGGGCAGACAATTTGACAAATCCGTTCTTCATTGCACACGTTGCAATAAAGATGGACATGATGCATCCAAATGCAAGACACCTTGGGATAAAATTGAGCAGCAAAGAAATCAAGACAAAGGTAAAACTAAACAAAAAGGTAAAGCACCTGAATCCGCTCATTATGTTCTAGCACATTGTAACAATGGAGTAAACGAAGACTTGTTTGATGTTTCATTTACATCATTGAGAGATGATTGGTTGCTAGATTCAGGAGCAACATGTCACATGACATTTAGAAAAGATTTTTTTGAAGAATTTACTGAAAAAGTTTACGGAGCAGTATATTTCGCAGATAAATCCAAACTCAAGCCATCAGGGCTTGGCACAGTCAGGCTTAAGTTTCCTGGTCTTCCAGATCATATTCTACATGAGGTTCTATACCTCCCTGAGTTGAGGAGAAACTTGTTGTCCCTGGTCCAAATCCGCCAGCAAGGACACTCCATTCACTTGTTTGATGGCAAGGTAGAGGTCAGAAAAGCATCAGATCACTCACTTGTCATGGAGGAAATAGAAGAAGGGAGACTCTTGAAGCTGAAAGGTTCATCTGTTCATGCTAAAAACTTTGCATTCAATTCACATCATGATGAAGGTACATTCCCATCAAGTCTTTTATGGCATGCTATATTTGGACACTTAAACTATGAAAGCCTTCATTTGTTGAAGAAAAATGGTGTTAATGGACTGCCTACAATTCCTAGGAAACCTAAGGAATGTGATGCTTGTATTCTAGGAAAGCATAGAAAACAACCATTTCATGATTCACACTCCAGAGCACATAGAAAAATTGAGCTTGTTCATTCAGATTTATGTGGCCCTATGCCTATTGCTTCTGCAAATGGAAATAAATACATGATGAAATTTATTGATGACTACACCAGAATGTGTTGGATTTACTTATTGAAGAATAATTCTGATGCTTTTCAAACTTTCAAGAATTTTCATGCATGGATTGAAAATGATGCACAAACACATATTGGCTCTCTACGTACTGATAATGGAAAAGAATACACTTCAAACGAATTTGAAAATTATCTTTTTCAACATGGAATCAAACATCAAACAACTGTGCCATATAATCCACAACAGAACGGTGTAGCTAAAAGAATGAACAGAACTATTTTAAATATGGTCCACTCCATGTTATTTTTCAAGAATGTAAAATTGATGTTTTGGGCTGATGCAGTTCTATGTGCTGTTTACATAAAGAATAGGTGTCCTTCAAGTTCAATGAGAAACAAAACTCCTTTTGAAATGTGGCATGGCCACATTCCTTCGGTAAAGCATTTTAGGGTCTTTGGGTCCACCTGTTATGCCTTGATACCCAAGGGTCAAAGGAAAAAAATTGGTGCTAGAAGTCGAAAATGTATCTTCTTGGGGTACTCCAATACCTCCAAAGGATATCGTCTCTATGATGAAGAAAATAAGAAGTTTGTAATAGCAAGAGATGTCATATTCCTTGAATCTTCCAAGAGTGAAAAGGTTGTTGAGCAACAACTTGATTGCCTGGATAGATTCACACATGAAAATTCTTTCCAAGAATTTGATAATCAGATTCCACATCTTGAAGGGGGGATTCCTATATTGAATCAAACTATGGAATCATGTCCTGAAGCACTCTCTCCCCCACATGAAGAAACAACCACGGATGACACATTGAATGATGTGATTGAGAGAATTGGGAGATTGAATCTTGAATCAATCCCAACTCAGTCAAATGAGCAGCCTGGGCCATCTTAGAAAGGTCCTCACAAATGGCTGACAAAGACATTGGAGAATGTTCATCCTGATGAGGTTGGAAAAACAGGAACAAGAAGTTCCACTAAACAAATCGAAGGTGATGTAGATAATTTTGATTCTCCTATTGATATGGATATTTCTTATAACTGTGAATTGAGTTTGTCTACAAATCATGAACCAACTTCCTTCAAAGAAGATGCTTCTCATGATGAATGGAAAGAAGCGATGCAAAAGGAGTATGATGCCTTGATAAAGAATGGCACTTGGAAGCTGGTTGATCCGCCTTTGGGAAAAAAACAAATTGGTTGTAAGTGGGTCTACAAGAACAAGTATAAAGCAGATGGCTCACTTGACAAGCACAAGGCCAGGCTTGTGGCAAAAGGTTTTGCACAAAAATAAGGAATCGACTATGAAGAAACTTTTGCTCCCATAGAAAAATGGACCACCATCTGGACTCTCTTTGCCCTAGCAGCTCAGAATGGATGGAAAGTCCATCAGATGGATGTAAAAACCACCTTTTTGAATGGAGATCTAAAAGAGAAAGTTTATATGTCCCAGCCAGAAGGATTTGTTGTAAAGGGTCAAGAACACAAAGTTTGCAAGCTTATAAAATCCTTGTATGGCCTCAAGCAAGCACCACGAGCCTGGTATGAGAAATTAACTGAGCATCTTCTGAAACTTGACTTCAAGCATTTTGATCTTGATGATGCAACTTTTTTTGTTAAGAAATTTGGAAAAACAATTGTATATCTTGTGGTGTATGTAGATGATCTTTTGATAACAGGGAACAATGAGAGCTATATTGCATCCATGAAGAAAGAATTGAAGAAAGGTTTTGAAATGACTGATTTGGGTCATGTTCATTACTATCTGGGTATTGAAGTAATTCAACATCCTAAATTTATATTTCTTTCTTAAAAGAAGTACATTAGAGATCTCTTGAACAAGTTTGGCATGGATGAATGTAATCCCTTAACCACTCCAATGGAACAAAACTTGAAGCTCACATGTATTGAAGGGAAGGAATTCGAGGATGCAACTAAGTATAGACAACTTATAGGAAGTCTTATCTACCTAACCACCACCAGACCTGACATTTCATTTGTTGTTGGAATCCTCTCAAGGTTCATGCAAAAACCTTGTGAAGGACATTGGTCTGCTGCAAAAAGAGTGTTAAGGTACTTGAAGGGGACTCAAGACTTTGGACTAAAATATACAAAAGTAGGCGACTTCAGCTTGATCGGATACTCTCATTCGGACTTTGATGGCGACAAATAAACAGGGGTGTCTACTACAGGTTACACCATGAGTCTTGGATCAGGAGCTGTCTCATGGAGATCACGCAAACAGTCAGTTCCAGCAGATTCTACGACCGAGGCAGAATATGTGGCAGTAGCTGAAGCAACAAAGGAAATTGTGTGGCTCCGGAAAATCCTGGAAAATTTGCAGATGAAACAAATGTATTCCACACCACTCATGATCGACAACACTTCTGCAATAAAGTTGGCCAAGAACCCAAAGTTCCATGATCAAACAAAGCACATCAATACAAAATACCATCTAATTCGACATCATGTTTAGGCCAAAACCATCCATCTACATCATTGTTCCACAAATGAGCAAACTGCTGATATCTTCACCAAAGCACTTGGAAGAGAAAAGTTTGAAAAGTTCAGATCGATGCTTGGGCTCACCAACATCCCTTCGGATTAAAGGGAGGAATGTTGACACCTAATCCTTAGGGTTGGGTGAGAATATTCAATATTGTATATTATTAGGAAATAAGGAAGGCCAAGAGTCATTGGGAGATGAATCCCAATAGCCTCACCTCCATGTATAAATACATGTACATTCTTCATCTAATACACATTCTGATTTGTGGAGTTACCTCCTGGTTTGACACTCATTCAAAATAAGAACTTTGGAAGGGTAAACAAGTATTGGCTCTTTTTTTCCAAAATGTAGAGACAATTCATGGCAGTGCAATAAATTCCAAAATTTATGATGGGGTAAAGAATTATAAAATCAAGTTGTGCATGCATTATGAGAAAAATGGAGCCTTCCCAAATGGGTTGAAGTGCAAATTTTCCCATGGACACAATGAGCTTAGGCCTTTATCAGCTTCATCAATTCTTCTATTAGGTGTAAGAGTTGGACCTCGGTATTCAACTACATCTTCTCTAGGATCTTACTCTAGTGACGAGTTTTATGATTTGAATTCTATAAAGGTATTTTTGGAATTTTTCCACCTTATGTCAATGGTAGGGAGCTTCAGGAGTTTATGAAATAACAATCTGGAAAATTGATTGATTCTACTATGATTTCTGGGAATGATGAAGATGAGGGGTTTTGGTTTTGTTGTATTTGGAAAGAAGAAAGATACAAATGAAGCTATGAGGAGGCACTACATTCCATTCCAGGGAAAAAGAGTGTAACTTAAGAAGGTAATGACTCATACTGCATTGGTTGTGGTTGTTGAGGTGGGAAGGAATACTTATCTGTATTTGGGGCTATCATAACCAACTACTACGAAACCTTCTCGGCCTTCTCCATTTTCTAGTTTTCATATGCTTGATGGTGGATTACATTCACTAGGTTTAGATGAAGTAGGTTATCATTAGCATTTGACATAGCCATATTCATTTGTTGAGCTCCCATAGTCATTGGTTGGGGATGGTATTTAATCCATGCAACCCTTTTCATTTCAACCTGTAGGTTATCGGCTGGAGAATAACAATTTGACACATAAAATATTTTCAAAATAATTCATACATTTTCCTTGACATTCATGAAAACTGTATTTTGGAAAATTTTCTAAGCTTTATTAAGTTGATTATCCAAAGGGGGCAAGAGATCATAAGATCTACAGAGGAGTCTAGGAGGTTGTGAGTGACTCCGAAGGTGGCATAGATCCATTAGGATCAAAGTTGGGCCAAAGAAATCATCTACATCATAAATTTCAGAATCGAGCTCAAAACTAGAAATCCGAAATTTCATTTCTGCTGCAATCAGAAAATTCATCATCCATCAAAATCAGAATAAAAATTTTCTTATCATCTAACTCCGAAATCCTAAATTTAATCATCGTCCGAAGATTCTGAAATATCGAGAATCAATAGGCCTTCAAACTGCAGAATTTTATCCATGAGAAGCAAGTGTCTGAAGAAGGAAGAAGAAAAGAAAACCCTAGAATCCGACGAAACAAAAACGGCTATAGAAGCTTGAGTTGAAGCCCTCATTTTCCTAGCAAAATGAATACTCATTGAAGGTAGATGATGCCCTTTATAGTTCTTGACTTCATTCTTTTGATCTGTCCTCTTCACCAACTCCCAGTACTATGCCTTCAAATTTTTTACACCCTTTTCAAATGGTAATAAATGCACGAGTCTCTCAAGAAGTTGATCATTTACTTACTTTAGCAGTGGTGCATATGATGGTTCTTTCAATATTATGCGCGAAGCAAGTGGTTCAAGTCAAATTACTAATCATGATAAGGATCTGTCACGGATTCTTGAATTTCTACGGGTAAGCCCTGTGTCAGAGCCAACACAACCAAAATATTTAACATGTAAACAATGGCTTCTAAGTTCTAACTGTGGTGTTAGTCTATCTATACCTAAAATTTATTTTCACAATTTTTGGGAAGGGGATACCTTAGCTGGTCGCCAAAATCGGGATTCCCAGTTTTGGTATGGTGAAAATTTGTATGGTTATGCTCCACAAAAAAGAGAATATGAATCTCAAATTTTAGGTGGTTCAAGGTGCTCACATGAAACTGTTGCTTATCATTTAAGACAACTGAAAATGTTTGGGATGTTGAATTGAGGGTTTTGGGTTATAGGATCCTATTGGAGGATTCATTATAAAGTTTGATTTTCTTCTTGTAAACATTTTTGAGAAGAGGCCGTTAGATTATTCATATTAAAGTTTGAATTACTTCTTGGAAATAGTTTTGAGATTATTTCACATGTAGATTCTTTTGCATCTATCATTTTTGTACTTGTGAGTGCATTTAAGCACTAATGTGTTATGAGAATGCTACACGGCTATATACCACATGCTATAAGAAAAATTTTATTCACAAGGGAAGCTTTATAATCTATATTAGATTTGTTTTCCAAAGGTTCTTTGATGATGCACCATATTGGTTATACACTTATTCTTTAATTTCCTTTTTCAGTGACATGCACTAAATTTTTGTTTACTCGCTCCATGAAATTGCTTTCAAGGAGCATGTAAAGTATCCAATCAGAACTTTTGTTTGCTCGCTCCATAAAATTTCTATCAAGGAGCGGGTAAAGTTTCCAATCAAGTTTAAAAAAAAATAAGATTAGCAGACAACAGTACATGGCTAGGATAGATTCAAATTCAAGCTTGAGAGTCTACAGGCTATATAGTTTCTGAGTTCAAATGCATAGGAGATTTTTTGATGCGCTTAAAGCAAGGGAAAATGTCTAGGGTTAATTTTTAGTTCAATTGGGCTATGTGGTTAAAAGATGAAATATGTGGCTTCAAAAAAGAAGAGTGTTGGTCACATGGATTATGGATGAAATCTGTGGCTACAACAAAGAAAAAAAGTGAAATATTACTATTTGATTTGTAAATTAGAGTCCTCTTTATCATGTTTTAACAACATTTGTATGTTATTCCATAGGCAAATTGGTCCAATCAAGTTTTGTGTGCCAAGCTAATCAATGACATATCTTTTTGTCAGTGGTATACGAGTTTTGAAGTTTTTATGAATGTTGTTGGTCAGTGGATTTAGAGGTAGAACAACAAGAAACCACATACAAATAGGAATGTATATTATGTGCAGAGACTTATACCGTAAGTTATATTCCTTCTATCCTAGGATCCAATGAATATCTTCCACCATTGTGTGCCACCAAAGTTATTGTAGCATGTCACATGTTTCTCATTACATAGTTTGGTTTGCTTTCCATTCACTTACTTGAATTTCTTATTAACTTAAAGAACACATTCAATTCACTGCATTCGTTTAAATGTTGGAATTGGCTCAAGGAATCTAATCTCAACCATCATAAATTCTACTGAGGATTTAACCTCTTTCTTTAGTGCATACAAACACCTTAATGGAAAGTTTATACACAAATTTATCTATTATACATCAACATACAATCAATTTAGGGGCACCCATGAGACTCAAAAAGCATCAATCAAAGGAAGAAACTCTTAAAAGGTTGTAAGCAAAGAGTTTTACCACCCGTGGATAGTTATACACTTCATAATTTGTACCCCGTCTTTAGAACAGTTCAAAAGTACTATGTTATTTAATAAGTTTGTATGCCTTTTTGTCCCTAATATTATTATCTCTTCTCAAAGAGCCCTATGATTTGATTTTCTATCTGTTCTCTATTTTTTGGTAATTTCCAAGTGATGGTGTAGTTGTTAGGGAAAGATTATGGGAAAAGAAACATTTGTGTAAGACCGAAACAATTCACTTGCTATGTACTCTACAATTAGCAAGGAACGACATATGGAAATTGATGAGTATCTGTTATTAGATGCCAAAGTTTGTTGGCACATTCAGTTGCAGCATTGTGGCCTTCTAGTTAGTCCTTTGTAAATCTGTCCAAGAGCACATATATATTCATAATTGAAGGAACAAAAATAAACAATACAATCTCTCATCTAGACCATCAAAACGAGGCATACTCCGCTATTCTTAGATTTGTAAATATAACCATCATATTGTTCATGAATTAATATTATTTTATTTAGCTTATCTAATGTCATCTACTACCTCTATTTTTTCAAAATCTATCAAATATTTGCTATTAGAACTTGAAAGACCATCTTTGAATATTAAGAGGAAATCTATGTTGGAAAGGTTATACAATCTATCAATTTGGCATAATGTAAGTGATTTATTATACCTTGAATGACATTTTGTTTACTAATTTTTATCCTCAATGATATTTTATATGTCGTAATGATTCTCAAATTTATGCCTTACGACGTTTCCTTTGCAACATCTGGTGCAATTTCTAGTTATTATTCAAGTAAAAGAGGAGGAAATTTCCATAATAATCACTCCCCTATTTACTTCCCAACCCACACCTACTTCCCCTTCACCCCTATTTTGTTTTGATTATTACTCGCCATCCCTCTCTTAAATAGCCAACCTACCACTCATTTAACGATGGTTTTAACTGTGTTGATCAATGAGCAGAGGGTAACAGTTTTTGAATAGAGATGGATGGGGAGGGGAGTGATAAGAGCAAAGGGGGCACGACGGAGTGATTGGCAGTAAGTGGGAAGGGAGAATTGGATGGAAACAACTGGTGGGGATAATGCAAGAGAGTAATGGGGATGTGTGATTGTAGGAATCACTCTAGTTGTAACAATGTCCTCCCCTTACAATTGTTTTTAGTTTTGGGTTTTAAATCATAATTTTATGAATTCATTTTTGTGATTTTTATTTTTATTTTGTTTTAGGTGTGTGTGAGAGAGAAATGTTTTTTTAATTTTTCTAAATGAAAAAAATGAGAGGAGAAAGTTGTTGTTTTTATTTTTAATAATATTAAAATATAAATATATTAATATTATTATTATAAAAAAAAAGAATATTATTATTGTTGTTGGTTGTTGGAGTTTTGTTGAGATATTTTCTCTATAATATTTTTTTATTTAGAATTTATTACATCTCATGAGAACTATTTATATGACTTGTAATTTAACTTTGCAGTGAATAATACAAATTAATTTATAAGTAATTTATTTACAATATCTTCTCTACTCAAATTTCTTATGATAACATGTTAGATAAAAGCATTATCTAGAAAAAAACGCAGAACTAACATTAATAATTTGTAAAGGAACATTAAGTTGAGGGACAGACTATAACAGTGAAAACTCTTGAATATGACTCACGAGATAGATGCAGAAGACCGCTGCCGAGTGAATTGTTTGAGTTACGAAAACACTCATTTTGGTCTTTTTGATTTGTTTGAATAACTTTTGTAAAGAGTTATTATCAATGTATTGGTTTTGGTTTTTACCAATGAAAAAATTTGCAAATAATTTATTCAAAAAAAGTTCACAGAGCTCTTGGAGTTTGTATAATGTAGAATTGATTGTGAAGTGAAGTAGATAACTTCCCTATCGAGGAACTAGTGGACGAGTTTAAAGACAGTGTATTTGCGGATGTAAATGTTCCTTCTACTGCAAATCAAAGATAACACATACCAATCTTTTAGATTCCTTTTCTTGTTTTGAAAGTTTGGCTTCCTTTTTATTTAAAAAAAAAAAAAAATACTTATATTTAATAAAAAAATTAATTATTTTATTACTTTTAAAAAAATTAGCAAAATTATATTTTGCACATATTTTTAAAAGTATTATATATATATATATAGAGAGAGAGAGAGAGTTTGGTGGACTATATCTTCATCATATCTAATATATCAGTTCCATAGGGTTGGAAATTGAACCAATAACTTCACATCAAGGAGTGCCTTGATCATCGTCTATTCAAAACCCTGTAGTTTTATATTAATTTCCTTTACTGAGTAAATTCCAAAGCTTCCCAAAAAAAAAAATTACATATGAAACTGTTCTTTTTCACATTTAGTATATCAAGAAAAAAAACTCCGCGTATCTATTCAAGAATGAATATTCATTCCATGTTTCTAATATGACCTTAATATTTAAAAACAAATAAATCAAAAATCAAAATTGACAATGAGTAAGTTTGATTAAGAACAATCCCATACAAGAGCATATCTTGTTCCCACCATTATCTCATGAAAAAGAAACATATCCCTATTCCTATTTTCTATTATCATTTAGGTACCATGTTGAATCAAAATTCCAGTTTTGGATAAACCATTAGCTAAAATATTTCTCTATTTGTACATAAGCTACATATGCTAAAGGACGAGACCCTTGAAAACACTTCCAAATCTCTCTGATTTTTTCCCTGACAAAATTTAAGAACTCATTGTTAAACTTGAAAATCATTGGACACTTTTAAACATTGTTAATTACTTTTTCATTTTTAGTACCATCAATTCTGCATAATTTTTTAACCCTCCTCAATTATACCTTAAATTTAATAGAGTAATTATCTCAAGAAAAAAAAAAAAAAACCTCTCTCTTCAGATACAATATCATTTTCTTTTAACACCTTATCAAAAAAATCGAAAAAAATACTCTACTCTTGAACTGCTACGGCTACACTCACTAAGTTTTCTTCTTTACTATGTGAAAAATAATTCAAAATACTAAAACTATTTATTATATACCAATTATCTTAACAGATATACTTAAACGTATTTATTATACACCAGTTATCTTAATAGATATACTTAAACCTATTTATTATACACCAGTTATCTTAAAAAATTATATATTATACACCAGTTACCTTTAACCATAGTACTATATTTAACTAATATTGTTAAGTATAATTTTGCACAAATAATGCCAACTCTAATGTAAAAAATTATTATATGTGTAATTTATAAGTCACTTTTAAACGTAATTGAATCATGCTCCCTGTACCAAATTAAATCATGCTCATATACCAAGTACTTAATGACATTATGATTCATGATACTTTTGGTGCATATGGTGCAAATGAATGAACATGTGATGGATGATACGATAACATTTTGTTGATTCTTATTATAATTTTTTGGTACGCTTATAAGAGGCTGTTGTAATTTTTAAGTTTTTTTAATGAATATTAATTATGTTAATAGGAATTTTTATTGAGCGTTTTAGAATATATGCATTTTTAATAATAAATATTATGCAAATAGTTAAAATTTAATAAAATATTTTTTTATCATTGTTAAAATTAAAAAGATAATATTAATGTCAAAACTTAATTTTTGTTTTTCTAATTTTAAAATTTTTGAATTATGGCCAAGTTTTAATTTAGATTTTTATTTCTCATTTCTTTTAATGTGATCTCTTTCTCTCTATTCTCTACTCATGTCTTTGCCGGCTCATTGATTGGGAGAAAGAAAAACAATCACATCATTTAAGGATATTTTAATTCTAAAATTTTTAAATTATGGCCAAGTTTTAATTTAGATTGTTATTTCTCTCATTTCTTTTAATGTGATCTATTTTTCTCTATTCTCTACTCACACTTTTGCTTGCTAGCTGTTGTAGGGAGATTGGGAGAAAGAAAAACCATCAACATCTTTTAAGGATAGAAATTGTTCAAACTGTTTAATAAGTATATTTACTTCCTTTCCCAATGTGTGATATATTTCTAAAATATTTGCATAATAGTTGCACTTAATTCAATGATTTCTAGCATTAGTCGAAGTGCTCTTAGGAGAATAAATAATTATATGAGTTGAGGATATTATTTCTCTAGAGTTTACGGCATTGCAATAACATAAACTATAAGAGAAAAAGGGGACGCTGAGGAAAGAGGCACAACTATAATGGATTTCAGTCCACGAGTCTTAGAACCCTATTCATTTGCAAGAGTCTTCAATTTGTCCTTCAAGTTGAGTTGTGAGGCAAAGATGAAACTCCGAGTTCTTAAAAATGGTTTTCCATTTTCCCAAAACATATTTCTCCACAATTAATCACAAATCCACTTCCTCTTCTAATGCCCATTTTCACTTAGGAGCACCCATGACTCATAATGTGTGTCCATGCATGTAGTTGTATATGGATTTATCTATCTCTTCCACTATAAGACCATTATTAATTAAAATTAATATTAAATAATAGTAAACAAGAAATATTTAAATTAGAGATTATATATTATGTGAATGGCTATGGGTAATGTATTCTCTTCGTTAGTATACTATTCACAAAATCAAATGTTCCATTACAAATCATGTGAAAGTCACTTATACATTAAAAAAATATATATTTGGTGAAAGAATTTTTTAATGAATCCTCATTGAATATAAACAAATAAAAAGGCCATAGGTATATGCACTTGTAACTTATATAAATGGAGTGTACTGTGAACACTGAGTAAAAAATTTGGTCTTTTAATGATTCGTCTCTTTCCTGATGTATTCCTTTAGAAAAGAGAAGAGGAAACCTCAATTGCATAATTTAGAATTTTTTGACCTCATTTGCTGATAAAAAAATAATTAATATTATTAAAACATTCATTACCTTTTAATTAGATCATTAATTAAATAAAAATAAATAAATAAAAATAAAGAAAAACACAGTGCATTAGTTTGCATAATCATCATCCAAAGTTATTAATAGAAGTAAAATAAAATAAACAAAACACAGTGCATTAGTATGCATAATCATCGTCCAACCTGATAGGAATTAGGAATTATGCTACCATCCAAAAAAAACAATGCAAAATAAATAAATTTATTAAAAAATATATTAAAAAATTATTATTATTATTATTAAAAAACATAAATAAAATTGAAAAAATACATTACTATTATTATTAGAGTGAGAGAGGAAGTGATTTCCATAATCATCACTTCCCAAAATTCTCTCCACAACACACCCCTACTCCCCCTTCACCCCTCCTTTGTTTCTCTTATTGCTGTCCGTCTGTCTCTTAAATAGCCAACCTACCACTCATTTAACGATGGTTTTAAATGCGTTGATCAACGAGTAGGGGGTAGCAACTTTTCAATAGGGATGGGCAGGAAGGGGAGTGACGAGAGTAAAGGGGCCAGGGCAGGGTGTTGCGGTTAGTGGGAAGGGAGAATTGGGTGGCAATAAATGGTGGTGATGTAATGAAAGAGAGTAGTGGGGAGGCGTGATTCTAAGAATCACTCTTATTGTAAAACCGTCTTCCCCTCAATTGTTTTTCATTTTGGGTTTTAAATAATATTTTATGAATTCATTTTTCTGATTTTAATTTTTAATCTTTTTTAAGTGTGTGAGAGATAATTTATTTCTTTAATTTTTTAGAAATGAGGAATGTGGGAGGATTGGGTGGTTGTTTTTATTTTTAATAATATATATATATATATATATATATATATATATATTACTTTTTTTTTGAGTTTCTCTTCATTTTGTATTTATTTTTCATTTTTTTTTTTTAACGATTTTGTTTACAATATTACTAGCTTTTAAAATATGATTTCAAAAATGTTGCAATTTTATTTTTAAAGAAAAAGGTGCACCATTTGTAACATTTTTTCCATTTCATAGGTTGGTTTTATGTGTTTTGTTTACAATGTTATTAGATGTTATGACTATGTTATCAAAAATTTGGGTGAGCTAGTGGGTAGCATTAATATTCAATTTGGGGGTGTATTTTAAGATTTTGGTTGCAAAGGAGTGTTGGTTGATGCAGGAGCATTGGACTTAGCCAGCAATGTGATTTTATGTTCACATGTTGTGGCTAATTCAAGAGGAGTAAACATTAGCATTAATATTTTATTATTTATTTATGAGAGTAGGTAATTGTTTTGTATTTTAATTAATTAGGAATATAATTAGAAATTGGTTTCTTTCCCTACGTGGAAATAGAGCCAAGTAGGGATGAGCACTTAAAAATAGGAAGGCATTGGTTTGTTGGAGTAGTTCGAGAAGAAACCTATTCTAAAGGAGAACAATTCACATTCAAGTATAAATAATAGGAAATAGAAAGGAAAAAGACAAGAGAGCATAGAGTGAATTTGACAGTATGAAGATTGCAAACGCAAAGGGGCAACTAATGAAATATTTGGCCCAAGCGATGTCAATTTAGTTATTATTCTACTATTACATGTTTTCTTTTGATTATTAACTCTGCGATTATATATACGAAATAGATGAGGTTTTAAATTGCTGGAACAGGTATGTAAATGTGGCAGATTTCGATTAAAATAACCCCAAGCTGTGTAGACAGAACGTGGCAAAGGGATCAGATGATTTCAGCGTAGAGTGGTAGTCACATATTGTAAGCTGGAACACAGTTATAAATGCTGGAACTGCAGACCGATTGGACTGTGACGTGAAGACCGATTGGGGAAGCCAAATGTGATGGTTGTAGATTTGAGCCTAAAAACATTTCCAACCGGCATTGACACTTGCCGAGCATTCTGTAGAAAAATCATTGTGCAATACGAGCTTTCTAACGGTGATTACAAAAGCCGAGTGCAGTAACGCATAAGCATATACAGTGTTTGCTCTTTTGGGCAACGTCTTGTATGGTAACAATTCCATTAAATATTGTATTTACATTGCATCCGAATGCCATTTACGTTGATGGAATATAAAGTTAAAAATGCGATTTGTGAATTGGAGATATAAATCTCGGTCAAGATAGATTTCAATCTCGATGTTTTATGTTGTTTAATAATCAGAGTTGTGCACTAAAAGAACAAATGAAAGTAACAATTGTACAAAATATTTATGAGACAATTGGAGAAGGTATGAACTCCATCACATGTGGAGAGTTCGAAATTTTGATTTTATGTTTAACACAATTTCTTGCTCCATTGAATATTAACGTGTGCATTTCTTCACTGCATCAATTTTTGGTATCTAAGCTGCTGAGTTGTTCTTGAGAATTGCAGAGAATTTCGCCTAGAAGGGGAGCTGGAATAGGTCGAGGAAGACCTATAGAAAACGAAGTTCTTCTAGAAGAAATCTGACACCTACATACAAGGATGGCTAGAATAGAAACTACTAGAGGAGGGAAATAGATGATGGATTACCAGTGCAGATGAAGAAGAGACCACCGAAGAAAAAATAGAGGAAGAAAGCAAGGCAGTTAAAGTTATGAAGATGCTAGCAAAGGCTAGTAGCAGACCAAAGGTAGAAGTACCTTTATATGATGGAAACCTTAGTGTGGAAGTACTAATGGACTGGATCAGTTCATTAGAAAAATACTTCAACTATGAAGAAATAGATGACAAGAAGAAAGTGAAGTTTGCAGCCACGAGATTGAAGGTTGATGCAGCCCTGTAGTGGGATGAATTGCAATTGTCCAGAGAAAGAAAGGGGAAACCGAAAAATCAAGCAATGGGATAAGAAGGTGAATAAAATGAAAGGTAAGTTCATGCCGAAAGATTATCAATTAAATATTTTTAGACAATTACAAAACTTAAGCAAAAAGGGATGACTATCAAAGAATATATTGAAGAATTTTATAAGTTGAGTATTGGAGCGGGACATGTTGAAGATGACATAAAAAAGTAGCTAGATATGTAAATGGGTTAAGATATGAAATACAGGATGAAATCAGCTTATTAAATTTGAAGATGAGTGAGGATGCTTATCAAGAAGCTTTGAGAGCAGAGGAGAAAATGTTGCACAAACAAAACTAGAGGAATAGAGGCAAGAGTCTGGTAAGAGGAAGAGGAACATTTAAGTCCAGATTTCAACACTCCCAGAATGAAGCAGGGAGTTCGAGTAATAGATCACCACAGAGAGGAGACTTTGGTCGCAGAAGGTTTGTGCCCAGAGGTAGAGGTCGAGGAAGAGATATTTGGTGCTTTACATGTGGTGAGTGGGGACATGGGTCGTGGGTTTGTCCTCACAATAGATCAAAAACCCAATGAAATGTGAATGTTGCTGAAACAAAAGAAGAAATTCCTCAGATTGTAGCCAAAGAGGAACCACCTGAAGCTGGAGAATCCTTGTTGTTGAAGAGGATATTGCTTAAAGCAGCTAAGGAAGCTGGAGAACCAGCTCAGAGAAAGAATCTATTCCGAACTGTATGTAAGTCAAAAGGTAAGTGTTGAAAATTGGTAATTGATAATGGAAGTACTGGTAACCTTGTTACTACAGAAATGGTGGACAAATTGAAGTTAGAGAAAACAATACACCCCACTCCTTATAAAGTATCATGGCTCCAAAAAGGACATCAAATTATTGTAACTGAATAATGTAAGGTCGAAATCCAGATTGGTACTTATAAGGATGTTATTTTATGTGATGTAATGCCAAAGGATGTATGTCACATATTGTTAGGAAGACCTTGGCAGTTTGATCGAAAAGCCATACATGATGGCAGAAGAAACACTTATACTCTCGAGAAAGATGGGAACAAGCATACACTACTGTCGTTGAAAGCTGAAGCTGAAGAGGAAGCACCTGGAAACAATGTTATGTTGATGATTGGTAAAGCCCTATTGCAAGAAGTTGAGAAAGGCGAGGAGATGCATTTTGCTATTGTAGGGAGACCCAAGGTAATTTTAACTTCTACAAATTTAGAAGATTTCCCTAAATAAATTCGAAATCGGTTGAATGATTTTGTTGATATTATTGTGGATGAGTTTCCAAATGCGTTACCACCCATCAGGAGTATTAGTCACTACATTGATTTAGTCCCTGAAGCAAGTTTGCCGAATAAAGCAGCCTATAGGTTAACGCCGTAGGAAAATGCCAAAATTGGAAGACAAGTGCAAGAATTAATTAATAAAGGATTAGTCAGAAAAATTCTCAGTCCATGTGCTATACTAACAATACTCAGTTCAAAGAAAGGGGGTGAATGGCGCATGTGCACATATTCTAGAGCCATAAATAAAATCACCATCAGGTATCGTTTTCCTTTACCACGAATGGATGATTTAATGGATTGTTTGAGTGGGTCGACAATTTTTTCTAAGATAGATTTGAAGAGTGGTTATCATCAGATAAGGATTCGAGAAGGGGATGAGTGGAAAACCAAATTCAAAACAAACAGTGGTTTTTATGAATGGTTAGTAATGCCTTTTGGGCTTACTAATGCACCTAGTACCTTCATGAGGTTAATGAATGATGTTTTGAAGCAATATGCAGGCAAGTTTGTAATTTTTTATCTTGATGATATTCTCATTTTCAGTCGAAGTAAAGAGGAGCATCTAGAAAACTTTAAATTAGTTCTAAAAACTTTGTAAAAAGAAAAACTGCTAATAAATTTGAAGAAGTGCAACTTTGTGAAAGAAGAACTAATTTATTTGGGATTTGTAGTCTCTAAGGAAGGGTTGAAAATGGATCCGGAAAAAATCCAAGCAATCATGAATTGGCCAACTCCTAGAAGCATATTTGAGGTAAGAAGCTTTCATGGTCTTGCAAGTTTCTACACAAAATTTATCCGAAGCATTAGTCAGATTTGTGCACCCATTATTGAAACAATCAAAGAAACTAATTAGCCATTTAGAAAAAAATTACTGAAAAACCAGATTTAGCTTTACCAAATTTTGAGAAGGTTTTCCAGGTTGAAACTGATGCTATTGGAATTGTGATTGGAGCAGTTTTGAGTCAAGAGCAGAAACCAATAGCATGCTTCAGCGAAAAACTAAACAAAGGCAAGAAGAAATATTCATCTTATGACAAAGAGTTTTATGATGTTGTACATGCTTTAAAAAAATGGAGACATTATTTGTTGCCAAAAGAGTTTGTGTTATATTATGATAATCATGCATTACATTTTATAAACAACCAGCCAAAATTAAATCAGAAACATGCCAAATGGGTAGAATATTTGTAGAGTTTCAATTTTGTAATCAAACATACGAGTGGTAAATTGAACAAATTTGTTGATGCTTTGAGTAGGGTGAAATTAATTATGCAGGAATTACAAGTTGGTGTTGTAGGATTTGAGGAAATGGTTGACATGTATAAATATGATGCAATGTTCAAAGAAATTTATGCACCTGTAGAAAATCCAGCAGTCCATAACAGAAGCCAGTGGTTGGATTATCTTATCCAAGGAGGATTACTATTCAGATGTAATAAATTATGTATTCCTAAATGTTCTATGAGGGAAAACATAATCAAGGAGAAACATAGTGGAGGCCTATCCGGACATTTTGGACAAGACAAAACCTTTGCTCAGGTAAATACTTTTTATTACTGGCCAAAGATGCAAACTGATGTTAAACGGTTTGTGGAAAAATGCAGGATTTGTCAGCATGCTAAGGGGAAAATTCAGAATACAGGATTGTATCAACCATTACCAATACCTGACCAACCATGGGATGCAGTTAGTATGGATTTTGTTTTGAGTTTGCCAAAAACTCAAAGGGGAAATGCCTCCATTTATGTTGTTGTGGATATATTTTAAAAAATGGCTCATTTTATTGCAAGCAAAAAAACAAGTGATGCAACACATATTGCTAATCTGTTTTTTCCAGAAGTCGTAAGATTACATGGATTACCTGTAAGCATTGTGTCTGACAGGGATACCAATTTTGTGGGACATTTATGGAGAACTATGTGGAAGAAATTGGGTACCAACCTTAGTTTCAGTTCATCATATCATCCTCAAACAGATGGATAGACTGAGGTAGTGAATAGAAATTTGGGAAACATATTGAGAAGCTTGGTGTATAAAAATCCTAAATAGTGGGATTTAGCCCTTGCTCAAGCTAAGTTTGCTTACAATGATACCCCAAATCGAAGTACTGGTATGATTCCATTCCAGATTGTTTTTGGAATGCATCCAAGAGGTGTTTATGAACTCAGAGATCTAGGAAAACAAGAGGTAAGGAGCGCAAAGGCTGAATAATTTGCAGAACAGATGCAGGAACTACAGGAAGATGTCAAAAACAAATTGCAGGAAAGTAGTAACAAATACAAGCATAGAGCGGATATGAGGAGGTGAGAAAAGGAATTCCCAGTGGGTGACTTAGTCATGGTATATCTAAGAAAATAAAGATTTCCTGTTAAAACTTATAACAAATTAAAAATGAAGAAGATAGGGCCATGTAAAATTGTAAGGAAATTTTCTTCAAATGCATATGAAGTTAAATTTCCAACAAGAATTTGAATATCGCCAATATTCAATGTTGTATATTTGTATCTATACTAAGAACCAAAAGAAGAACCACAAGGGGAATCCATAGCAGAAGAAAACCCGACAGTAAATTGGGAAGAGCAGATGCCCAAAACAGGAAAGAAGGAAGTCAAAGCCATTTTGGAGAAAATATTATCAAAGAAAACCAGGGGTCAAACCTATTATTAGTATTTAGTCAAATGGAAAAGACAACCAGTGGAAGACGCCATTTGGATGACTGCAGCAGAGCTACAAAAGTTTGGAATAGATCCTGAAGCATTGCAAGATCAGTTCTCTTTTTCTTCCCCAGAAGTCTGATGTAGGAGCATATGGACTTAGCCAAAAATGTGATTTTATGTTCACATGTTGTGGCTAATTCAAGAGGAATAAACATTAGCATTAATATTTTATTATTTATTTATTTATGAGAGTAGGTAATTATTTTGTATTTTAATTAATTATGAATATAATTAGAAATTGGTTTCTTTCCCTGTGTGGAAATAGAGCCAAGTAGGGATAAGCACTTAAAAATAGGAAGGCATTGGTTTATTGGAGTAGTTCAAGAAGAAACTTATTCTAAAGGAGAACAATTCACATTCAAGTATAAATAATATGAAATAGAAAAGGAAAAATATAAGAGAGCATAGAGTGAATTTGACAGTGTGAAGATTGCAAATGCAAAGGGGCAACTAATGAAATATTTGGCCCAAGCGATGTAAATTTAGTTATTGTTCTACTATTACATGTTTTATTTTGATTATTAACTCTGCGATTATATATACAAAATAGATGAGGTTTTAAATTGCAGGAACAGGTATGTCAATGTGGTAGAATTTGATTAAAACAACCCCAAGTTGTGTAGACAGAATGTGGCAAAGGGATCAGATGATTTCAGCATAGAGTGGCAGTCACGTATTGTAAGTTGGAATGCAATTATAAATGTCGGAACTGGAGACCGATTGGACTATGACGTGAAGAACGATTGTGGAAGCCGAATGCGATGGTTGTAGATTTGGGCCTAAAAACATTTCCAACCAGCGTTGAAACTTGCCAAGCATTCTATAGAGAAAGCATTGTGCAATACATGCTTTCTAACAATGATTACAAATTCTGACTGCAGTAATGCAGAAGGATATACAATGTTCGCTCTTTTGGGCAACGTCTCCTGTATGGTAACAATTCCATTAAATATTGTATTTACATTACATCCAAATGCCATTTACGTTGATGGAATATAAAGTTAAAAATGCGAGTTGTGAATTGGAGATATAAATCTCGGTCAAGATAGATTGCAATCTTGATGTTTTATGTTGTTTAATAATTAGGGTTGCAGACTAAAAAAACAAAGGAAAGTAACAGTTGTATAAAATATTTATAAGACAAATGGAGAAGGTATGAACTCCATCACATGTGGAGAGTTTGAAATTTTTATTTTATGTTTAACATAATTTCTTGCTCCATTGAATATTAACGTGTGCATTTGTTCACTGCATCATTGGTTTAGTTATTATTTAAACCTAAGAAATAAAAAAAACAATAATAATTACTATTGATGGCACATCATTTTGATTTTGTGGTTTATTTCAAGGGTTTGGGTTGCAAAGGTTCTAGTTGTTATGACCATTGTTTTAGACAAATTGTAATTTTAATGTTAAAAAAAGGTTCTACTAGTAGCACTACTTTTCGATTCAAGGGTTGATTTTGAAGTGTTTTGTTGCAATTTGATGAGGTTTTAAGGTCATGGGTGCAAAATTTTGTAAATTTAACCTTGAAAAGAAGGGTTTTACTAGTTACACCCAATTTTGAAATGGGGTAAAGGAAACCACTAAATGTGATCTTTAAAAAATTGATTGCTTTGGTTTCTTGGCAAGTTAATACCATGTTGGAGGAAAGTGATAGACATTAACTATATTAAAATGCATTAACACTTAATTTTACAATTGAAGATATTTTATGTTAATATATATATATATATATATATATATATATATATATTCATTTTTTCTAGTATTTGGTGTATGTGCATTATTATATAATTATGTTGGGATGGAGAAACAAGTGAAGTGTTGGGGAGTGTGTGGGGGTGTGAGAGGATCATATGAGCTTCCACCTTCTCATCGTTGGAATTTCTAGTAGAGAATAAAGAATTATCAAAGTTGAGAGAATCTCAGGGTAGAAATCAAAGTATCATATCATGAGCCAATTAATGAGTTCATCCATTGTGTAACATCCCTCGTAAAAAATCCATGTAAGAGTTAATAAAGGTAAAATATGACCTTGGTCATGGAACATGTATTCCAAGTTGAATTTTGGGGAAAAAATCCTAGTGTGGGTGTTAATATGGTTTATTATGGCTATGGAAATTGGAAAAGGAAATGCCTAAGGCTTTGGAAAGGAAAAGTGACATTTATTGACATTTAATTATGAAGACAATGGAAAATAGGAGAAAAGGTAGGTGAAAGGTCACAAGTTGCATGTGAGGAGTGAATGCAGATTAGTTCACAGACTTTTGTGAGTTCATTTTTGGAGCTCACATTCTATTATCTCTCTCTCATAGTCTTGGACACTTAGAGTTTCATGGAGCACTCTTGGAGGAGTGTGGTTCACTTGGGAATTGGAGCAAGAAGGAAAATTAAGAGCAGGAAAGTGTAAGAGGACATTGGGATCAACAACTACAACAATTTTTTCTTGCAGAAACCAAGTTTTATGTATGATTTCCTCACTAGTTGTGGCATGCATGGCATATGCATGTGGTTATTTATTTGTGGTCTGTCATTAGAATGGAGATTTCATATATTGACAGTGGATTTTCCTAGCCTTTCAATTTCTTAGATAGCCATGGTTTTGTGGTTTTTAACTGTCTTTTGGTTGTTTTTCTTGTGCCTTTGTCTATGGGTAGAGTTATTAGTTCCTAGAAGTCTTGGTTGGAAAAATGCTCTAGAAGCCCTATAACAAATTGGGTTAAGTTACTAGTCATGGAAGCCTTGGTTGGAAAAACTATCTGGAAGCCCTTGGTGGGTTGAGTTACTAGTCTTGGAAGCACTAATTGGACAAACACTTGAAAGCCTGACTATAGTTGTGGGTTGAGTTACTAGACCTGGAAGCCTTGATTGGAACAAATTCTCTGGAGCCCTACATAGCTTGGGTAGAGATGAATCTCGTGATGGTTAGTGATGTTCGATAGTGAGGTGGAATCAATGGTTGAGGGTTGAGGTGTTTTTTCCTTTGGAAGACATGGTTTGGTTTTGATTGATGTGTTTTATGAGATCCCACATTCATGCTTGGAAAATGGCATGGGGGTGATTGACTGAAATAAATATTTGGTTCAACCTAGTCTATCATCAAGTGGTTTGTGGAATTCCCATACCTGTTTGGCCTATGCAATAATAAATAAGAGATCTTTCTCCTTGGTATTTTATGGGTAAATATACTTGTTTATATGTAGTTTATATGGCTGTTATATCCTTGATATTTCTGTTGGTTATATGTTAGTTATGACTAATATTTATGACAGTGATAATATATGGCTCTCATCATGTTTTGGTTAAACATTGAATGTAAAATGAATGTATGTCTTAATAGATGGTAATGAAATTATTGTGATGAGGCATCATTTCTTCCTACTGACTCTTAGATAAGTGTTAGACACCTATGCTCAGATCTGTTGTTTAAACATGTAGAATGCATATTTGTGACATGTTTGACAAAATTCCTGTCATGGCTAGTAGGGGTCCAGTAAAGTCATTGTTCAAGTATTTACATTAGTATCATTGCTCGAATATTATTCTTCATTTTTGAAAGTTTCATGGAGTTAAGGGAAGTGGCCTAAGTCTTGGCCCTAAAAAAGTGGTAGAGAATCTAGAGCCACTAACACATAACTACCCAAAAAAGTCCCCAGTCACATGCATGCCTTGTTGTGGGAGCAATTGGAGGGTCCTAGTCGCATGCATGCCCATGTCAAGGGATAAATTGAGGCTTTAATACAACAAGCTTTCATTTTGTCTCATGGGTTGGTCAATTGGATGGGTTGGGTGGCTCCTAGGGGTTCTATTGCAGGTGTAGGTCACCTGGTTTATGTTATGTCGGTTCCACTTTCTCAACTGCGACATAGAAAGTTGAACCATATCATAGTAACTCTTCTTCACATGGTTGCCTCGCCTGGCCGATTACTTAGGTAGATGTGGGAGGAAGTTGTTACACGTTGAATAATTTATAATCATGTTTTCATTGGGTATATATATATGTATGTATGTATGTATACATACACACACACACACACACACACACACACACACACACACACATATACATGCCCATGTTAAGGGAGAAATTGAGGCTTTAATACAACAAGCTTTCAGTTTGTCTCACGGGTTGGTTAACTGGATGGGTTGGGTGGCTCCTAAGGGTTCTATTGCAGGTGTAGGTCACCTGGTTTATGTTCAGTGAGATCCACTTTCTCAACTGAGACATAGAGAGTTGAACCATATCATAGTAACTCTTCATCACATGGTTGCCCCACCTGGTCGATTACTTGGGTAGATGTGGGAGGAAGGTGTTACACGTTGAATAATTTATAATCATGTTTTAATTGGGTATATATATATATATATATCATTTTTTTGCGGTAAAACCCTTGAGGCTAGGGTTGGTAGTCCCAACATAACGAGAATAAATAATCAACAACGAACACTCATAATATTATATAACTTGCATAGAATTTACAAAAGAGGAAATGATGAATCACAAGTGGGTCCTACACTTAATGACCATCCATAGGGTCCAAACCCTTTTTATCACTCCAAAGACGCAAACCTGCAACACAAGAAAGAAAATCAGAGAAGAACAACAAACTCTAATGTATAAATGTAAAAATTGTAACTTATTTCATAAACAATTCCATTATATATTCATAATCATGAAACATAAAAATATAATTGGGACAAAATACGAGTTTATTTTATTGATAATGGCAAAAAATCAATATTTACATAATCAATTGAGCCTGGTTGTTGGCACCGAGTGGAACCTTCTTCTAGATCCTCCCTTATTGAGCTGCTGAAATTCTACTCCTCTAATATAAGCTAAATAAATGTGAGATATAAGGGACTTAACATAACAACGTCGAAACAAGGTTTTCCTCGAGAAAGGAGAGTCCTTGAAATCATGGGAACAATAGACCTAATTCGAGGAAATTTTACTAGGGTATTGATATGAAGGAAATTGATGTCTATGAAGGCCACCTAAGGTGTGTATTTATTCCACCATGAATTGGTTTGGGTTGTTATTCCATAGACTCCTATTGGTCAGTTTCAAGTGTAACCCATAAATCTTGCTTGAAAAATCACATTTTTTATATATTTTTCAATATATTTTAATCCATACACGAGCTTCTTTAGAAGTAACTACATATATAGGTGAATTTTATGTGGTAAAGTGTTGTATATAATTTGGGAAAAAAAGTAAGATAAAATTAGGTCTTCTTAGGGGAAAGGGATGCTATGATGGCCAATAAATGCATCCGATGATAAGCGAGGTAAAAGATGTTATAACATATGCCACATAATGTATGAGGTCAATGGGAAGTCTAATGGTCGATATATATTATTTATATATGGGAGAATATATTAGGAGGGACCAAGATGATCTCATTAGAATTAGGACCGATCAATACCTGTAGTAAGAATAAGAAAGAAAACTCATATTTTGTCCCAATTCTATTTTTTATGTTTCATTATCATGTATATACAACGAAATTGTTTATGGACTAACTTATCATATATACTTGTATAAATTGGAGTTTTTTGTTTTACTTTGTGTTTTCCTACTTGTGCTACAAGTCTTCATCTTTGGAGCAAGAACGAGGGTTTGGACGTTGTGTATCGACATCAAACATAGGAACCATATGTGGGTATTCATTTCTTCTTTTGTAAATTTTATGCAATTTATATGATATTCTGAGTGTTCTTTGTCGATTGCTATTTCCGCTTCTTTGGGGCCACCAACTATAGGCTTAGGGGTTTTACCCTACAACAAAATTGGAAAATCTATTAGCGAACACATTATTTGAGTATTCTCCCTAAGGGTTGTATTAGTGATCTAGGTGATCAACGAGTTACTTGTTTTATTTATGAGTCTGTAGATCCCTTCATGGCTTTTTCCTTCTAGCATGATTCTTTCGATATGGGTTTTTATTTTAGTTTTCACTCTTTTTTATAAATACATGGTTTTGTTTCATAATAGGTTCATATATACACATGTTGGATGTTTGAAATTGTGTATACATGGGTTGGATTGTTAACAGTGGAATATGCACATAGTCTATTTATAGAACAATCACATAAAATTTTATAGTGGAAAAATTTCCACTCTTATTTGTTCAAAGGAGGCTAGGAAAGGTTTGTTTTTGGTCCATTGTGATGGTTTGATTCTAATATTTCTAAAATGTAAATTGGTCTTGCATACTTTCCTAGTTTATGTGGAGGTTGCTTTGTATAAGCCTAGGGTTTCATGTTGTGGAAGTGTGTTAAGGTTTGGGTTGGATCACTGGACTTAGTTTCCAAGTTTTTAATTACTTCAAATCTTGTTACTATTTTTTTTCAAAAAATTTTGATCCCTCTTCATTCCTTTTAGCTTTTTGTATACATGGCTGCAAGCTTTAACATTTCATTTTTTTTCTTTGACTAGAATGTGGATTTCACTTTTAAGAAAAGAATAAATGAGGAATCATAAGTGGGTCCTATATTTGATGTTGATCCAAAGGGTTCAAACTATCATTCTCACTCCAAATACGTAGACCTATAACACAAGCAAAAAAACACAGAGAAAAATGACAAACACCAATGTATAAAAGTGTATAGCATAAGTCATTCCATAAAAATTTCCATTATATATTCATAATCATGAAACATAAACAATAGAATTGGGAAAAAAATTGAGTTTATTTTATTGATAACAACAAAAAATAGGTAGTTACATGATCACTTGACTGGTTACTAACATCAAGTGAAACCTTCTTCTAGATCCTCCCTTTCCAAGCCACCAAATGTCTCCTCCTCTAATCAAACATAAATAGATGCTAGATATGTTTTAAAACTTTGTTAAGTATTTAACATGTAATAAATATTCTAGGAATCATAATCATGTTAAATTATTAATATTAGTTAGATATATTTTCTCATGAAAATTTAATTTATCCCCAACAATTTATTTTTTTATCAAAATAATTACTAAATTGTTGAAAAATAAAATCAATGGTATTTTTAACTTATAGAATTAATTATATATGCTAAGCAGACAAATCCCTCTTGCGGACAAGAGAATTATTCTCCCTAGTTTCCTAAAGGAAAACTAGAAACAATCAGACAATTGAATAACTCTTTCCCTAAGCTAACTTCGTTTAAATAATTAAAACAAGAAAGCGAGAGTGATGCCCTTACCTATCTGTGAAATTCTTGATGGAGATCCTTGATCCGTCCCGATGTAGCTCCTCAATGCTTTGATAAGATCTGCAATCACAAACATAAAAGAGATCAAAGACATATGCAATATAATGATTAAAAAAAACTTAATAAAATGATCAAGGAGATTAAAAATTGAAATCATACTAATGAATACATAAAGGAACATAAATCATCATCATTTCAATAGGACAATATAATGAGAAAAAGGATTCATTTGTATTAATTCAGAGATAAAATAAGAGCCTTACAACCATGCCTTGATGTCATGAGGTTCCTGCAAAATGCATCAAAGCCTCTCCTTGGATGATAAGCTTCCCAATCCAAATTTACCACCATAATACTAACTTCTATGAACTCCCCTAACCCTGTAGCATGTGCTCAATTTTGAGGACAAATAGAGGAGGTTTTAGATCCCCTAAAGAGGAATGAGATCCATTAATAGTGGGATTAGGGTTCCTCGATCAAAGGGAATTAGTTCCATATTATGAGGGGTTTGACTCAAATAGATATGTCCAAGAAGCTTCTAATTGGGATATATTCACCCAACAAGGCTTCTAGAACTTAATTTTTATTTTTACTTTTCATTAAGTCATGTGTGTAGTCTGTAATGGAAGAAAAAGCACAATTATGCGCAAGTTTCAATCGAAGAAATTGCGCATACACAGAAATTGAATAAGGAAAGTGCACATGTCATGCTAAACAGGTTAAAAGGCCATGTTACCCGAAATTCATGATTTATTCAAGGATTTTAGATGTTTTAATTTCAAGGGAGTGCATTGACAACTGTCTATGGATGGTGAGAGATCCATTTTAACCATCAAGTGTTTTGGTGACAAAATGGTGTGTAACATATTTCCCCCTAAAGTGTGAAGTCTAGAATTCATTAAAATATTGAAGCACTTTATCATGCCAAAGATTGGATCAGAGACAATGGTCAGAAACCTGCAATGAACATTCAAGGATTACCATATATATATATATATATATATATATATATATATATATATATATATATATATATATATAATCATCACTGAGGTAGGCATTCCCATACTAAGAGTAAATATAACTTTATGAATAAGTACAAAAATAGCCTAGAATCATATCAATAGTAGACATAATATGGACGCAACCATCTCTAATGAATATGTCTACATAAAAATGAATACATAACTCCTCACATGATGGATGGATGAAAATAGATCTAGGGGCTTGATCTCCATCTCTTGATCCGTAATACGAATCTAGTGATGTGAACAAATGTGCTGAAGTCGAACATGTCAGATAGCACTTGATTACCGGTCGATGATGTGAATCATTAACAAGTGTGAGACAAACCACCAATAATGACTGTTAACACTAAAAAATTGTACAATCAAAAGACATTAGAAAATGTCAAGAAAAAGGTACAAATAAAGATCTACAGGGAAGAAATACATTATAGGAGCTGAAAATTTTAACTTTTCCTAAGGTAAACAATAAAATTTATTGAATTGCGCACATGAATCACTGACCCCAGGTGATCATTTCAGATTTTTCTTCGATAGTCATGAAGATCATCGCGAGTATCCCTGAAATAGTTGCGCGGTCCTGAGGATGCAGAAACTCACCATTCGGGACCACTTGGCACACTTGGAGAAAAATATTCTCACTCAAGCTAGCCAAGTACAATCGACTTTGCATCACCTTGAGCCTTTAGTGCAGCACACAAAGGAATTATACCCCCAATATTGTGTCAACATCCATCTTGTACTAAGAAGACAATGGAAAATTTGAAATGTGTCTATAAAAGCTAGCCATGGGAAGAGAAACAGGAGAACACATTGTTATGATGGCCAAATTTCTCAGAAGCAAACCAGGTTGTGTATATTGTTTGTGTTTTTGTTTCTTTGTTTATATAGCATGTTGTGTTTCCATTTAGATTAGCTTATTACATGTTTAAATTGTTCCACTAACGTTTGAAAAACCAATTTGACCTGTGACTTGCTAGTAGGAAAGCAGCCTCCCTATTAAACACAATGTATTTCATCCGTCCATGCGTCAAAGAAACTACAATAGGAATGGCGACTCCATTAGATTCTTTATTTTGAGCTAATGGTTTTTGATGCAAGTCCTCTTTCCTGCTCAGAATTGCTACAAAACCAATCCTACTTCCTCTTAGCACTTTTCAGTCACCCTCAGTGAGAAATTTGGCTTAGAGAACACGGAATTTTTTAGTCTCTACAATTCGCGTGCATTCAGTTTAGACAAACACGCGGTAGGCAGTGAGCTCAATTTTCACTTGATTTTATCAATTTTTTTTGAAATTGTAAGGTGTTTGAAACCCATAATAAATTTTCCATCACTATGATCTGGTATTCCATGACTGGTTGGACACTTTTTGCTGGAGTTTAGCCTAGCAAATAGCTTGTTTTAATTTTTTTAATTTTTTATCATTGCAAATCACACATAGTTTAAGTAGGGGAAAGTAAGTGGCATTCAATCCACATATGCTATCTGAACAAGGAATTTCCTGGTAAAAGATACCGAACACATAGATTAATTAGAAGGAAAGTAACTGGCCCATACATCCACACATATTTAGCTAATTCTTATTTTTCAAATTTTTCATTAGCTTACTTCAATTTTTACATTAGGAATCAGGACCAGGACCAAATTGTCGAAAAAAAAGCAAGTAATATCTACCACCCTTGCACCTCACGGTGAGCCTGGGTATGCATATAAACACTTTCTCAAGATAATTTTCCATCTCCCTATAGTGCAAAACTTAGTTTAACTAGGAAAAGGTGTAAGTAGCCCATAAAATCTTCACATCGTTTATTTTTGCAAGGAACAATCACACATAGCCTAATTAGAAAATGATTGTAAAGGATCACCGCATATCCACATCTCATAACACTTATGATTGTACACTCCAAAGCACACACAAAGCATCGGTAAGCGTTGGACCAAAAGGCACCCAGTGTCTTGGGACCTTTTTCTTGTTATTACAGTTACTTCACCAAGGCACACCCTAAGAAAATTAAGATTCTCTAAAAATAACCACTGATCGAACTCACTAAATTATCCCCACAGGGGCCACAAAAGAAATTATAGTTCAAGTTAGGACCATCGAGGGTAGAAATCTAATAAGCTGCCACGGTTGTTCTGCATTTTGAAACATAGATGTTGAATTTTTAGAGAGCTTAAAATTCGTCTATCTGCCCACAGAACAAATATCTGAGCATTACCAGAGACCTGTTTTAGAGGGGTCTAAGATTAGGCCCAGTGCATGCGGTACCTTTTGGGGCTTCCTGACCCATCTAGTGCCCGGTATAGGTAGCTGAATACTAGGAAGCTCAAGACTCGAATTCTCATGTGGGACAATGGTACTTTAGTGGCCAAATCTAGGGAATCCTTCCTTATAGGTGACCGTGCAGGAAACACTAGATCATCTTACCATTACCTTGGTTGATTCTTCAGCTACTAGAAGGTGTCGCCAATTATTTCAGGACGTTATCCCCAGTACCCATCATAAGACATCTTTGCAAGGCCAAGTTACATTTGAGAGTGTAAGGACAATTAGGTCTATTTAGGATTTTGAGTATCATACACAAAACAACCAAACCAAATTTTTTCCTTTCTTTATCACATAGCATGAATCTTAAGGAAAACTTACCTGTAATTTTTTCACTTTGTATGTGATCATATTTTCCTTGACAATAATCATCCTTCTCTTAGTAAACCAAAAATATTTCCAAGATTAAGCTAGGCGACACCATAATGGACCCAATAGGACCTCGTTGATTTAGGCGTTTTTTGGACCTCCCCAATTAGAGGGAGGAGTGCCAGGTCTTTCACCATTTAAGTGTCAAAGATGACACACTGCCACCATTATCGATTCATCCTTTATCGGGGCATGTTTGGTTGGAAGACCCCAAGGGTCACCCAACACCGCACCAGTTGAAACCCTAACAGGGCCACCATACTCAAATCCTCCCACAACCCCCAGAGGGTAGAGGAGTGCTACCCCTTCAGGGAGTTAGTAGAACAAACAATAGGGTACATCACAGGGTAATATTCACTAGGCACCCCCCATAAACCATTACACTCAGGCACCTATGTTTCCACAATACAAAATGGAAGTCGATACTCAGTTACCATTTTTAGCATCATTAAAATTTCCAGATCTATCAAAGCTGACTAATGAACCCATTGCACATAACCTTAATTGGCCCCCCATGCCCATGAAGCCCCCCTCAGATAAACGAAAATTCGAAGGGAAGCAAGCGGAAGACCTTGGAAATCATATTATTACTTTCCACCTATGGTTTTCATCCAATATTATTATTGACAATACCATTCTACTGAGACTGTTTCAACACACACTAACTAGGCCTGCTGTGAAACGATATGTTGAGCAGCCTTCTACTTCACATGGAACCTTTAGTGCCCTCACTACTACGTTCCTCACTTATTTTCAGCTACCTATCCACCATGATTCGGGGAAGCAATTGCTGACTCATTTTAGGCAAACACTAGCTGTCCATATATCGGACAATCTCCATGAATGGCGTTGACATCGTAGTTTGTGCAAAGCCAAACTAGATGATAGAGTTTTACTGGACTTGTTTTTGAAAACTCTCACAGCAGAGATCTCAAAATATGTGGTGACACAAGGACCTACCTCCAAGGAGGACACTATTTGCAAATCCCAACAACTCGAACTCATGTATACCCAGTTAGGATATATCTAAAATGTCCTGCCAAATGCCCCATGCCTGCAAACTTATTGAGAATTTCCAGGTGCGTAAAATACCGCAGACAAGTTGATCGGGTCACTGACCCAAGGTCACGTAGGCTGTAGTATCCAGTACCCAGGATATTCATATGATTCTACCTAGAACATAATGCAACATGGCTACCACCAAAGTCAATCTTCACCTTTGCAAAATATGACGAATAGGGTGTCATCATACCACCAACAACAGGGAGGCTCGTACCCTCCCTCGCAGGGGACCCATTACTCAGCTAGGAATACTGATGGAAGATACCCCCACTAGCAACCTTACACTATCCAGGGATAGGGAAACCAATATTCCTCTTTCCCTGCACAAAATCCACCACCGCAGAATAATGCGCTGGTGAACTTATCACAACCATCTCAGGCTCAGCAGTGCCAGTATTTTGACCATGACAACTGTAATAATCCTCCTAACACTGCAATAAAAAAGCCTAAGAATAAACAAAAGGGATACTCTAGGCAGGGGGGCAGTAACCAGCAATTCCCCCCGCGATCTCAATCTGGGGGCAACTCCAACCGAAATCAAAACCATGAGCCAAACACCAACTCCCAAGGGCAGAAAAAGAGGTCCAGTCTAAGGACAAACCATTCTTGTGGCATATGTGGTGAGTATGACCATTACACTCACCATTGTCCGGAACTCCCTTAACTCAAAAAACTTCAGGGTAACCATGGAAAAGGGGGACCTACACAACAAACCGATGTAACTATGAGCACAAGTGCAACTACTGCACCATTGAACATATCCAAAGTACCTATTTAGACCCTTCCAAAGATGGTTAAGGGGCCAACCAAGCGCGTAGGAAAAAACTCAAAAGCTGCCCATAGCTACAACATAGTGGATGGTTTAGCACAATCACACTCTTCTATGTCATCCTTAGAAGTCTTAAAATCATGCACAAAATAGCGGGAAGCCTTACTTTATGCATTAAGCACAATCGACCCCTTCAATTCACGCCTAATGGATTTTGACGTAGACAAAGCTAGCCCCAAGCTTCCTTCTCTGGTCACCTTCCAAATACCTATGTTAGTCCAGAATATCACCATACACCAATGCATCATTGACGAAGGAGCATCTACATGCATCATGTCCAAATCCATTTGGTAGAAGTTGGGATCACCTGAACTAAAACCATCGAACATTATTCTTAGAGCATACAACGGTTGACCTTTAGCTCCTGTCAGTCTATATCAGAATTTCCCTGTAAAATTGGTCGGAAAGATGGTACTTATAGATATTGAAGTCTTGGATACAAAACTTGGCTACAATATACTCCTTGGGTGGAGTTATATGTATTTCATGACTGTAATAGCATCCTATATCTTTCAGGTGATGATGTTCCCCCATGAAGATCGAATCATGATCATTGAAAAACTTACACACTATGATAAGAAACCCATGACAACTCTCGATGTCGTTTTACCTTACGTAGACACAACCACGGAATCACTCATGTGGTATCAAGAATTTAGCCCTGGTCAATTCAAATCATCATCAATCCTAGGATCATTCACAGGAGATCCCCCTATCATACCAAAGTCAACCCCAGAAATAATGGGGGCAACAGTGTGCATGATGCTATCACCAAACACTGAGACCAACCTGAAGATTGCAACCAGTAGTACGGAGACCAAAGCCATTGACACAACTTTCCTACAACACGCCATTGCCCAAACCTCATTTTTATACCCCCCACTTGGTTTTGTGTGAAAGCAAGTCTTGGAAACTATTACATTTCCGAACATGGATTTCACAATACATGTATGGTATTTAGTCCCACCAGACATGTTGGGAAGTCATGGCATCAGTTTTATAGGGATAAATCCTGTTGTAGCACAATTTGACTCAGCTAAAAGTCAAGAGAGGTTCTGAGCAATTCAAGGTGGCTGAGGAACAATTATTACAAATTTAAGAAGAATTGGAACATGTTCAAGAAGATAACCACAAGCTCAACATATTTTTCTCAACAATTCTCCTCGTCTCATGTCTTGGATGTGTTTCATGGCTCAATGTGTTAGCAAAATAAAAGGTACAGGAATGAAAGTTTTAGTCTTCATGGAGGTGGAAAAATTCCGAGGTAGGGAGATGCTTCATTGAATAAATTTTAATTGCCTAAAAATAGAAATTCCATAGTTGAGGATGGGTTACCTTTTCATTCACAAATTGATCCAGCCCTATCCAGCAAGCTCTATGCTGCCTTGAATTTCCTAAGAAAACTACTTATTAAAAAATTTAGAGGAAATATTATGCCTTATCATATTTTGGGGAATGATGTTCTGCAACATATCAATGAAAGGATGCCATCAAGACAACATTACTTCTTAGAGCTGTTGATAATTCCATTGGTGGCATTGCCATTTCAGGGAAACGATGGAATGCCAAGATAATAATGGAATGTGGATTGCATGCTATACTTCCACCTATTGAATTTGTTGCGAGATCTATAGCCAGCTTTGACCCATTATGTCCTGAAGAATGGAATGAAGGGCGACTAAATTATAATGTTAATGGTACAGTGAAAACAGATATAATAAAAGCTCCATTTGTGGAGTTGTTATTATTTGGTAATACAGATACCACTTCGGGTAACAGAGGATAGGATTTTAGTTTTAGTGGATGCAGAGGAGTCCTGTATTTTGACGAGATAAATCTCCTTGATGAAGGTATAAGCAATTTGCTTCAAAATGTTCTCATAGAAGAAGTTAATGTTGTGGAAAGAGAGGGAATCAGTTTTCGACACCCCTAAAAGCCACTTATAATTGTTGCGTACAATCCTAAGGAAGGATATATACGATAACATCTACTTCATCGCATTGCAATCAACTTCGGCACTGATGTTCCCATGGATTTTGATGACCATGTGTCAGCAGTTGATCTTGCAATCCAATTCCAGGAAAATTCCAAGCAAATATTTAAGTCAGTTAAAGAAGGAACTAATTCAGCAAAGACACAAATCATTTTTGCAAGGGAATATCTAAAGGAAGTGAGCATTAGAAGGTATCAACTAAATTATCTTATTATGGAAGCTTTATGTGGTGGTTGTCAGGGTCACAAAGCTAAACTATATGTTTCTAAAGTTGCAAGATCATTGGATGCTCTTGAGGGTTGTGATAGAGTTGGGGTTGATGACCTCAAGAAAGCAATAAAGCTGGTGATATTACCTTGTTCCATAGTTAATAAAAATTCATCGTAGAAACAGAACTAGCCTCCTCCACCGCCACCACAAAATCAGGATCCTACGGCAATTTGAATATATTAGAACACGATGCAGAAAATCTATGAGTAACCACATATGATCTATGGGAGATCATATTTGCACATGCATTTAAAAATTTAAAATATTTAAGCAAGTATGTTGATGTGTGAGAAGTCGAAGTTCAGAAAACACAAACATTCCCAGCACAAGGATATCGGGCTCAATTGCGGGCAAACGAAGAAAAAATTTAGAAATCCATGACCTGGGTTTTTTGTAGAGTGACCCTAGTTTACTTTATCACGAGAATTGTCCAAAAATCCAAATCCGTTTAAGAGATTTTAACAATTCTTCAAATGTCTATTTTTCCAGAAACGTCTTTTAAAACTGGGTTTGACTCATTCTATTGGAATTTGTTTTGCAATATTATTAAGTTTCTTAAGAGAACATGAACTGGAAGTGTTGTTTCTAATGGAAATCGGTGCATCAAAGGTTTGCGGAAGCACGAGAGGAAGGAAATTTATTACAATAGGTGGTCCCGCAAAGAAGTTTTTCTCGAACTACTCATCCAAAAATCAACGACTGATATTCATTACGGCACCACCCTCATCATTTCCATAAACCGCCAGAGGTGGTCTTGTAGGTAGTTTTGGGTTTTGAGAAACCATTAATTTTTTATATCATAAATTATATACAAAGGACGTGACCCAAATATATGTATTGTCCATGTCAGCATTAGTACCGTATGAAACATATAAAAATTCGAAGACTTTTTGTTTAATTTCTTTTATTAATTAAAAGAGAAAGACACCCGTGAGTATGTTTGACCATATTTGTAAAGGGTTGGGGTTCGCAAAAGCTAGTTTCTTTATCTGATAAATATTTTGAATAAGGAAATCATTTTGTAACTGTTAGAATTTTAGAAAGTCAGTTCTTTAACTGATTATTTTTTAACAGTTAATTAGTTAGGCTGAGAAGGGAGAATAAAATGGGAGAAAAAAATCTCATTAGGGGTTCCAGGTTTTGGACCTTTGGACTATTGCAAATTTTGTACTCAATCTTCTGATGATTAATGAATGAAGATCAAGATTCTTGCATCTATTATTGTTGATATGTTTTCCAGTTTCCATTCTGTCTTTTTCCTTCTATGAATAAAATTAAGTAATGTAGCTGCATGTCTCTTTTAACATATGTGAATAAGAGTTAAATATCCTTAATGGGCACTCCTTCATTGTAACTATTCCAGCCACACAAAATTCTTTTGAAGTTTAAAGTGATAGATCCTATTTATCAGCATATCAGTTTGAGCTTCCTTCATGTTCTTCCTATCAGTCCTGTTGGGGTTCCCATGTTTTGGCCAGGTTGACAAGACCAAAAGATGAGACAACATAGAACCACTTCAGTACCCAGATTCAGGCCTTCCCAGTCTCGCAGAGGACTTGCGATTGTCAAAGTGTGTGTTTTCGAAATGTTAAGGTTTTAGGCTAGTTATATGCACAAGGTTTTTCTGTTTGATTGTTTGTGTTTGGTTGTTGGGAGTCAGGAAAGAAGGCCCAATATAAGACAAGGATGAGCAAAGAGGAAACTAGGCAAAGATAGATGACTCAGACACATCAAGGCCATTGGGCAATGGAGTCAAGAAAGGATTTACTTGTGTTCAATGTGCAAGCTTTCAGTTGGGCTAGTCATCTAGAGCATTTGGATCTTAAAGATGACAATATAATGAAACATTAAGGACTGAAGATGAAAGGAGAAGAACCGTCCAATTCTGTCTATAGATCAGGTCAGAGGTCATTTAACTCCAGACCTGCTTGGACAAAATCGGAGGCAATACAAGGGATCTTAGAAAGGATAATTGAGATGGAAAGATCCTAGTGGGGAAAAACAGAGTCCTATACCCCCCAAAGGTTCTCAACTCATCCAACTAAACTCATCAAGAATATCCAAACATAGATTGCATTAATTCAAACATCGTAGAGCAATAAAGCCACATCCACTACACTAAATAAATCAATTGAAATCATTTTTCGTATACACACAAGAAGAAAACATAGAAGGTCGAGACAGTTAGAACATAAGGTACCTATCAAGGGTAAATCATGCCAAACTCTCCATACAGCCACAATGGAAATGGAACAGTTTCCTGAAATCAAACACAAGAGTAGGAAAACATCACTACCGCTTTAGATCCGTGGATCGAAAGAAACATGCTTGTCATTAAAAACACACAATCGTGTACATCAGTGTAAATACTGAACATTCCGGGCCTGAATACATCAATGCTCAGCCTGTCTTACAATATTACACAGAGAACTTGTCTCAAGAGGAAAATTCTTGCATTTCTCTGATAACTCACCAACAACCTTTACAACAATTTCTTTCTGATTTTTATAGCAGAGGATGGGCTGAGGAGGTAGGTGGAACACTAAATGAAGCATTAAAACACAGAAAAGAAGGAGCGGGCCGAAGCCCATTCTTTTTTAAATCTCTGCATTTATCTCCGGTACCCCTTTGGAACGACGGAGTGGTCTTCTTTAGCCTCCATTTACTTTGACATGTTTCTGATGTACTCTGGCTGCAGTAGTACTCTGTGGTACTGTGGGTGGATGCAACAAATGGTAATAAAAATGGAATGGTATGCCATACCACATTAAAAACATGCTCTGGTGGCTTGGGCTGTGTTTTGGGCGGAAATCTCTCCACTGGAGCACGGCATGGAGTAAAGACAGTATGGGCGTTCTGTCCTGCCATGGAGAGGAATGTCTCTGCCGATGTGGCCGTCCTGATGACTTGATTACCTGTACACTAAAGTCTCTGCCGCTTTACTTATACCTTTATCTGCAAAAAATTTGCAGCTGTAATGAAGACTTGTGCAATCATGGCGACCCTTTACTTCTGTACCCTGTAGAACACGCAACTGGACTTAGAAAATTAATGCATATGAGAGGATGGATGAAGCTGAGGGCGAAATATATGGTGGTGCGGGGGCGGCGGAAACAATGATATTATGTGAAAGAACGATGAAAATGCAGTGGATTGGTGAAATGTGCGAACAATAGGGTTTGGTGGTGATATGCAGCACGGACCGTTAGATCCTGGCCTGGAGACGAAGATCAATGGTGGAGATTGATCCGTGGGATGACTTATGGACATGGCGGAATACATATGAAACATGAAATTTTAATGAAACATATGAAACTTTAGACTTTGGTGGATACGTATGGAAATGCAATGAAATGGATGTATGAAGTGGGACCCAACTGAAAACGCAATCGCAATCGGAGCGGGGAGGAGAGTCATGCATATGAATCACAAACTTTGCGATGCGATTGGAATGTGCGCTGACCGTTGGATTCGCATGGGAAACGGACGACGAAGATCTAATCGGAACAATCGCAATCGGAGGTAAACAGGTGCAACATATTTCAAACGTTTCGATGGCGATGGGGCGGGAGGAGCGATGACCATCAGATCGTGGTTCCAAACGGACGGCCGGGATCAAATCGGGGAAATCGCAATCGGGGGGAACGCAGGGTGACAGATGGATGGGATTAAATCGGGAGACGACGGGGGAAGCTTGCGATTGCGATCGGAGGTCGGGATTGGTGCTGGACCGTCTGATCTGCAGGGAGAATCAACGGTGGAGAGAGCAATCGGAGGATCGCAATCACAGCGGCACAAAGGGGGAACGTAATGGAATTTTCGATTGCGATTAGGCGAGGAGTGCGACTAGCGCTCTGCCGTCGGATCTTCATGACAAATCAACGATGCGGAACACGTCGCGGGACTTATAGACCAGAGGCGATCGCATCGGAGTTTTTGTATTTTACAAAGGAAAATGGACCCTCGCCGATCTTCCGATTGCGATTAGCGCTTGGGACTTAAACGCTCAGTCCCGGGTGCCGGTTACGTGGGGAAGTGGTTGAAGGGGGCTAGCGGGGAGGGGATGGGCTTATAATATGGTTGAAAGTGGGTTTTTAACCCATTTTTAATGGAATTTGAAGGTCAAGGAAGGGAACGATAGAGAGGGAAAGGGGGGAAAATGGCTAAACAAAGGGTAAGGGTAGAATTTCACGGGGATTTTGGGAGGATTTAGGAGGTCTATGGGGATATTGGGGGGAACAAAAGGGGACATGGAAAAAGGGAAAAAGGACAAAAAATGGGGGAAATTTGCAAGGGAACAAAGGGCATATCATGGCCTTTTTTGAGCAAATTTTATCATTCAGCAAGGCTTTTGGTCAACAGATCAGCAGAAGGGAGCAGTCACAGGCAGGGAACTTTAGCAAGACTTCAAGGATGATGTGTTTTCAAGAAAAATGCATTCCTTGAAGGCTCATAAAACATCCTAGCCCCTTGCTTTCTTTGTCAAGGAATTCATAAGGGGCTAACAGTGGCTCCACATGGGGATGGCTTCTTCTTGAAGGAGGCAAGAATCCAGAAATGATCTTCGGAGTAGGCCAGATGCCTGTTGCTTGGCACATCCCTCTCTTTGACCAGCTGCCACAATATGAATATGTTACATCAGCAGAAACATCATCCCAATCAAAGCTACCTACCCAGACTACAATCCTATCATTTTTCTTCTTTTAGGGTGCATTTGAGCTAGCAGACCCTTTACATTTTATTTTCAAAAAAGAAAAGAAACCTATTCTAAATCTACCCTTATTTCTCCATGAGACCAGATTGGACAGTTGGCCTCATATGATTCTCTACCTAATCTATTACCTGTTGGGATTAAACTGTCCAACAGGTTTCTTCTCCTACATTCTAAGACAGGAAATTTAAAAACAGCCAAGCCAGGATTAGACTGTCTGTCTTGCTGGAGTGAAAACTTGTAGAAAGCTGAAAACAAAACTGTGAAGGCATGAAATCTGCGGTTTTGAAACATCCTTCTTTCTCTGTGACTCCGGTTTTGCGCATATTTGAGTCACCTCTTTTCTTTGATTTTCAGCTCTGGTTTTGGGCACATTAGAGTTGATTCTTCTTTTCCTTTGCTGGTCCAGGTTTTAAGCATGTTTGGACCAGCTGCTTTCCTTTCTTTGGCTCAGGTTTTGAGTTTATTAGAGCCAATCTTTTGCACATCAGAGGTTCATGTTTTAAGCATGTCTGAACCTCTCCACTCTTTCTGTTTTTTGAAACATTTTTTCTTTTCTTGAAAACAAAAACTGCAATGGTATGTACAATGGAATGAGACTGGAAATTGAAAATCAGCAGAAGTAGTGTTTGAGCATCCTGCCATTGACAGGACCCCCAAACAGCTCTGTACCATCAAGTTCTTGTAGGAAAAACGCATTTGGGCCCACAGTAGCTTGGATAATGTATGGACCCTGCCATAAGCTGTCAAACTTGCCATGTTTACCTTTGTCCTCTCTTCTTGAGTCCCACTTCAGAACCTTGTCACCAATTTTGAAATCAGCAGCTTTGGTTCTTTTGTCAAATAGCTTTTTAATGTTTTCCTGAACTCTGACAGCTCTGTTATATACCTCCTCCCTTGTTTGCTGAAGATGGATTGTTTGATTTATCCTTCTTATCATGCTGTCTTCCTCTGATTGGATCTCCTGGACAAGTTTGACTACTGGAACCCCAAGGATGGTAGGAAATACTACTTCTGTCCCATAGACTAGCTGGAATGGTGACATGCCAATGGATTTCTTCGTTGTAAGCCTGTCAGCCCACAAAGCACGCACCAACTTGTTGTGCCAAGATTTTTTGTTCTCATCCAATAGCTTTTTGATGATTTCCACTAGACTCTTATTTGATGATTCAGCCAAGCCATTACCTTGAGGGTAATAGGCGGTTGAATGACCAAGCGTGATATGGTACCTGTGACAAAAATCAACCATTTTCTTGGATCCAAAAGCAGCAGCATTGTCGGTGATTATTTTCCTTGGACAACCAAACCGAGAGAGAATATGACCTTCTAGGAACCTAATGATGGCTGAATCCGTGGCATTCCTAGTAGGTATGGCCTCTATCCATTTAGTGAAATAATCTGTGGCTGTTAAGATCCACTTGTGTTGTCCTGAAGAGGCTGGATGAATTTCCCCTATAAAATCTAGACCCCATTGTATGAAAGGACCTTCAATAGTGATGGGCTGTAAAGGGAGGGGAAGAAGTTTTCTTTTTCCTTCAAAGATCTGGCATTTGTGGCAAGTGGTTATCATTTTATGGACATCATTAAATAGTGTAGGCCAATAATAACCAGCCCTGAGTATTTTATTTGGAGTGGATTTCCAACTCAGGTGGCCTCCACATTCTCCAGCATGAAACTCTTGTTTGACATCTTTGGCTTCAGTCTCAGACAAACATTTCAGCAATAGGCCATTTGGATTTTTCCAGTATAGATTCTCATTCAAGATGCAGTAGTTTCTAGCTTTGATTTTTATGAATTTGGCCTTGGTTTTTGACATTTCTGGGGGAGCATTCATATTGGTGAGGACGTAAAGGATATCAGAATACCATGGAGAGTTTTGGAATTTCTCTTCTACAGTGGGATCAGGCAGGCTTTCCTGCTCATCCAAGGCATTCACCATATTAATATCCAGGGCCTGCAGATTTGATTCAGCCATTAGCTTGGCTAAACCCCACCCTTTGATCAGCTTGGTGGGTTTAATCTCAAGATCATACTCTAGAATCACAGCAATCCACTTGCCCCTTTTCCCATCAGGGTCTTGGGACAAGATATCTTTGACAACAATGTTAGGCACGTAAGCAATGGTATGAGAATGCAGAATGTACACCCTAAAATCCTTTAAGGCCTTGACTAAAGCATAAGCATGTTTCTCCATTATGTTGTAATTCAAGGGTGCATCCCTTAGTGCTTTACTGAAAAAGGCAATTGGCTGTTCCATACCTTCTGCATTTTTCTGCAGCAAAACTGCAGCTATGGTGTGCTCAGAGGCAAATGAAAAGATCAGGAAATCTTTTGAGAAATTAGGGCTAATCAGAACAGGAGCTTGGGTGAGCGCAAGTTTAACAGATTCAAAATATTGTTTAGCTCCAACAATCCATTTCATTCCCACACCCTTCTTCAGCATGTTAGTCATGTTCCTAAGGTGTTCGGCTAGATTGGGAATAAATCTCCTAAGAAAGTTGATTTTCCCAATGAAAGACTGTAGCTCCTTGATGTTTCTTGGGTGTGCGATTTGTAGTATTCCCTCAACTCTCTGTGGGTCTATCCTGATCCCTTTCTCAGATATAATGTGACCAAGAAGCTTCCCTTCTTGTAGCCCAAATATAGTTTTCTTAGGATTTAAGGACAAACCGTACCTCCTACACTTTTCAAAAACTTTCCTCAGATGTTTGAGATGTTCTTCTTCAGTTTTGGAAAAGACAGTCAAGTCATCCAAGTAGATGACTATGAAGTGTCCTATCTCTTCTGAGAAAGCTATGTCCATCGCTCTTTGGAAGGTTGCTCCAGCATTCATCAATCCAAAAGGCATTTTCACATACATGAAGGTGCCCCATGGAGTGGTAAATGCTGTTTTGAGTTGATCTTCTAGGAGTACCAAAACTTGGTTATAACCCGAAAAGCCATCCAGCAGGGAGATTCTCTTAGAGCCCACTACCTTCTGCAGGATATGTTCCATTCTAGGCAAAGGGTAGTTGTCTTTTAGGGAGGCTCTGTTGAGCTTTCTGAAGTCTATGCATAATCTGATCTCTCCCGTTTTATTTCTTACAGCCACTAAGTTTGACACCCAATCAGAAAACCTCACAGGGACTATAATGCCCGCATCATACATCTTTTTAATCTCCTTCTCGACCGCAGGCAATTGTTTTGGATTGATTCTGCGGAGTTTTTGTTTGAAAGGCTTCTGATTTTCCTTCAAGGGTATCTTGTGTTGTATGATATTGGTGTCATAGGCCTTTAAGTCTTCATAGCTCCATGCAAACACATCAACGAATTCCTTAAACAAATCAATGTATTTTGTCTTCATGTCGGCAGGTAAATACTTAGCCAGTTTAATCATTTTGGGTTTATCTTTAGTGCCAATATTGCATTCTTCTACGTTTGAATCTGCATGTTCTATAGTGGGATTTTTTGCTACGTCATCAAAGTCAAAAAGGTCCTCTAAGGGTGCCAAGCCTCTGGGTATATTCTTGTCTTTGGCTTGCAGCACCTCCATTTCTTCACTATCTGCGTTTTCACATTTTATGGTTGAATTTCCAGTTTCTTCAGAAAAAGAATTTATTTCTATGCTACAAGGTGGGGATTCTTCATCATAGGATTCCTCACTAAGGCAGCTGTCTTCAGATTTAGAGTCTGAACCAGAAAATTCAAACTCATTTCTGCCTGTTAAGAAATCCTCAATCTGTTTGTCTCCTTCGAAAACCTGCCAATATTTTTCATTGTCTGGCACTGCAGGTCTGAATTTGGCCTAAATGATGATCATTTGGTCAGCTGGGGTCTTGGGATATGAACTAGCCAGACAAGCTAATCCGTTGGCAATAGCATTTTGACCCCTAGGAACAAACACCAATTCGTATTCCATGAAGGTTTTCAATATATCCATGGCATCGTTCCTATATGCCCTCAATCTAGGGTGTTTTGCTGCGTATTCACCATTCACCTGTTTGATCACTAACTCAGAGTCTCCTAGGACAGTTATCCTGCGGGCTCCTAATTTCTTCAATAAATTTAGACCCAGGATGAGAGCCTCATACTCTGCAATATTATTTGTGCATGTGAAATGCAGATTCACAGCATGGCTCTCTGCGTGGTCATTTTCTGTGTTACGTAGCCACACCCCTGCTCCAGCACTTTTCCTAGTACAGGACCCATCGAAATTCATTTCCCACAGGGGTTCTTTGTCTGCTTCGTCTTCATTCCCTCCCCTACAGCTGGGTTCGCCATTATGTCGAGTTGTGAGGTCTGTGCTAGGAGAGGGGTTATTTTGCTCTTCACGTGGTGTATCAGTTTGAAAAGGGTGACCAATCAGCTGACTGCGTTCTGACCCTGTTTCTGGTTTACTCAGAGTTACGTTTTCAGTATTTGGCCCATGGTCCTCTTCATCATATTCTTCTAGAGTAGCCATTATGTTAAAGTCCATGGGCTCTATGTTATTGTTTGTGTTATTGTTTTCTGACACTGGTTCTCCTGTGGATTGGTCATTGTAGAGGATGAAAGAATCCAGGTCTGTGTGTATAGAGTACAAAGGTGAGTTTTCGGGCTTCTCGGGGCTACTGACTAGGAACTTCATTTGGGATTCTCTATACAGTCTTCTAAGTTGGCCAAATATAGGGATAGTGGCATATGAGCCATCCATCTGCATGGTTCCTTGCAGTTTGGCTCCCCATGATCTTGACAATAGCATGCCATACTTAGGTGGCACATCTGCCACCACAACATCCATGACCATACATTTAGCTGGGATCTGGGTTAGGCTCACACATAAATCTTTGATTAAGCCTAGGCATTTTACTCTGCTAGAGTCAAATGAATATAAGTCTTTGTAGGGTCTGGTTATCTCTAGACCTAGTCTTTCCATAACTACCTTAGGCATCAAGTTGTGTGAGGCTCCTGAATCGTGCATTGCATTATGGAGTATTTTGTCATGAACGTTGAGACTGATATAAAAAGGTGGGACTACCCCTTCCTGAAACTTTCCCTCAATCTTAGGACCAAAAAAGAGGGCAGGCTGATCATCACTCAGATTTACAGTGTCACTATTTACACTTAGATTCAATGCTTTCAAAATTTGGCCTTTATATACATCCTGAGTAGCCATCTCAGAGAGTGGGACAGAGACTTTAATTTTTGCAATCTCACTTTCCAAATTGAAAGTGGACTGACTCTTTGGAATGCTCAACTCTGTTTTATTGGCCACCTTGGTGACCGTATCAGTTTGGGATTTCTCATTATGTACATGTGTAGGAATAGTTTTATCAGGAGCACTAACTGAGGTTCTAGTGCTGGTGGTTGGCTGACTTTGTTTCTCAGTGTTTTGGTTGTCCTGTTCTGTGTTTTTCTCAGAACTCTCAGCTGCTGTTCGGTTATTTACAGCAGTGGCTTTAGAAGATTTCTCGGGTCTTTTCTTGATGGTAATCTTAGGATTTTTAGCTTTAGAAGTGTCTTGGTTCTTCTTGCTCCTAAGTTCATATTATTCTCTGACCTGTAACATGGCATTTTCGAATCCCAACCTGTAATCCTCAGATTCAATCCACTCCTCATCCCAACAGGAGGTTGAGGGCTGGTCCCTTTCTGAGTCATAGTTCAGGATCGAGTCTTCTGTTTCAAACATGTTTATTGCGTTCCCCTCAGACTCTTCTATGATTCCCTCATCTTCGTCAAGAAAGTTTTGGAAAGGGGGAATGACTTGTTGATCTGACTCTTTTTGTCTGTTGGGAGCGGTGTTGTTTCTTCTAAAGTTCTGGTTCTGGTTTTGGTTTAGGTTCCTGTTCTGAGTGAAAACCATTTTCTCCATCATTTGGTATAGCTTGTCCACATTTTTAGATAATCTGTCATAATTTGGATCTGACGTGGAAGCCATCGTGTCATCCTTGTATGTTACCCTCTTCTCAGCTCTTAGTATTGCTCTTTTTTCAATCAGATTTGCCTCTATGTTCACTACTCCTTTCTGCATGTCCTCTAATGTAGTGTACTCTTTATCTCTGAGCTCATAGGCCATGTCAGCATCAAACCCTTCGGGGTATTTTGCTAGGGCCATGCCTTGTGGCGGTTTCATATGTGGAGGAAGAGCATTGTAAATGCTGTTGAATCTTGTTGTGTAGTCATGGACACTCTCTCCTATGTTTCTTTTAAGGCTCATGTATTCTGCTAGGAGCTGGCGAGGGTTTGCCCTAGTTTCCCAGTTGTTGATAAATGTCTGATATAACGCAGGGAGGTCATTGATGCTATTGGGGGGTATTCCTTTAAACCATTTCTTTACATCACCCCCTAAGCTTTGGGCAAAGATTCTCATTTTGATTGTTTCATCATCGATTTCCATGTAATCAAAAGAATCCTCCATCTTATCTACATGTTGCTGAGCTGTGATGGACTCTTTAGCAGTGAAATGTGGGATTTTTTATTGATAATCATTGGGTAAGGGTAACAGAGGTTGGGGTAAAACCAAAGGTGCAAACCAGGCTGCCATGATAATGTTTTGATGGGGTAAAGGGTTGGCTTGAGCGGCTGGTGGGTCTGGGTCGGGATAAGCTCTTGTATGGATGGTTCTGAAAGCCAGAATGTTATTTTCCTAGACAAGCAGCCTAACCCTACTTGTTACTTCTACTGTGGTTGAAGTTGTCTTGGAGGTCGGTCTCCCAGTGGAGTCTCATGTGAAACCAAGATAATCAGCAGGCCTACTGATCACCAGTGGAATCTTCTCGTTTAGGAACAATGGAGTCGCCAGGTGGAGGGTTTCAGGGTACATCTAAGGGTCACACTATCCACCACAGTGCTTAGGCACTATCACCTTTCAGGATCCTCCTCAAAAACAGCAAACTCCAACCAGAGATTGACTGGGAGAGCGTTTACCAGATATGTCACCTCCGAAGAGGGTGAGATCTGGAGGTTACCTGGCCCTTTCCAGGCTCTGTCTAAGAGTGTGGTGGATATTTGATAATGGAGGCCGATTCGAGAAAGGGGTGGCTTACTGTCAACCTGACCAGAGATTCTAAGCTTCTGAGTTGTTGGTGCTTAAGATGAAATGGACTCAGAGTCCCCAGTGGAGTCGCCATTATGTTGGGGTTCCCATGTTTTGGCCAGGTTGACAAGACCAAAAGATGAGACAACATAGAACCACTTTCAGACCTTAGGATCTAGCACTCCTAGGTCCAGAGAGGGATCTCTCTATGATTGTCAAAGTGTGTGTCTTCGAAGTTCTAAGTTATGATTTTAGGCTAGTTATAGGCTCAGGGTTGTTTGCTTGATTGTTTGTGTTTGGTTGTTGGGCATCAGGAAAGGAAGGTCCAGTATAAGACAAGGATGAGCAAAGAGGAATTTAGGCAAAGATAGATAACTCAGAGAACATCAAGGCCATTGGGCAATGGAGTCAAGAAAGGATTTACTTGTGTTCAATGTGTAAGCTTTCAGTTGGGCTAGTCATCTAGAGCATTTGGATCTTAAAGATGACAGTATAATGAAACATTAAGGACTGAAGATGAAAGGAGAAGAATCGTCCAATTCTGTCTATAGATCAGGTCAGAGGTCATTTAACTCCAGACCTGCTTGGACAAAATCGGAGGCAATACAAGGGATCTTAGAAAGGCTAATTGAGATGGAAAGATCCTAGTGGGGAAAAACAGAGTCCTATACCCCCCAGTGTTCTCAACTCATCCAACTAAATCCTATCAAGAACATCTAAACATAGATTGCATTAATTCAAACATCAGAGAGCAGGCAATGACATCCACTACACTGGTTAAATCAATTGAAATCATTTTTCAGATACACATGTAAGAAGAAAACATAGAAGGCTGGGAGAGCAGCAACATAAGGTACCTATCAAGGGTAAATCTTATGCCAAACTTCTGATGCGAGCCAGCAGAAATGGAATGAAATGAAATCAAACACAAAGAGTAGGAAAACATCACCAGCTGCCTTAGATCAGGATCCAAAGAAACATGCTTGTCATATTAAAAACAATGCCAATCAGGTACATCACTTCCCACAGCTTGAACATTCAGTCTGAATACATCAATGCTCAGCCTATCTTACAATATTACACAGAGAACTTGTCTCAAGAGGAAAATTATTGCATTTCTCTGATAACTCACCAACAACCTTTACAACAATTTCTTTCTGAGTTTTATAGCAGAGGATGGGCTGAGGAGGTAGGTGGAACACTAAATGAAGCATTAAAACACAGAAAAGAAGGAGCGGGCCGAAGCCCACTATGTTTTAAATCTCTGCATTTATCTCCGGTACCCCTTTGGAATGACGGAGTGGTCTTCTTTAGCCTCCATTTACTTTGACATGTTTCTGATGTACTCTGGCTGCAGTAGTACTCTGTGGTACTGTGGGTGGATGCAACAAATGGTAATAAAAATGGAATGGTCTACCATACCGCATTAAAAACATGCTCTGGTGGCTTGGGCTGTGTTTTGGGCGGAAATATCTCCACTAGAGCACGGCATAGAGTAAAGACAGTATGGGCGTTCTATCCTGCCATGGAGAGGAATGTCTCTGCTGATGTGGCCGTCCTGATGACTTGGTTACCTGTACATTAAACTCTCTGCCGCTTTACTTATACCTTTATCTGCAAAAAATTTGCCGCTGTAATGAAGACTTGTGCAATCATGGCGGCCCTTTACTTCTGTACCCTGTAGAACACGCAACTGGACTCAGAAAATTAATGCATATGAGAGGATGGATGAAGCTGAGGGCGAAATATATGGTGGTGCGGCGGCGGCGGAAACAATGATATTATGTGAAAGAACGATGAAAATGCAGTGGAGTGGTGAAATGCGTGAACAATAGGGTTTGGTGGTGATATGCAGCGCGGACCGTTAGATCCTGGCCTGGAGACGAAGATCAACGGTGGAGATTGATCCGTGGGATGACTTATGGACATGGCGGAATACATATGAAACATGAAATTTTAATGAAACATATGAAACTTTAGACTTTGGTGGATACGTATGGAAATGCAATGAAATGCAATGAAATGGATGTATGAAGTGGGACCCAACTGAAAACGCAATCGCAATCGGAGCGGGGAGGAGAGTCATGCATATGAATCACAAACTTTGCGATGTGATTGGAATGTGCGCTGACCATTGGATTCGCACGGGAAATGGACGGCAGAGATCTAATCGGAACAATCGCAATCGGAGGTAAACAGGTGCAACATATTTCAAACGTTCCGATGGTGATGGGGCGGGAGGAGCGATGACCGTCAGATCGTGGTTCCAAACGGACGGTCGGGATCAAATTGGGGAAATGGCAATCGGGGGGAACGCAGGGTGACGGACGGATGGGATTAAATCGGGAGACGATGGGGGAAGCTTGCGATTGCGATCGGAGGTCAGGATTGGTGTTGGACCGTCCAACCTGCAGGGAGAATCAACAGTGGAGAGAGCAATCGGAGGATCGCAATCGTAGCGGCACAAAGGGGGAACGTAATGGAATTTCCGATTGCGATTAGGCGAGGAGTGCGACTAGCGCTCTGCCGTCGGATCTTCATGACAGATCAACGGTGTGGAACACGTCGCGGGACTTATAGACCAGAGGCGATTGCATCGGAGTTTTTGTATTTTACAAAGGAAAATGGACCCTCGCCGATCTTCCGATTGCGATTAGCGCTTGGGACTTAAACACTCGGTCCCGGGTGCCGGTTACGTGGGGAAGTGGTTGAAGGGGGCTAGCGGGGAGGGGATGGGCTTATAATATGGTTGAAAGTGGGTTTTTAACCCATTTTTAATGGAATTTGAAGGTTAAGGAAGGGAACGATAGAGAGGGAAAGGGGGGAAAATGGCTAAACAAAGGGCAAGGGTAGAATTTCACGGGGATTTTGGGAGGATTTAGGAGGTCTATGGGGATATTGGGGGGTACAAAAGGGGACAGGGAAAAGGGGAAAAAGGACAAAAAATGGAGGAAATCTGCAGGGGAACAAAGGGCATATCATGGCCTTTTTTGAGCAAATTTTATCATTCAGCAAGGATTTTGGTCAACAGATCAGTAGAAGGGGGCAGTCACAGGCAGGGAAATTTAGCAAGACTTCAAGGATGATGTGTTTTCAAGGGCAATGCATTCCTTGAAGGCTCATAAAACATCCTAGCCCCTTGCTTGCTTTGTCAAGGAATTCATAAGGGGCTAACAAGTCCAATTAATATCAGTAGATAATGGCATTGTGAAGCATTTATTACATCAGATTCTTGAGGTTTTTAATAATTAATTTCTGAAGGGGATTAAGCAAAGAAGATCTTGAGCATTGATTCCTTACCACGACCAAGGGATTGTTTCTTAAGAGACAACATTTCTTGGTGTTGTTTTTAGTGAACGAAGAAGTGAAGTTCATTTCCCTGGGTTTTCTTTCTATTTCCTCTGGTGGTTCAGTGAGGAGGAAATATTTGGTTGTGTTTATTCTTTTTTAGAATTCTGGATTTCAAAAGGACTCACACGAGGTCAGATACCTCAAAGAAAAAAATCCCTACTTTTTCAGATCTGAAAAATTGGTTTCTAAAAAGGCTTAGAAACCAAAAACCCCTTCAACACCTGATCCTACATTGCCTGCTCTTGGCAGCAGGTCTCATAATCCTTTATTATTGATGGTGAAAAATATTTAGACATAAAATTTGGTTGTTTATTATTCACCTGGCAACTCCACTGATGAAGGTTTCATTACATGAAGAATTTTTCTAGCAAAAAAATGAGAAAGCATCGTGGAGAAAACATGTATCAGAGTTTCAGTTTTTTAAAGAAGGTTCTATTTTTTACGATCAGTTTAGTGGTCTATTTTCCCTTATAAATCAAGAATATTGTTTCTTGCTTTATATTCTTAGGAGATTGTAAAGCCCAAAAAGTAAATTTTTATTGGAAAAAGATTATTTTTCTTCTGCTTGTATTATTGATCTTGACACAACTTTATCTCCTAAATATGAGAGGAGAGATGATTGTTGCATTACAATTCCTAAATATAATTAGTCACAGTCTGGGCATAAGGGTGGTGATTCATCATCTTTGGATGATAATATTCTGCCTCACAAGAAATCGACTATTTTTCAGCTAAAAAACAAAGAAATATTTAAACCCCTGAAGCTGCCCACAATTCTTCATTAATGTCTTTCAAAAGGATTCCAATTTTTTCCAAGTTTCTCTGGAGAAGAGGAGGATATTTTAGCTGAACAACATATATTGGAATTTGAGTACTTTATGGACAATTTTCAAATTATTTATGAATATGTGGTTTTAAGGATTTTTTTTCATTCATTAAAGCATGGTGCTCAAAAATGATTCCATTGTTTGGAAGCAAGTTCAATTAGTTCATGGCAAGGTTTTCAAGATATATTTCTTAGATATTGGGGCGAGCGTAAGTCATATGAAAATAACCTTTTGGAATTATATACTATCCAAAGGAAGAGCAATGAATCAATCAATGAGTTTAATAGGAGGTTTCAAAAAAGTTATTTCAGCATGCCAATATAAATTCGACCTCCTGAAGCAACAACTATGGTTTACTATTTGAGGGCTCTTTCCATTGTCTTGGATTTTTATCTCAAGGAGAGAAAGCCTTGCACTTTGAAGCAGATGTTTATTTATGCACAGGAAATTGAAGATAATGTGTGGGCTTGTAGAAATTTTTCCTATCACGTTGAAAGAACAAGTTTTGTTGAAGACAAGAGGGCCTGTCAAGAAAACGTTGGAATTGCTTTACAAGAGAATGCAAATTCAGAGGTGAACAAGGATTTTAAAAATGTGTTAGAGGATTCTTGTATTGCTGAAACACAAGAATCTAAGCATTCTAAAGATTCTGGTAAAAAATTCGTTGCAAAAACTGAACTACACGATGAAAGCTTGGAAGATCATTACAATTTTCATAATTTTAATGATTTTGTGAATAGAGGGGAAACTAGTGGAGCTTCTCAGATATGTTTGCAGGAGGAGGAAGATTTTTGTCAAGAATTGGAATTACACGAAGAACATCAGCATTATGGGGAACAACCTTGGATTTCTCTTTTTAGCCTAAATGTCTGCCTACAGAAAATGGTAATCAAGTTCCTTGCACACAATTCCAAATTGGGGAGTCAAATAATGAAGGAAGTTGCCCTGTTCGAAGAAATCTACATCAAAAAAATGTTCAAGAAAAGGAGGTAGTCGAAGTTCTGTCTCATCAATTATATGATCCAGTGGCTGAGTATATGAAAAATTTCTTTGATCAACATCAAGCTTTTATGCAAGGGTATGTACAAAGTTTTGTATATAAAAAAATTTCATGGTACATTCCTGTTTTGATTTTTAAATTTTAGCAACATGAAGGTATTAAATCTAACAATCAGATGTTGGTTTTGTGCCATTGGAAGGCTGACTTCACCTGATTAAGCTCAACCATATATATATATATATATATATATATATATATATATATATATATATATATACCATGCCCAATAAAGGCTACTGATCTACACGTTCTCAACACTTTGCTACCAAAGTGTTGTCCCCAATTGGAGCCAAATGTTGTAGCACAATTTGACTCAACTAAAAGTCAAGAAAGGTTCTGAGAAATTCAAGGTTGCTGAGGAACAATTATTACAAATTTAAGAAGAACTAGAACATGTTCAAGAAGATAACCACAAGCCTAACATATGTAGCTCAACAATTCTCCTTGTCTGATGTCTTGGATGTGTTTCGTGGCTCAATGTGTCAAAAACTTAAAAGGTACAAGCATGAAATTTTGAGTCTTGATGGAGGTGGAAAAAGTCCGAGGTAGGGAGATGCTTCATTGAATAAATTTTAGTTGCCTAAAAATACAAATTCCCTAGTTGAGGACAGGTTACCTCTTTAGTCACAAATTGATCCAGCCATATCCAGCAAGCTCTATGTTGCCTTGAATTTCCTAAGAACGATACTTATTAACAAATTTAGAGGAAATATTATGCCTTATCATATTTTGGGAAATGATGTTCTGCAGCATATCAATGAAAGGATGCCATCAAGATAGCATTACTTCTTAGAGCTGTTGATAATGCCATTGGTGGCATTGCCATTTTAGGGAAAAGAGGGAATGCCAAGAAAGTAATGGCACGTGGATTACATGCTATACTTCCACCTATGAATTTGTTGTGGGATCTATAGTCAACTCTGACCCATTGTGTCCTGAAGAATGGGATGAAGGACTAGAGAATCGACTAAAGTATAAGGTTAATGGTACATTGAAAACATATATAATAAAAGCTCCATTTGTGCAGTTGTTATTATTTGGTAATATAGATACCACTTGGTGTAATATAGGATAGGATTTTAGGTTCATTGGATGCAGAGGAGTCCTATATGTTGACGAGATAAATCTCCTTGATGAAGGTATAAGCAATTTTTTTCTAAATGTTCTCACAGAAGGAGTTAATGTTGTGGAAAGAGAGGGAATCAGTTTCTAACACCCCTACAAGCCACTTCTAATTGCTGCGTAAAATCCTAAGGAAGGCTCTATACGAGAAAATCTACTTCATCACATTGCAATCAACTTTAGCGCTGATGTTCCCATGGAATTTGATGACCGTGTGTCAGGAGTTGATCTTGCAATCCAATTCCAGGAAAATTCCAAGAAAATATTTTAGTTAGTTGAAGAAGGAACTGATTCAGCAAAGAACCAAATAATTTTTGCAAGGGAATATCTAAAGGAAGTGAGCATTAGAAGGGATCAACTAAATTATCTTGTTATGGAAGCCTTATGTGGTGGTTGTCAGGGTCACAGAGCTAAACTGTATGCTTCTAAAGTTGCAAGATCATTGCCTGCTCTTGAGGGTCGTGATAGAGTTGGGGTTGATGACTTGAAGAAATAAATAAAGGTGGTGGTAATACCTCGTTCCACAGTTAATAAAAATTCACTGTAGAAACAGAACCAACCTCCTCCATCGCCACCACAAAATCAGGATTCTGCAGAAATTTGAAGATATGAGAACACGGGGAAGAAAATATGTTAGTAACCACATATGATATGTGGGAGATCATATTTTCACATGCATTTAAAAATTTAAAAGAGCTGAGCAAGTATGTTGATGTGAATAAGAAGTTGAAGTTCAGAAAACGCAGACATTCCCAGCATAAGAATATCGAGCTCAATTGTGGGCAAAAGGAGAACAATTTTAGAAATCTGGGACATGGGATTTTTGCAGAGTGACCCCTGTTGAATTTAACGCGGAAATTTTCCAAAAATCCAAATCCGTTTAAGATATTTCAACAATTATTCAAATGTATGTTTTTCCAGAAACGTCTTTTAAAATTGGGTTTGACTCATTCTATTGGAATTTGTTTTGCATTATTATTAAGTTTCTTAAGAGAACATGAACTGGAAGTGTTGTTTCTAATGGAAATTAGTGCATCAAAGGTTTGCGGAAGCACCAGAGGAAGGAAATTTATTATAATGGGTGGTCCTACAAAGCAGTTTCTCTCAAATTGTTCATCCAAAAATCAATGACTGATATTCATTACGACACCACCCTCATCATTTCCATAAACTGCCAGAGGTGGTCCCATAGGTGGTTTTGGGTTTTGAGAAAACATTAATTTTTTATATCATAAATTAAATACAAAGTACAAGACTCAAATCTATGTATTGTCCATGTCAGCATTAGTACCGTATGAAACATATAAAAATTCGAAGACTTTTTTGTTTAATTTCTCTTATTAATTAAAAGAGAAAGACACCCGTGAGTATGTTTGACCATATTTGTGAAGGGTTGGGGTTCACAAAAGCTAGTTTCTTTATCAGATAAATATTTTGAATAGGGAAATAATTTTGTAACTGTTCGAATTTTAGAAAGTCAGTTCTTTAACTGATTCTATTTTAACATTTAATTAGTTAGGCTGAGAAGGGAGAATAAAATGGGAGAAAAACAATATCATTAGGGGTTCCGAGTTTTGGACCTTTGGACTACTGCAAATTTTGTACTCAATTTTTTGATGATTAATGAATGAAGATCAAGATTCTTGCATCTGTTGTTGTTGATATGTTTTCTAGTTTCCATTATGTATTTTTCCTTCAATGAATAAAATGAAGTAATGTAGCTGCATGTCTCTTTTTACATATGTGAATAAGAGTTAAATATCCTTAATGGGCGCTCCTTCATTTTAAATATTCCAGTCACATAAAATTCTTTTGAAGTTTAAAGTGATAGATCCTTTTCATCAGCATATTACTTTGAGCTTCCTTCATGTTCTTCCTATTTCTCCAATTAATATCAACAGATAATGGCATTGTGAAGTATTTATTACATCATATTCTTGAGGGTTTTAATAATTATTTTCTGAAGGTGATTAAGCAAAGACTATCTGATCTCATATTTTTGTGACATATATATATATGTGTGTGTGTGTGTGTCTTGGGCACTGATTCCTTATCATGGCCAAGGGATTGTTTCTTAAGATACAACATTTTTTGGCGCTGTTGCCGAGGAACGAAGAAGCAAATTTCATTTCCCTAGGTTTTCTTTCTATTTCTTCTGGTTGTTTAGTGAGGAGGAAATATTCAGTTGTGTTTATTCTTTTTCAGAATTCTGGCTTTCAAAAAGACTCACACAAGGTCGGATACCTCGCAGCATAAAGTCCCTACTTTGTTAGATCCTGAAAAATTGGTTTCTAAAAAGGCTCAGAAACCAAGACCCCCTTTGACACCTAATCCTACATTGCCTGCTCCTGGTAGCAGGTCTCATAATCCCTTATTCTTGATGGTGAACAAGATTTAGATATAAAATTTTCTTGTTTATTATTCACTTGGCGACTCCACTGATGAAGGTTTCATTAGATGAAGAATTTTGTTGGCAAGAAAATGAGAAAGAATCATGGAAAAAACATGTATCAGAGTTTCAGTTTTTTAAAGGAGGTTCTATTTTTTACAATCAGTTGAGTGGTCCATTTTCCCTTATATATCAAGAATATTGTTTCCTGCTTTATATTCTCGAGAGATTTTAAAGCCCAAATAGTACATTCTTTATTGGAAAAAGATGATTTTTCTTCTACTTGTATTATTGATCTTGACACAACTTTATCTCCTAAATATGAGAGGAGAGATAATTTTTGCATTACAATTCCTAAATATAATCAGTCACGATCTGGGCATAAAGGTGATGATTTATCATCTTTGGATGATAATATTCTGCCTCACAAGCAATCGACTATTTTTCAGCTCAAAAACAAGAAATGTTTAAACCCCTGAAGCTGCCCACAATTCTTCATCAGTATCCTTCAAAAGGATTCAATTTTTTGCCAAGTTTCTCTGCTGAGGAGGAGGATATTTCAGCTGAACAACATATCTTGGAATTTGAGTAATTTATGGAAAATTTTCAAATTATTTATGAAGACATGGCTTTAAGTATTTTTTGTCATTCATTAAAGCAGGGTGCTCAGCAATGGTTCTAGTGTTTGGAAGCAAGTTCAATTAGTTCATGGCAAGGTTTTCAAGATATATTTCCTAGATATTTGGGTGAGCGTAAGTCATATGAAAAACACCTTTTGGAACTATATACTATCCAGAGGCAGAGAAATGAATCAATCACTAATTTTAATAGGAGGTTTCAAAAAAGTTATTTCAACATGCCAAATGAAATTCGACCTCCTAAAGAAGAAACTATGGATTACTATTTGAGGTCTCTTTCCATTGTCTTGGCTTTTTATCTCAAGGAGAGAAAGCCCTACACTCTGAGTTTGATGTTTATTTATGCACAGGAAATCGAGGATAATGTGTGGGTTTGTAGAAATTTTTCCTATCATATTGAAAGAACAAGTTTTGTTGAAGACAAGAGGGCCTGTCAAGAAAACGTTGGAATTTCTTTACAAGAGAATGAAAATTCAGAGGTGAACAAGGATTTTCAAAAGGTGTCAGACGATTCTTGTATTGCTGAAACACAAGAATCTAATAATTCTGAAGATTCTGGTCAAAATTTATTTGCAAAAACTGAACTACAGGATGAAAGCCTAGAAGATCATTCCAATTTTCATATTTTTAATGATTTTGTGAATAGAGGGGAACTAGTGGAGCTTCTCAGATATGTTTGCAGGAGGAGGAATATTTTTGTCAAGAATTGGCATTACACAAAGAACATCAGCATTATGGGGAACAAACCTTGTATTTCTCTTTTCAGCCTAAATTCCTGCCTACATAAAATGGTAATCCAGTTCCTTGCACACAATCCCAAATCAGGGAGGGAAATAATGAAGGAAGTTTCCCTGTTCAAAGAAATCTACATCAGCAAAATTTTCAAGAAAAGAAGGTAGTCAAAGTTCTATCTCATCAATTCTATGATCCAGTGGCTGAGTATATGAAAAATTTCTTTGATCAGTAACAAGATTTTATGCAAGGATATGTACAAAGTTTTGCATATGGAAAATTTTCATGGTACATTCCTATTTTGATTTTTAAATTTCAGCAGTATGAAGGTATTAAATCTAACAATCAGATGTTGGGTTGGTACCATTGGAAGGTTAACTTCACCTGATTAAGCTCTGCCATATATATATATATATATATATATGAGTTGTACATAAATAATATCAGAGGTTGAGCATTTTCAGTTGCACTATTGCTAATTTGGTATTTTTAGTTTAAAGAATAAAGGAAGAAGTTCAAAGTGTGGTAGATTTCAGGGATCAAATTCCATTTTGTTTTGACTCCATGCCCAATAAATGATACTGATCTACAAGTTCTCATCACTTTGATACCAATGTGTTGTCCCCAATTGGAGCCAGATGTTGTAGCACAATGTGACTCAGCTAAAAGTGAAGAGAGGTTATGAGCAATTCAAGGTTTCTGAGGAACAATTATTACAAATTTAAGAAGAACTGAAACATGTTCAAGAAGATAACCACAAGCTCAACATATGTTGCTAAAAAAATCTCCTCGTCTCATGTCTTGGATGTGTTTCATGGCTCAATGTCTCAAAAAATTAAAAGGTACAAGCATGGAATTTTGAGTCTTCATGGAGGTCGAAAAAGTCCAAGGTAGGGAGATGATTCATTGAAGAAATTTTAGTTTCCTAAAAATACAAATTCCGTAGTTGAGGATGGGTTAACTCTTCAGTCACAAATTGATCTAGCCCTATCCAACAAGCTCTATGTTGCCTTGAATTTCCTAAGAATGATACTTATTAACAAATTTAGAGGAAACATTATGCCTTATCATATCTTGGGGAATGATTTTCTGTAGCATATCAATGAAAGGATGCCATCAAGACAACATTACTTCTTAGAGTTGTTGATAATGCCATTGGTGGCATTGCCATTTCAGGGAAAAGAGGGAACGCCAAGACAGTAATGGCATGTGGATTTCATGCTATACTTCCACCTATTGAAGTTGTTGCGGGATCTATAGCCAACTTTGACCCATTGTGTCCTGAAGAATGGGATGAAGGACTAGAGAACTGACTAAAGTATAATGTTAATGGTACATTGAAAATAGATATAATAAAAGATCCATTTGTGTAGTTGTTATTATTTGGTAATATAGATACCACTTGGGGTAACAGAGGATAGGATTTTAGGTTCAGTGGATGTGAAGGAGTCCTATATGTTGACGAGATAAATCTCCTTGATCAAGTTATAAGAAATTTGCTTCTAAATGTTCTCACATAAGGAGTTAATTTTGTGGAAAGCGAGGGAATAATTTTTTGACACCCCTGCAAGCCACTTCTAATTGTTGCATAAAATCCTAAGGAAGGCTCATTACGAGAACATCTACTTCATCGCATTGCAATCAACTTTAGCGCTGATTTTCCCATGGAATTTGATGACCGTGTGTTAGCAGTTGATCTTGCAATCCAATTTTAGGAAAATTCCAAGAAAATATTTAAGTCAGTTGAAGAAGGAACTGATTCAGAAAAGAAACAAACATTTTTTTCAAGGGAATATCTAAAGGAAGTGAGCATTAGAAGGGATCAACTAAATTATATTTTTATGGAAGCTTTACGTGGTGGTTGTCAAGGTCACAGAGCTGAATTGTATGCTTCTAAAGTTGTAAAATCATTGGCTTCTTTTGAGGGTCGTGATAGAGTTGGGGTTGATGAATTGAACAAAGAAATAAAGCTAGTGATAATACCTTGTTCCATAGTTAATAAAAATTCACTGTAGAAACAGAACCAACCTCCTCCATCGCCACCACAAAATCAGGATTCTGCAAAAATTTGAAGATATGAAAACACGACGAAGACAATATATGGGTAACCACATATGATCTGTGGGTGATCATATTTTCACACACATTTAAAAAGTTAAAAGAGTTGAGAAAGTATGTTGATGTGAATGAGAAGTCAAAGTTCAGAAAATGCAGACATTCCCAGCACAAGAATATGGGGCTCAATTATGGGCAAATAGAGAAGAATTTCAGAAATCTACGACATGGGTTTTTTGTAGAGTGTCCCTAGTTGACTTTATAGCGAGAATTGTCCAAAAATCCGAATCCGTTTAAGATATTTCAACAATTCTTCAAATGTTTGTTTTTCCAGAAACGTCTTTTAAAATTGGGTTTGACTCATTCTATTGGAATTTGTTTTGCATTATTATTAAGTTTCTTAAGAGAACATGAACTGGAAGTGTTGCTTCTAATGGAAATCGATGCATCAAAGGTTTGCGGAAGCACCAGAGGAAGGAAATTTATTACAATGGGTGGTCTCGCAAAGCAGTTTCTCTCAAACTGTTCATCCAAAAATCAACAACTGATATTCATTACGGCACCACCGTCATCATTTCCATAAACCGCCAGAGGTGGTCCCGTAGGTGGTTTTGGGTTTTGAGAAAACATTAATTTTTTATATCATAAATTAAATACAAAGTACGGGACCCAAATCTATGTATTGTCCACATCAGCATTAGTACCATATGAAACATATAAAAATTCAAAGACTTTTTTGTTTAATTTCTCTTATTAATTAAAAGAGAAAGACACCCATGAGTATGTTTGACCATATTTGTGAAGGGTTGGGGTTCACAAAAGCTAGTTTCTTTATCAGATAAATATTTTGAATAGGGAAATAATTTTGTAACTGTTTGAATTTTAGAAATTTAGTTCTTTAAATGATTCTATTTTAATAGTTAGTTAGTTAGGCTCAGAAGGGAGAAAAAAATGGAAGAAAAAAATTTCATTAGGGGTTCCGAGTTTTGGACCTTTGGACTACTGCAAATTTTGTACTCAATTTTCTGATGATTAATGAATGAATATCAATATTCTTGCATCTGTTGTTGTTGATATTTTTTCCAGTTTCCATTCTATATTTTTCCTTCAATGAATAAAATGAAGTAATGTAGCTGCATGTCTCTTTTTACATATGTGAATAAGAGTTAAATATCCTTAATGGGCGCTCCTTCATTTTAACTATTCCAGTCACATAAAATTCTTTTGAAGTTTAAAGTGATAGATCCTGTTTATCAGCATATCATTTTGAGCTTCCTTCATGTTCTTCCTATCACTCCAATTAATATCAGTAGATAATGGCATTGTGAAGTATTTATTACATTAGATTCTTGAGGTTTTTAATAATTAATTTCTGAAGGTGATTAAGCAAAGACTATCTGATATCATATTTTTGGGACATATATATATATATATGTCTTGAGCACTAATTCCTTATCACGGCCAAGGGATTGTTTCTTAAGATACAACAACTCCTATCACCCCTCAGGAGGCTACAGCGGTTAATGAAACCCCCGTAGTAGCGCTAGGTGACGAAACCAAGAATACCAACAAAAAAGGGAAGAAAACATAAAACCCAAAAATATCTAGGGCATTACAACCTTGTGCATTATGTGATATCATAGGCCATCCTACCACTATTTTCTCAGAGTTAGATGAATTAAAACCTCTTCTAAGCATCAAAATAAATGTCGTGGCCTCAAGTTCACATAAAAAGGTATAGGCCACGAGAAATCAAGGGAAAGCATTCCGCACCAACCATCCATGTATCATATGCGACCGTTATGGGCACTAAACCCACCATTTCCTAGAGATGCCATGATACAGGGATGCCCTGCAAGCCCTAGAGAAATCATACGAGAAAGATCCCTCAAATCCACTATGAAAATGGACGAGATATTGTTATGAAACTAACTCCCAAAATATAATAAAAGAGAGATCAATGCCTTATAAATAAGTCACTTCAAGGGGTAAAACCTCCTTTACATTACATAAATGAATAATTCTTGGATGAATCAAATGAAGAAACCTCCTTTCTATATATAGGATTCCATGGGGTCACAATGTAATCCTAGCCAACCTAACAATAATAATGTAAGGGAACAAAAATAACAATAGTGGGCTTTGATGGGGCACAATAATAAAAATATGGGGACTATAGGGGTACAAAAATAACAATACGGGGGCTACACTAACAACAATAAGGGACTATACTAGTAATATAGGGACCTGACATGCCCCTTTCCTTCAAAAAAGTGTTGTCCTCAACACTTGAGTAGTTCTCATCCTCTTATGTGGAATATTTAGTGGGTAAGTTCTTCCATTTAATGGGATACTCTGAAATTGATCGATTTCGTAGTTGTCGAGTTCTTGTTTCCGTGACTGCTTCAGGTTCTAATATGATTTTTCCTTCTTCATCAAGTTCTGGTAATATTCTTTGAACTAGAAGCTTGTCACCTATAACCTTATTTAAGCATGAAACATGGAAAACTGGGTGTACTTGGGAAGAAGTAGGAAGTTCCAATTTGTATGCCATAGTACTAATATTTTTCAACACCTTGTGAGGACCATAGTACTTTGGCGATAATTTATTATCCTTCTTAGATTTCTTGAGTGACATTTGTTTGTATGGTTGTAGCTGTAAAAATACCCAGTCTCCTACATCAAAACTTCTCTCACTGCGATGTTGATTTGTCTATTGTTTCATTCGATTTTGTGCAAAATTTAGGTTATCCTTTAATATTTGGAGAACTTGTTGTTGATGCTTGATGTGATCTTCCACTACCTGAACCTTAGAATTTTCTCTTAAAGATGATGTGATGGACGGTGGATGATATCCATAAAGTGCCATAAATGGGGTCATTTTTGTTGTAGTATGGACATAAGTGTTATACTAGCATTCAGCCAAAGGTAACCACTTGACCCATTGTGTTTTTTTATCATATACAAAACAACAAAGATATCCTTCTAAACATTTGTTCGCTATTTCGGTTTACCCATCGGAAAGAGGATGATAAGATGAGCTATGAGCTAGTTGAGTAACCAAACAAGAACATAATTCTGTCCAAAAATTTCCAGTGAAAATGGGACCTCTGTCACTTATAATAATCTTTGGGTTTCCATGTAGCTTTTGAATTGTTTCCATAAATGCAGTAGCAATTGTACTTGCTTTACATGGATGAGATAATGCACAAAAGTTTTCATACTTGGTAAGCCTATCAACTACCACCATGATGACACTAAAATCCATTGAAACCTCCTCCCAACATTGACTTGGAATGGATAAAGGATGTAGCAGACCCGGGGTTTTAATTGTCTCAACTTTATTTTGCTGGAAACCCAAAAATTCCATCACAAACTTTTGAATATCAGATTTAAGGCCATCCCCAAAAAATTCTTTCTTCACCCTATGGTAATTTTTTAAAATTCTCGAGTGTCCTTCTAGGGGAGAGGTGTGCAATTCAAAAAGAATCTTTTGTTTTATTTGGAAGTTATTACAAATATATAAGTGATCTTTGTACCATAAGGAATCATTTTTCCAACTAAATGTATCAGATGTACTGGGATATTTCTTCAAATTTTAAATGAGTGTCCACACTTCTTCATCATCATTCCATTCCTCCCTTGCTTCGGTTATCCAATCTGGTTGGATAATAGAAATGGCAGAAAGAAATGATTTTGCCTCATCATCCTTTCTTGAGAGTGCTTCTGCAACAACATTTAGCTTCCCTTTTTTGTAGATGATTTCAAAGTCATAACCCAACATCTTCGTGACCCATTTTTGTTGCTCTTTTTAAGATATTGTTTGTTCCAAAATGTATTTAGGACTATCATGATAAGTTTTTACCTTGAATTGTCTTCCCAATAGGTAAGGTCGTCATTTCTTTAGTGTGTAGTATTTCCAACATTTCCTTATCATAAATAGCTTTATGTAAATACTTTCCTTTGATTGGATGGCTTTCAAAAGCAATGGATATTCCTTCTTTCATTAAAATGACACCAATTCCATTTCTTGAGGCATCACATTCCACAATAAAGGTTTTTTTGAAATCTGGAGTAGCTAAGACCAGTGTTTGGAACATTACCTCTTAAAGATGTTCAAAGGCCTTGGTTGCTTCAGGAGTCCATGAAAATTCATCTTTCTTCAATAATGTTGTTAGAGGTGCTGCTATTCTCCCATTATTCTTAACAAACTTGCGATAATAACCTGTTAACCCAAGAAATCCTCGCAACTGCTTTATCGTTGTGGGGAATTTCTATTCGTTAATGGCTTTAATTTTTTTAGGGTCTACCTTAACAGGTTTATGAGATACAATATGACCCAGATATTCCACCTCTTGTACTCCAAAGAAAAATTTGGAGGTTTTTTCATATAATTGTTTCTCCTCCAATAGTTTGAGCACCCTGTCAACATGTTGAACACGATCCTTCCAAGACCTGATGTAGATTAGTATATCATCAAAAAATAATAACAAATTTTCTAAGGAAGGGGTTGAAAATGGAATTCATCAACCCTTGAAATGTACACTCATGCATTGGTAAGGCCAAAAGGCATAACCAAAAATTCATAATGACCCTCATGAGTTTGAAATGTTGCTTTCAAAATATCTTCAGTCTTTATTCTAATTTGATGATATCCTGAAGGGAGATCCAACTTGGTAAAATAAATTTCTCCATGTAATTCATACAATAATTCATTAATCACATAAATGTGAAATTTATCTTTAATAGTGAGCTTATTGAGCTCCCTATAATCCATACACATGCACCATGATCCATCCTTCTTGTGCACCATTACTACTGGAGCAGAGAAATAAATTTGACTATGTTGAATTATACCAGCCTCTAACATTTCTAAAATCATACGTTCAATTTCGCTCTTTTGGACATAAGGATATCTGTAAGGCCTGATGTTTGGAGGAATGATTCCTGGGATCAAATGAATAGCATGATCATGATCATGAATAGGTGGGAGTCCTTTGGGAGTTTCAAACACATTGGAATGATTGTTCAAGAATTTTTGGAGATCTGGAGAAGTAGATGATTTTGATGTTGGAACTCCTAGTGAGCATAATTGTGCAGTTACACCTCAATGTTATTTATTCAGAATATTTGTCATGACATTAGAGCTTAGTATGTTTCATGGCTTCCTTACGATACCTCGTAATTCAACTTCCTTTCCTTCCAAAAATAATTTCAAGAAAATCTCTTGAAAATTAAAAGCTATCATCCCCAAAGATTGTAACCATTGTACTCCTAGTACAACATCAACACCTCCCATTAGAATGCAGAGAACTTAACTATTCAATACATATTCCCCCATGGTTAGCTTTATATTATGGTACTTTCCAGAGCAATTTATAGTTCCTCCTTTTGCAACCATCACTTGACACTCTAGTGTTGGGTATAGAAAGAAATTCAATTCGTTGGCTACCTTAAAATGAATAAAATTATGGTTACTACCTGAATCAATCAACACTATTACATTTTTCTTCTTGATACGTCCTTCAATCTTAAGAGTTTGAGGATTGGTAATTATTGCCAATGCATTACACGATATGGTCGAACTCATTTATTCTTTCTCTACAGTTGGTTCCTGGTGTATATCCTCTTCTTTTGAAGTTTATTTTTCATTTTCTTCCTCCTCTTCACAATCTATGTTAATTAATTTCTTCTTAGCACACTTATGACCTTTAGTGTATTTTCTATCACAACTGTAGAAAATTCCTTTTGCTCTTTTTTATTCCAATTGTTGTGATGTCAACCTTGTAGGTTGTGGAATTCTAGGAGTAGCAACACTCCCATCATTATATATGTGAGTGTTAGGCTTCCTTGTCGCCATAATTTTTCTTTCAGTTTTTCTTGCCAACCTAAATACCTTCTCCAATGAATTGGGTTACCAAAGGAAAACCTCATGTTGGATGCTATCCTCTAAAGTCCCTATGAAGAAATCAATCCTGTGTTCCTCTGGAGTATCAGTTACCCTTATATTCAATTTTTGGAAGTACTCAATGTGCTCCACCATTGAACCCTTTTGTTTGTGATTGATCAATTGGCTAAAGAAGGTGTTTCTCTTTGTATCCTCATAATGTGTTATCATTTCCTCAGTAAAAATTGACCAAATGAATTTTTTTTTACAAGAGCAAAGCCATCGATGCCATAAAAATGTATTTTGTTCTAAATATAAAGTTGCAATGCATGCCATTTGTGTGTTTTACACATTATTGAGATCCAAATGTTGCTCCATCTGTAGTATCCATGTTACGGGATCCTTGCCATCAAAATTCCTCATATCGATCTTTGGAATATGGTGTGTCTTCAATACAACATTAGAATTTATGAAATCATGATTAACATTTGTTTTTTTCTCGTCATGAGTTTCCTCTACTACCTTTTCACCATTAGGAATTATTTCTTGTATCAACTTTTTCAAACCTTCCTTCAAATCTTCCATGTCTGCTTTTAGATCATTCTTCATGTCTTCCATGCTGCCTTTCATTTTTTCATCATTGTCATCCATCTTAGCTTCCATGCCATTCATGCCATTCTTCAAAACATCCATCTTATCTTCCACGTCTTTCTTCTAGCCATCCATTTTATCTTCCACATCTTTCTTCAAATCATCCATCTTATCTTCCATTTCATTTTTTGTTACTTTTTGTGAGAGCGAAATTTGCTGCACTTGCTCTTGTAATTTTGATATATCATGTTGAAATTCTTCCTCTTCATGAGTCATATTAGAGTCTTCTAAGGGCTTAAGGGGTGTTGAATTTTTTTAGGCACCATTTTAGAACCAAATACTGATATATATGCTACAATATTCCCTTTGAATCACTCCAAACTGTTTTTTCAAATAAGGATTATGCAATTTAAAAAAAATACACACTTTTTTTCTTGCATTTGAGGAGCTTGATATTGAAACTGATGTATCTATGTAATTTTAGATCCCCAAGATTTTACCTTGTGCACTTTAGTAGCCCTATGAATCTTCTTTCCAATGCCATAGGTCTGACTTGATTTGGATTCTCCGAGAGAAAGTTATACTGAATCACATGCAATGACCTTATTATGGACTGGTTCAATAGAGAAAACTTGTACGACATTCCACATATCATTGGTCCCTCCTTCGGCTTTGAAATTGATAAACAAGAATATATAGTCTGTGTAATTTTGACTAATTTTTACATAATTCCAATTCGATGCTCAGACAAAGAGTTATGACGATTTTCCTAAGGTCACCTCTTTGAAATGAAATTTGGGATCCTACAAAAAACCTAACTTCCAAAGATCATATCTCCGTAAATATTGCGAACTAAGATCTGAAATGTTTACATGATGTTCCTCAGGATTTCTGCGCAAAAGGTTTTTTTTTAGCTTCTGAAGCTTCATAGAAAAAAATTATAGTGAAAATGCTAGGAGGACTTGTTTGAAGCAGCGAAACCCTAAAATCCAAAGCTCTGATACCAAATGTCATGAAACTAGCTCCCAATGTTACACCAATTTTTGGTCATCTAACCATTTACAATTATATGGATCGAAATACACCATTTAAGACCAATTTTACCATAATAAAATTGCTTTCACTATAAGAAATGATTTGGTAAACCATAGTTTATTGAGTTATTTCTGGTCCAAACAAGAAACCCCATGAGGAATAATTAAAGAAATCCTTATTTATTTGATTTTCCTCTAAGAATAATTAATTAAACCATTGTTTAAATAATATTCCTAGTCATATTTAACCCAAAAAATGATAAATAATTATATAAATGATTATTTATCTTATTATTCCATAAGAATAATTAATTAAATCATTATTTAATTAATATTCCTTGTTAAATTTGACTAAATAATTTAAGAATAATAAAATAAATCATTATTTGTTAAATTATTCCTTAACCCCATCCTCGAAATGATAAATAAATATTTTATTTTCTTACTACTTCTAAATAAAGGGATTTAATAAATTTAAATTCCTTTTCCCTCCAACAAAATATAATAAAATATTCGAAGCAGTTAGATATAGATCTTGGTTAATAATATTTTATTATGCACCGTTATCAAGGATAACTCAATATTTTGTTATAAGTAGGAGTGTTTTCCATTCATTATTTACCTTTGATCCTTTTATCATGGTCAGACTTTGATCCTCTTATCATTGTCATACTTTGATCACTTTTATTATCTTTTTTCTTATTAAGCTCCCATTGAGTTCAACATGTCTTGGGTTTTTTACACCATTGAGAGAGAGAAACTTTGAAGTTGAAGCGTTGAGGAGAGCCAAGAACCCATCACATTGAGGGGGACTGGTAACATCATTCTTTGTTCCCTTCCCAGGTGTTAACATAATATAAAAATTCTTTATAAATACTGTCTTGTCCATTGGATATTTGGAGAAAATGTTATTTCATTTTACTGTTTAATTTATTTTACTGCATAGATATGGGTTTGTTTTGCATTTGTTTTGACTGTCTATTGTAGATAAAAGGAAGTTATACAACCATATTTTTTGTTAAGGTTTTTTTCATGTGTAGATAAAGTGATCTCTTTTCGTACACTTGCGTTAAGAATTCATTCTAACAATAAGCAAATCCACTGGGTTTTATTCAGATTCTTGCGTGACCTGATGCTTCAGTAAATAGGGATTTTATTAACCTATTTTAGTCTCTTAATGTTGTTTTTTACCTTTTATACGCTAAAAAAGTAAAAATTCTAACTTTTGAGTGTTTCTGGGTGTTTTTTGCAGGTAAGAGGTGTTGGGTCTCAATCTAGTCTCCTAAACTGAGCTCATTTAATTGTCAACCAGGATTTGTAAACTGCTGAAGTGAAGTGTACCATATGTACCTAGGTGCTTGTTTCCTAATGCGTTGTGTGTAGTGTTTTGTGATTTTTTTGGTCTTTTATGTTGATTTATGATGTTTTTGGTCTTTTGGTGTTTTATGTTCACAATGAAAATGCCTAGAAAACTAATGGAAAGAAGTTGGTGGTCAAAAACAGAGTTAAGCCTAATGTATGGAATGGTAAATGCAATTGGAAACACTGAAGCAGAATCTGAACTATGACTAAATAAAAGCAAAAGCTTGATAATGACTTTTTAGACAAATGACACAAACTAAACTTGAGAAATGATCACTAAATATGCAAATCCTCTAACTAAACAGTTAAACACTAATCTTACCATGATGCATCATTTTGTTCTAAGCTCTTCTATTCTATGACTAATTCCTAGTTCTATTATGCAATTTAATTGAATATCACAGAACCTTTACTCAAAGAGTTATTGGTTTCTTTTTCAAAGTAGTTCTTTTGAGGAAGAGCTCTGTTTATAAAATGATAAGGAAATTGCAGAGAGATTTCAGACCTTATAGTGATGTTGTCTTCTGTTCCTATGGCTATGGATCATTTGTAGAATTTAGAACAAGAAGATATTTGTGAATAATGAAGGCTGTCTTGTTAATCCTAACAACTAAAGTAATCTATTGTGCAATGGATAACAATTTGAATATGAGATGCAAGTGCAATGAATTAATCTAAGAATGAACCTAAGATGCCACTAATCTAGAACAATGTTGAACTATAAGTCATCATCAAACTTGAAACAAAGTAACTGAACATGAATTAAATGCAATGAAACTCCGGAGCATTCTAACTATGCTAACATGCTTTATTCTATGAAGTTACACAATCTGCTTGTTCATCATTAGTGGTATTTTGGAAGAGTTCCTTCTTTTGGAAGGGGTAGAACAATTCTGACTGTGTAATTAAATGCAATTGTAAGCAAATGGACTGAAAGCAAATGAAAAACTAAGTTATCATACCCATACCCTACTCGTCATTATGATGTCTTGGGCAAGCGTTTAAGAGCAAGAACAGAGATGATACTTAGTAAAAACACACAACTAAATTATTCATTATCACAGTCATGTCTTGAACTTCTTAAGGATGTCTTGGAAGAGTTTCTTCTTGTGGAAGAGTGATTAGAACAAGTGTAACTTATGATAGTGAATAGCAAAAACTACAACTAACTCCTACAATACTATAGCTATTCATCATTCATCATTATAATCTGTTGGAAGAGTGTCTTCTTGTGAAAGAGCTGGAATGAATATAACTACAGTAGCTAGTTAAAACAACTACAAATTCAACTCCTATTTCTACAATACTATAGTTATTCAACATTCATCATTATGGTCTTTTGGAAGAGTATCTTCTGGTGGAAGAGTTAGAATGAGTACGACTACAGTAGCTAACAAAAACAACTATTAATTCAAATGCAAAGCGTAAAGGCAGCTAGAAAAACTTATCTAATTTACGCAAAATAAATCCGTGCAAGAGGCAGGGGCCCTCTACCACTTGACGGCATTCAACTCCAAATTAAATCATGCCTTCAAAATAACTTTGTCTGCTCCATTAAAGATGAAATAGTTTGAACATAACACTCTGCGTCTTCAGGAATGTAACACAGAGTTTAAACAAAATCTAGCAGCAAATCTAACATAAAATCTCTAACATAGCTCTCGGTCTCCCAAGAGTTTATAAAGAAAATGCACGTAACAGTAATTACAACAATTTAGGAATAATGTCTTTCCTTATCCGAATCATGTTAGGACTCTTTGAGGTGGCTACGTGAAGGAGAAAAGACATCTGGACTGAGACAGTCCTAATAGAAGTCTTCCTTCATAAATGTGTTCCCCACGTTCAAAACCATACCTAGAATTCATTTCTTCCTCCATGATGAGCAACGAACCATGTAGACATGACATGGATCATGCCCATATGCGGTTTTTCTCAAGAGGCCACCTGGAACATACTCAAACATGAAGGCAGCTGCAGAATCGCCGGTTAGCTACGGAATGTCTGCATTCTGTAGCTAGTTCCGGTCAAAATGCTTTACAATGGCAAAAATCACAAAAATTAGCAAGTCAGTCATGTAAATCATTCTAGAAGTAATTTTAACTATATTTATTGATCAATTGGGTCTAATATAGAAATGGACAAGGGAAAATGAGGTAAAATGAGGTGAAGGAAAGCACAAATTTGAGGCTCAACAAGAGGTATCAGTCGCGCTAGAGATGACAAATGTTTCTGCAGCCTGCCGCCCAAGACTCCTGAAACTACAAGTCACACTTTTTAGCCCAGAGCATGTGAGTTGAGGTGCAGGTCTCATCTGTTAGGCCCAAAACTGCGATTTCAGCAACCTATAGGTCGGTACCTGCGAGTTACAACTTTTTTCGGGATTTTTTTTGTAACTTTTAAGGTTTTCTGCAAGCACTGTTCATGGTTTTCTAACCTTTGTCTCCACCCCTCGTAGGCCCAGATATGATCAATTTTTATCCTTGTAGTAGGAACAAGCCCCTTATGGTTTCAGTATGCTTCCACCTTTTTAGGAGGGGTTTAGCTGAGTAGGTAGTCTGAGATTTTGCAGCGCTTTTAGCCATTGTTTAGGGTATGATATATCCTTCTTTTAGATCCTTTTAGATCGGTTATTATCCCATCCAAAACCCCATCTTTATTTTTGTTTGATCTCTCCCTTAGGGTCCCCCTTGTTTCCCTTAGGATTTTAACCTATCACCTCCCATTTTGCAGCAAATTTCCCTCTGGTTTCTTGTTGTTTTCGGCACCTTTTCTAGCAGATCTAAGTCATTAGATCCATGTCCCTTAGAACTTAGATCTTTTGGCCATATTTTGTGTTTTGAATCAATTTCGACTGCCTCTTAGAATAGTTGTTTGGGAGACCTTCTTTATGGGTTAAATTTATGCATCTTTAGCTGTTTATTTTACTTTCGTTTTAGTTTTATTTATAGTTATACAACATGTATTATTTTTTCTTTATACACAACTGCCTAGGCTTAATTAAAATTAATACACTGCTTGCACACATGCACACCAAAAGTGCGCTTAGTTTACACTACCAAGATAAGACATAAACATCGTAAATTTATCTGCCCCTCTGAGCCTTTGTTTATTTCTCTTCCATCTTATTTGGGTATCTGTGTCTTGCTATCATTGTGCCCCCAAGGTGCTTATCCTAGAGAATCCTAGGCCTTCATTCTCAGTTTCCATTAGGAAGACTTACTCCAAAGCGTCGAGTCTGAGTTATTCCTCCGCTGAGTCCCCATACCGACTCTAATTCTGGTCCATCGAGACCTCACTTAAATTTTGAACCTGGTTCTCCTCCACCTCATTCTGTTACCATGTTAGGCGCTAATGTAGGTGCTGGTCCTAAAGCTGGTGGTAGCCCCAACCCTAACTCTGGAGTTGCTAGTAGTGGAACCACTATCGGAACCATTCCAGCTACTCCTTTTCTACCTTTTATAGCAGGTTTAAGCCTCCCTGATTTCAACGAGTTAATTAACGACCCTATACACCATGATCTAGGTTGGCATGTTACACCAACTAATATTCCTTCTGACATACCTATGTTCGGAGGAAACACTAGAGAGGACCCTACTAATCACATCCACTCTTTTCACATGTGGTTTTCATCCAATTCTGTCACTGATGACTCCATCTTTCTTTCGTTATTCTAGCATATGCTCACTGGAGATGTTGCAAAGTGGTATGTCAACCAGGCCTCTACCTCACATTCCACTTTTGTGACTCTTTATAAACCATGTATGTCCTACTTCCATCTACCTCTCCGATATGATACTGGTATCGAGTTGTTAGCTGCATCATGTCAAACTTCTGCCACTTTCCTTTCTGACCATGTCTGAGAATGGTGTAGAAGGAGGAGCTTATGTCAAGCTCCCACATTCGATGCCTGTGTCTATATGGATTGGTTTCTCAAAACTCTTTTTTCCTCTATTGGTAAAGATGTCACATCTCACTTTCCTCATAAAGAGGAAGAAGCTCTCCAAATCATGTTGAAATATGACTTGATTTATGCCCAATCTGGTTATGTTTATACCATTTTACTGGATCTTCCTAGACTTGGCAGTGCCAACGCACTGGGGTCATCTCACACCGCCGATGTTATCGTCAGATATCTTTCACATTAGTATAATCATCCTCCCATGGGTTATGGTTTCCCTCAGTGAGGGGCCAGCTCCTCTAGCACTTATCCCCCTCCTGACAACATATATCCAGGACAAAGCACATTTTCTCCATTGCATCAACCGATGCCAGGGCCTGCGGTCGCTCAACCTGTTTACCCCAATTTTTCTCAACCTCCTTTCTATCCTTATCAGCAACCCGATGCTCTAGCCACGATGGAATTAGAACCCTTGTCTCCCATACCTTCTCAACTTCCAGCACAACAGCCACCTCCCCCTTTGAGTAAGGTGTATGCACAGCAGAGAGCGATTGATCCTCCAAATTCCAAGAAAAAGAGGAAAGAAAACCAAAAAAAACCCACACAAGGTAACCAAGGGCGCCAAGTGAACAAGCATAACACTAACAACCAAAAACAAGGAAATCAACCCAAGAAGGATATGCCTCTTCATACGAACAAGCCTTGTTCTTGTTGTGGTGTCCATGGCCATTATACCCACGATTGTCCCCTTTTACCCCAAATGTGATAGTTGTCGGACACACAAGCAACATCTAAAGGAAATCTAGCCATGGCTTCAGTGCTTCCAAATACTACGCCAGTTCAAGTGGTTGCTTTTGTTGGGTCGTTAATATGCCATTATTATTATCACTTTTGAACACTTATTCCACCCATTTCTACCATTCTTCATCACGTCATTTATTATAATTTATTATTTAAATCCATTTTATAATGATTTATGCTCTTATGAATGAATGTTATTTATTCTCCTTTATTTCTAATAAATTGATGATTATGAATTATTTTATCAATGATAGTTTTAATAAATTGGTTATAACATTATTCACCATTTTTAGCCTCCAAGGTAATTTCCAGATTGAAGATTTGATCATTAAAAGTGCCAACTCAGAAATGCGCTGGAATAAGGAGTGACAGTTTTGCAGTTGAAATTCTGAGCAAATGAAGATGAATCTGGAAAATCCGGAACATGGGTTTTGTCCAGAACGGACCCAATTAACTTATAAAAGAACGGCTTGCCCAAATTCGGCCTGTGTTGAGAGATTCGCAGAGTTCTTTAAGCACGATTTTCTCAGTTCTGTTGTTGCGGCCGTCCTCCAAATCTCAGCTGCAAAGCCAAATTCGCCTTCTTCTTGTTGATCAATTGGTTGGAAAAAATCTAATTTTGTAATAGAATCATGTTGTAATTATCTCCATTGTAACCACTCTCTGCTCTCTTTGTATTAAATCAGAACAGAGATCAGAGAGGGGGAGGACTTCAGGGATGGATTCGATTGAAGGATTGAGAGGATGAATTAGAAATTCAGAATTGAGGATGGCAGCGAGAATGGATAATGGCTGAGAGTTGGAAAGATTTCTCGTTGTAATCCACTGTACCTATGCTTCGATATTTTAATATAAATCTAGTTGTTGTTCATTCTGTTCATCTGAGGTAACCCAGCAGCATCCGCTGGCGGCTAAGGGCCCAGCCTCTGGTGGATTGTGCTGCTGCTGTATATTATATTCTTTTGTTTTATGCGTGGTTTGCTTATCAGTTTTATTTGGTAATCTGGTATGTTCTATTATTTTACATCACAGCTCTGTCACGTAATCTCATTTTCTAAGACAGAAATATCATATCGATTTTGCAATGCATTGCTGTTTCTTTAAGTGCTGATATAAATGGTTTTTACAGGATACCGTTGCTATTCAATTATGGAATGTTTGTGTTGTAACATCTGACCATTGGTATTATTGAATTCATCTTAGAAATTATATTTCCTTGCGATTGTTGAATTTATGAACGTTGCCCATTTCCTAAAAGACAATGATATTTATAACGAAGATCGACAAGGGATTACCAAGATCGATTACTATTAATTAAATGTAAGAAAGCTATTGTGTAGTTTGTATTTGGATTTCAACATAGTTTTGTTGTCCTCTCATTAATTACTGCCTATTTCCTTGAGCTGTTCGATTTATTCTTAGAGTAAAGATTGCTATTAATTTGGCTTTGCTATTGTTCATTTCCATTAATTAGAGTTTGCTGTCCAGATTCTTTTAATTACAGTTTGCTGCCCATTTACTTTGTTGTTCTATTTTGCTATCTGCCGTTCCATTTACTCGCATTTGTTGTTTTGGTGTGAGAGACGATCTAAGGTTGTAGTGAGCCTCGGCATTCACTGTCTAGCTCCCAGACCCGTGGTCTATGCTCTAATTTCCTTTCCATCAGTTTCCAAAGGGATGGGCTATTGTTGTCAAACCCTTGACTAATACATTGCTTATTTTTCCGAATGCATGATTTAAAGTCTTAAAGTGCTTTGCTGTAAGTAGATTTTATTTCCAGCTTTCATTTACTTTTGGATTTTAAGCACTATACTGCAAAACATTACTCTTGAGTAAATAGCCGCCTCAGACTGAGTACACTCTTGAAACAAAAAGTCGTCCCTGGGTTGACAATTAATATGAGGTAATTAGGAGTTACAAAGACACCTTTTTATCGCTCCACATTTTGGCGCCGTTGCCGGGGAGAGTGTAGCCATTTCTAAAGAGTAGTGTGAATCTGATGAGTGCCTGCTAGGGAAGAGTTGGATCGTAAAAACGGAAGGTAAGAACCTACGTGCGGAGCATGTAAAAGCCCTGCTCCACTGTCCGCTTTCCTAACAGATTTGTTGTTGCTTTGTTGGGTAGAAATAGATGTTTGAATTTTTGTGTGAATGACTAGGGAAAAAATAGAAATTTTAAAAAATGAATTACATGATTTCATTCAAGTGGTGATGTAAGCACCACCCATTTCACTAACTAATTGACAGGAACATTGGAAGAAGGAGCTTTGAAGGAACACATGAAGGACATCTTCTGTTATGGTAAGAAACTGCCCAACATCTTTTTGAATTTCCTGCTCAACTAATTCCACACCCTCACCGCAATAAACCAGTACAACATACTTACAATGTTGAACTGCCAAATTTACTCACCCTTCCCACCCATTCTATCTCACATGTGTTATTTAAGAAAACTTACAATGAGATTAAGAATGTTTCAAATTCAAAAATTGTAGAAGTTATGGAAGAAAATGAGGTTTCTTTTACTATGCATCAACACGCTATTTTAAAAGCTCAAGAACTTCATGATATGATGGCTATGGGAAATCAAGAAAATAAAGGATATATTGAAGATTGGTTTCATTCCATCACTTGTTTGCAACATCACTCTACGCTTCAACAATTTTTGATACCATTTTTTCAAGGGAAGTTAGCTTCTCGTACCCTAATTTTCACTAATATGCATTTTTCAAATTTGGGTATGTGCATACTAGAGGCCTTATTTCTAAAATGGTTCCACTGGAAATACTCTTATACATAAACATATTCGATTCTCAAAGAAGAGTAGGATAGTGGAGAAAAAAAAAATAAAAAAAAAATAAGGACATAAATAAATGCATTTTGTTTTTTTTGTAAAAATAGTTGTTTTTTGTTGCAACATGCTATGCAAATCAATATTGGTGATAATTTTTTTTAATTCATTTGTGTATGTAGATGACTTATAATGGAAATAATAGCTCTACAAACACTCATATTCATTTTTTATCACCAATTTGAAAAAATGCTTGAATATCATTTTTTTGGCTTGCGGGCTTGATGAACTTTCTGGAAAAACAGTCGGGACAGTCATGTTTTGAGGGACCAAAAATGAATATTTTTAAAACCTGTTTCTACCCTAGATAACCCTTGATGTCTACTTTCTAACCCAATTTGAATCAGTCAATTTGGATTTGAAACGAAAAAGTTAGAACCAAAACATTGACCGGATGTCTAGCGGGCAGCTCAGGAACAGAGTTGGGACAGTCAGTTTTTTGAGGCCTAAATGACCATATTTTTAAAACCTGTTTCTATGGTAGACTCCCCTATGAATCGAGTTTACAATGCAATTGGAATCACTCATTTTCGATATCGTATGGGGAATTTATGATCACAATACTGACTGTCTATCGTAAATCAGCACCCTTAAAACTATGTCTTTCCGGCTGTTCCTTACAGTATTTGACCTATCAATTCTTCTTGTCTTCAAAACCTGTTTCTATTGGAAATAAATAAATGAATCTACTTTCATTTCCAATTTGAATCATTCGAATCCGACATCAAACGAAAAATTTATGCTTGAAATATCAACGGTTGGTCTAAGCTGGGTAATCGGAAATGACTCTGTTATGCAGGTTGTTTTAACTAAAATTGACATATCATATCATCGAATTTATAAAACCTGTTGCTACTGGAGATAAACCTTTGAATTAAATCTCATTTAGCTTTGGAATCACTCAATTTCGATGAAAAACAAAGAAGTTGTGATTAAAACACTGCTGGATAGTATGGTCGACCACTGCTCTCCCGCAGGTGACAAATAAATTTTACTTTGTTATTCTCTCAATGGATTTGTTATACAGAATAACTACTTGTTGTTTTTTGCACAATTCTTGGATTAGGGGAGCCCGCGCACCTCTCTTTCTCCATGGTTTAATGTTTTATTGCAGGTAGATACTCATTTTTTGTAGGTCCTAAGAGAAAAAGAAGGTCAATTTATGGACGAGTGATTCTTGAAACAAACTTTAATAAAACAAAGGAATTTCATCCAACTCATTACCCAACGGATTCATAATAGAACAAATGAAGAATTGATTTCAATTTGAAGATTCATGTCTTATCACTGCTGCCAAAACATTTTTCAAAGAGATCATTTTTTTTGACATAACATCACAGCTGTTGTAACTTAATTTAGTTATTTCCATATTGTTTTTAAATAAAACATTGTTTCTTTTCTGATATTTTTTATATTTTGTGTTTCAGGTGTTGCTTCATTCAAACTGTGACCCATCCTCAGCATCAATACAGTGAACAGCTAATTCATTCTTTGTGTGCTTGCATTTCATGCTTGTGCATTTTTGCTGTTCTTTTTCTGAAGGGACAGCGTTTGTGTGCACTTTTGTCGTTTTTGCTGTTCCTTTTTCAAAAGGACATCAATTTCGTTTTATTATTCCTTTTCCAAAGGAACAACACATTTTTGGTCAGCAATTCATTTATCACGGGTCATTTTGCCATTCCTTTTCCACGACTCTTTTTGCTGTTCTTTTTTCACGTTTTGTTGTTCCTTTTCGAAATGGAACAGCACTTCTGCACTTTCACGTTTGTTGTTCCTTTTCGAATGGAACAACACTTCTGCATTTTCCATTTTTGTTGTTCCTTTTCCAAAGGAACGACACTTGCATTTTTTATGTTCCTTTTCGAATGGAACGACATTTGCGTTTTTGCTGTTCCTTTTCGAATGGAACGACACTTGCGTTTTGCTGTTCCTTTTCTAAAGGAACGGCACTTGCGTTTTTGCTGTTCCTTTTCTAAAGGAACGACACTTTTAGTTTTTGCTGTTCCTTTCTTCAAAGGAACGACATTTGCATTTTCACACTTTTTTGTGTGTATTTTTGTTTTTTGTGTGCATTTCCTTTGTTGTTCCCTACAAGGAACAACACTTTTTTTGCGTGTTTTTGCTGTTCATTTAAAAAAGCAACACTTTGGGAGTATTTTCGAGAGCAACCCTTCCTTCCTCTTGTGGAATTGTTCTTAGTTCATCTCAACCACATTTTACTGATTCCCCTTCATGGCATGAAGTACACTATTTTTATGAGGACAAGAATTATGGATTCTATTAAGGCGAGTTAATATCATTCACGTTATGATCTTTAACAGGACAGCTCCTTGATGATAGAATATTTTCAAAAGAGACACAATTATTTATATACTACTTTACTGCATTGTTTTCTATTGAACATGATGTTGATTGATCATCTTAATACCATGCTGGTCCATGCTGGTTCCACCCTTCTGGATTATAATCTTCTCTGTCTGTAATAAATGAGATTATGGGTATATTTTTCTATTGACATGTTCAACTTCTTCCACCATCCCTGCTCTTAAGGAGTACTGAGCCTCCCTCTTTTTATCATAAAATGTGTAATAATAACAAAATTTTGTTCACAGATGGAGGATAGGGGGTCTCATTACGAGCCAGCCTACCATGTTCATAAGGTTGTAAGAAAGTGACATTCCCATTATGGCCACCACACCAGGGTTATGATCCATTGGATAGTCAAATTATCCTTGGAATAGGAGGTCTCATCACGAGCCGGCCTGATCACTTTTGCTACATCCCAGTGAATGGCAGTGTGGTTATCTGGTTACCACGCCACAACATCTTTCCGTAGAATCAAAGATCAGAACTCTTATCATAACTGAGGGATCCGGCTCATATGTAATAAAAGCAACCTCGAGGCTATGACGCTCATTACAAGGAAATGTTCTGCTTATGGTATTGAAGTTATATCTTATCGTCAATTATTATTATAATACCCTTTTCTTATTTTTTTTTCCTTTTTATCAGAGAAGTTATTTCCTTAGCTTTTTCCCTGTTTTGAACCTTTATGCATGAGAAATTGTTTTATGATCAATCACATCATTTTCAGCTAGAATGCTGTCAGTTAAGCATCTTTTTAGCATATTGTTGTCCTTTTTCGTTTTGCATAAACTATCATCAATCCAAAGTGTCCTATCTCTTATTCATAACTATCCTTACACACTCTGCTTTCATTATAACCATAACTCTCGCTGTCCTATCATTGATTTGTGTACTCTACTGCTGTATTGTTCATTCCCTTGCCTTGCCATCAGCACAACACCTCTCATATGCTTTATGTGTGTTTTTAAATTCCTTTTTTCAATTGGGAGGGGGAATGATGTCAGTGGACACATATATGATTATCAGATCACATCACTTGTTGATTTGCCAAAATAGTATTGCATGTATACATAAGTTTTTCTTAATTTAAAATTTTTAAGCATCTTATCTACTGCTACACTATGGATTCATGATTATCAGGATGCAAAATAAAAATAATATTATGAAAACAACAAGTATAAAAGAATTCTATCCACAAAGATGACTACAGTATTGCAACTAACAGAAGAGGCTCGAGCAACTCGCATACGTGAACAATTCTTCAGACATGATGTGCTTACCTCGATTCCACCTTTTGCATCACTTTCAGCACCAACTCTGCCTACATCAGCTTCAACAACTGCCAGTCCATATATGTCATTCCACATTTTTGGAGGTAAAACTTGAGGTAAAATAGCATAATTTTCTGATTTATTACGAATTTAGGAGAATTTCATGAAAATCCATTTTGAGCATTATTTATCATCCTTCATTCCACATCTTTACCACTTTCTCTTTTTCAGCAGCATATCATTTTCGAGTATGGGGGAGTGTTCCTTTCATTCATTTCTTTCTTATGACCATGTTATTCATCTTCTTTATCATCCATTGCTATTCTTATTCACTCTCACCACCTCCCTTATTCCATGTTGTTTTACACCAAGCATAGAATTCAACCGCTGGTAGCAACCACCTCAATTTTTTTTTCTAGCATCGCATGAGGGCATGCTAATTTTTTAGAGAGGGGGAGGAATTGCTACGCATGATGGATGTTTTCAATTTTATTTCTCATTTAAGGCATACAATTTTATTTTTACACAATGTAGAAATTGATTTCCATAATATTTTTAAAAAACCATGAACTCAATTCTTGTGATTTCTGGAAAACACAGACGTATCATTAATACAAACCCAGATAATTTCAAGATAAATTGGTTCATAAAATTTCGGAAATCATGCACTGTCACCTACAGCTATTTTGTTTATATCTCATGATCCGTGCATCAAAACGATCTGATTTTTGGATCATAAAGGCATTCATATATTATAAATTTACTTGCCAAATTTCAACAAAAGCTGGTTTGTAGTTTTTGAGAAAATGGTTAATGAAGTTTGCTGTTACTTATATCATATTTTGTTGCAACTTCATATATACATATAGTTGAATGTCAATGTAAAAATTGTTATGCCTTCATCAAGATTGCTAAAATTGAATATTCATTAATTAAGGAAGCATTCATTTGTTCTCAAATTTTTATTGCTTGGTTAACACATGGGTTTTTGTCTTTGGGTTGCATGAGGACATGCAATATATTCAGTTTTCATTGCATGAGGACATGCAACATATTGAGTGTGGGGGTATGTTGGGCCGTTAATATGCCATTATTATTATCACTTGTGAACGCTTATTCCACCCATTTCTACCATTCTTCATCACGCCATTTATTATAATTTATTATTTAAATCCATTTTATGATGATTTATGCTTCTATGAATGAATGTTATTTATTCTCCTTTATTTCTAATAAATTGATGATTATGAATTATTTTATCAATGATAGTTTTAATAAATTGGTTATAACATTATTCACCATTTTTAGCCTTCAAGATAATTTCCAGATTGAAGATTTGATCATTAAAGGTGCCAACTCATAAATGCGCTGGAATAAGGAGTGACATTTTTGCGGTTGAGATTCTGAGCAAATGAAGACAAATCTGGAAAATCTGGAACATGGGTTTTGTCCAGAACGGACCCAGTTAACTTTAGTGAAGAACGGTTTGCCCAAATTCGGCCCGTGTTGAGAGATTCGCAGAGTTCTTTAAGCACGATTTTCTTAGTTCTGTTGTTGCGGCCGTCCTCCAAATCTCAGCTGCAAAGCCAAATTCGCCTTCTTCTTGTTGATCAATTGGTTGGAAACAATCTAATTTTGTAATAGAATCATGTTGTAATTATCTCCATTGTAACCACTCTCTGCTCTCTTTGTATTTAAATCAGAACAGAGATCAGAGAGAAGGAGGGACTTCAGGGATGGATTCGAATGATGGAATTGAGGATGAATTAGAGAATCAGAATTGAGGATGGAAGAGAGAATGGATAATGGCTGAGCGATTGAGAGATTTCTTGTTGTAATCCATTATAACTCTGCTTCGATATTTTAATATAAATCTGGTTGTTGTTCATTCTGTTCATCTGAAGTAACCCAGCAGCATCCGCTGGCGGCTAAGGGCCCAGCCTCTGGTGGATTGTGCTGCTGCTGTATATTATATTCTTTTGTTTTATGCGTGGTTTGCTTATCAGTTTTTTTTGGTAATCTGGTATGTTCTATTATTTTACATCACAGCTCTGTCACGTAATCTCATTTTCTGAGACAGAAATATCATATCGATTTTGCAATGCATTGCTGTTTCTTTAAGTGCTGATATAAATGGTTTTTTACAGGATACCGTTGCTATTCAATTATGGAATGTCTGTGTTGTAACATTTGACCATTGGTATTATTGAATTCATCTTAGAAATTATATTTCCTTGCGATTGTTGAATTTATGAACGTTGTTGCTCCATTCTAAAAGACAGTCGTATTATTTATAACTAAGACTGACAAGTGGATTACCAAGATCATATTACTATTAATGTGTGCCGTGTGTTAAGTCATTGTGTATTTATATTTGACTTTCCAACGTTGTTTCATATTCCATCATTAATCAATGCTGTTCTATTTCCGTGTGCTGTCCGATTTATTCTTAGAGTAAAGATTGCTATTAATTTGGCTTTGCTATTGATTTTCATTAATTAGAGTTTGTTGTTCAGATTCCTTTAATTACAGTTTGCTGCCCATTTACTTTGTTGTTCTATTTTGCTATCTGCCGTTCCATTTACTCGCATTTGTTATTTTGGTGTGAGAGACGATCTAAGGCTGTAGTGAGCTTCGGCATTCACTGTCTAGCTCCCAGACCCGTGGTCTATGCTCTAATTTCCTTTCCATCAGTTTCCAAAGGGATGGGCTATTGTTGTCAAACCCTTGACTGATACATTGCTTATTTTTCCGAATGCATGATTTAAAGTCTTAAAGTGCTTTGCTGTAAGTAGATTTTATTTACAGCTTTCATTTACTTTTGGATTTTAAGCACTATACTGCAAAACATTACTCTTGAGTAAATAGCCGCCTCAGACTGAGTACACTCTTGAAACAAAAAGTCGTCCCTGGGTTGACAATTAATGTGAGGTAATTAGGAGTTACAAAGACACCTTTTTATCGCTCCACAGCTTTGACTGATCCTTTCCCTCAGCAAGGATATGTGGCTATAAAACCCCCTCAAGGTCAGGCCACCCCTCAACCCCCACAGTCTGGTACCCCTGAATACTAGATTCTCATGATGAATTATGAAGTGGTTAATACTGCTAATGTCAACCTTCAATCTCGGTCGCACCAATATGGCAAGCCACCTACTTCGACTGCAACCAAGTCTCAAACCAAAGTTTCGACAGAGTCTAGTTCGACACCAAATGCCCCTATACCGATCCCTTAGTCACGGGTAGAGGTTATTCCCAAGATCCCCAAAGGGCCATTATGCCGAACTATTGATTCTACCAAAGCCACCCACAATTACACCATAATAGATGACTTGGAACAATCTCCTACTTCCATGTCAACACTGTAAGTCCTCTAGTGATGTCCTTCACAATGTAAAGCTCTATTATCTGCTCTGCGCATTGTGGATCCTTCAAATGATCGTTTGATCGTCTTTGATGTTGAAAATTCAGAACATTCCCCCTTACCTTCATCCGTCACCTTCTAAATACCAGTCAAGATTCATAATGCCCATGTCTCGCGATGTATCATTGACGAGGGCACATCCACCTACATGATTTTTGCCTCTATTTGGAATAAAATCAGATCACCTAACTTAGCCCCTTCCACCATCACTTTGTCTGCTTGGACTGTTACTCTTCTCAGCCCCTGTACATGTACTATAATTGTCCTGTCACTCTTGGGGGAAACACTGTTTGTATTGACATTGAAGTCATTGATGCCCCCTTGGATTACAATATCCTTTTGGGTCATAGCTACACCTATGCAATGTTTGTTGTCGCATCTGTGATTCACCACAAGATGTGCTTTCCTCACAATGGAAAGATCGTTATCATTTATCAGTTGACATATTACAAACCAAAGTATCAGAGCTCCCTTGAGTATATCATATCTTCGGTGGCCGATAAATAAGAAGCTGCACCTCTTACTAGTGTTTCACCTGGAGTCTATAAAGATTCCACCTTACTTGGTTCATTCTCTGGTCCCCCACTCTTGTCTCAGATCCCAACTCGTCAAATGTTTGCATGATGAAATCATCTTGTACTAGCCATAAGTGGCCTGGTTCAACCATCCAACAGCCTATGCCTCCACAACTTGTTGGTGGTCACTCGACAAAGCCTACTACACCTTATTTTCAAGGACCTTATCCCTCTTCTGGTGTCTCTTCCATTCCCTTTCAACCTAGAACAGTTCCCCCTAGCCTTAACCAGTTGGGAGTCATTCCGCCAGGCCATTACCCTTTTTTTCATATACCATTTCTCGCTCCCCACTTTGAAGACATTTTGGTGCCTATTATGGCTACGTTGAGCCTTCCCAATTTGAACCTGGGGATCCCACTCTGGTACATTGATCCCGTAGCCAAAACCCTGCTTGGTTAGCTTAAACCTTATATCGCTTTGACCCCCGTCCAACTGGTTTCTATGAACCCTCCATTTGCTTCAATTCCTTAGCCACCTCAACAGGAAGCTAGTCCTATTGTGAAAGAATTTGATGAGGGGGGCAAAGCCAAAAATAAGGAAACTAATGATAAGGCTTCCCAAACAACTCATGCTCCTCCTAAGCCTTCGAAGTTGTCACCTCCGTGTGCCTTGTATAATGTTGTTGGGCATGCTACCCAAAATTGTCTTGAGCTTCCTCTTCTCAAACCTGTTGTCAATGAAACGTTTCCTGAATCTGATATCCTGGAAGTCCATGTTACCTTACCCGATTAAGCTAAGAAACTAAAAACATTGTGTACGAATCACCCTTGTTCTTTTTGTGATATTTATGGCCACTACTCTCAACTTTGTCCCCATTTTGACAATTTCCGCAACACCCTTTGGGCTTTCCATCGAATCGAGGCTGAATGTAGTGGATCCTCTTCTCTAATTTGGCGTTTGGCTACTGCCGAACAAGAGGAAATTTCTGCACCCATTGTGATACCTCATTAGGGGAATTTCGAGGTCTAAAATGGGCCTCCTTAGAAAAAATTACAACCAAAATAAACTCTATAATAACCAATAGGATTCAAGATGATGATGTCAACCATGGGGGATGATTCACTATTTTTTAAGTAAAAGGGTAAAAAGATTAAAAAATAATAAAATAATAAATCTACTTTTTCAACTCGTATTTGTAACTTATCTTCCAAATTTTTTACTCAAATTTCAAGCGGGAGTACTCATTGGATTCAAAATTTAATTCCTCATCCAAGGAGTACCCTTGTTGCATACTTTCGATGGACTGTGCTATGCAAAAAATGAGAAATACATAAAAGACATGATTGCAATCACGTTTTTAATGTATTTATTATTTTTTGTGTAGTAAGGTTATTTTTCGTGTAGTAAGGTCCATCGAAAGTATGCAACATGGGTACCCCTTGGATGAGGAATCAAATTTTTCATCCAACCAGTACTCCCGCTCAAAATTTGAGTAAAAAATTTGGGAGATAAGTTGAAAATACGAGTTAAAGTAGATTTTTTCTTTTTTCCCTCTAAAATTTGATGATGTCATCGAATCTTATTTTGTTATTTCCACTATTATTTTATATATTCCTTAGGAGGCCCATTTTAGACATCAAAATTCCCCTAATGTCCACTCGATGTCGAGATGACAGAGCCTTTGACCACTATCCTCTATCTGTCATCATCCATGAGATCCTTGGTGGAAAATCCCTCCGAGGCATTCCCTTCTGTTTCAATTGAGCCTCCTTCAGCCATCACCTTGGGCTCAACATTAGTAGATATTTCATCTAATATCTCTTCATCTACCCTCAATAGCGATGCGTATGTGAACCATATATCTAATGATGATGTTTCAGGTAGCCTCACCGCCTCATGTGGTATTTCTTCTACCAATCCCCCCATCTTTCATTATGATGAAGACATTATGGAAGTAATGACTAGCCGTGACTTTCTTTGGGATGATATGCGCCATCTTGCATACTTCCTTCCACAACAAACCCATGACCAATATGTTGTGGAGTCCAAAGACTTCATCCAAATTGAGGGCGATTGGATATATCCCCCCTTACATCGAACCCATGCATTCGAACCACATACACCTTGTGGCTATTATATTGACACCAAATGTTTGGGTAAGCGGGCACCCCTATTTGAGAGTCCATGAGAAGAAATTCTCCACAACCCTCCTAGTGCATCTGGTAGTGTAGACTCTAGTACCATTATTCTTCCCTATTTAGAAGAACCTCTAGAGTCTCATATCACTTCAGATCACTTACTCCTTCCTTCATCTTACATCAACAACCCAATCCCTTAGACATTGTTGTTGATCAAGTTTTGTGTTTTATAGGTGAGCACGAGTTCATTATATCAAAATCCACTCTTTGGGATAGTGACACCATGTAAGAGTACCCATAAATTTATTCCATTTGCTTCATATATGCAGTGCCAAATGAGATTGGAAAACCTCCATTTCCTTTCTCTAACTACATCTATCCATTCTTCCCACAGAAGATAACTATAACATAAACAAACAGAAAACCAAATTATCAAAATGTTTTTAGATTCCAATTTTCTAAATATGTTTGGCATGACCATAGCATGCTTGGGGGAACCTTATGCCCCTATACCTTCTCATCATCCTCTCTAGGATTTAGTGCCTATGAGACTAAATTATTGAATCCATTATTTTAGCACTTGGACCACCACGACGCTCCACAAACTCTTCTAGCTAGGGGCATCATTCCCACCTTAGCATACAGGATCACTCCCCTTCTATCACATATGCTTGGGGGTAGTATCACATGCTTGGGGGCATGATGACATCCCTAGCCACCTTCTCACTTGATTAACAAAAGTCTTGGCCTAGACCCCTCTGATCTAGGTATGGTCGATTATCCTCCCATTTCTTGGATAGTTTTTCCTACCGGCCTTTTCAACGAGCCATATATCGTAGATGCTTGATACCATACCTTCAAATATTCTACTTTATGTGATCCCATACTTACCACTTGGTCTCAAAGTTTGACTTGGTGGGCAGGGATGATTCTAGACCTTCTCTAGTAGTGCATTCCCATATTCCTTTCTTACCTTAATTCTTCACCAGGAACCATCCTTCCAAGAAGCATTAAGGCCATATTTAGACAAGTAAGGCCACCTACCTGAAAGTTGTGGATCTCAATTCCAACAGTCAGTTTGTCTGCTACGATTTCCGCAAGATTTAGTACATTCTCCTCCTCTCCACATTCACTTCAGCTCAAATAACAAATGAACCAAATTGGAGGGGAATCACCCTATTAAAAGAGAAACCCTAATTTTTCTTTCGCAAATTGCGACCAAACCATAGCTCCATTTGATGAACCATTAGCACCATTGGAAAGATCTCACTGAGTTCTAAAATTGGTATCCCTTTGTTTTTGGTGATTTGATCCTTCATCTGGAAGTATTTTTTTCAAGAAGGGTCACTTCGCCGCCTCCAAAAATCGAATTTCTGCACCTGTGCCACTTGTAGTTGGGGCACCACTTAGCCTTCATAATTTTCGATGTGTGTCAACTTTTGTCATGGGTAACCATCTTTTGTTCATGTTTTTATGGTCCCCACCAGGCTAATTCTGGATGGCAGCATCATCGAGTTGCCCTTGATCAGAGCATCTAAGTTGAGTCATCATAGCATTCATGAAGTCTGTCCCAAGTCCCTTTGCCTCCTGTTACAGCATTCCATCATCATCCCTGGTGTTATTTCATCAGTTTCTATATTATTTTCTCTCGTGCCTTAGTTAAGGACCCTCATTGCCTCACCTATGGTGGACCTCCTTCTGTCATCGCCAAAATATTGATTCCAGAATAAAGGTCTAGAGGGTGGTGTATCTTAGTTCCAACTTCCATTATTGTTCAGTGCCTCAGATCAGGAAAAGGGACTCTTTATTTCCCTTTGACTTGATTATTTCTCATCCGCTCTAGTTCAACATGATTGAGTTTCGTATCCTTGATAGTTCGGTGATCCAGTGATTCTCGGGTGTGTGTGATATGTTTCAGACCTCATGAGGGGGTGACCCTCCAGGTATCCCCCCGCATGTCTATATGACCTCATTTTATGCTACAACCTTAGATGCAACCCCGCAAATTTGATGGGTTCGGCCCCAGCCACTTGCAGCACCTCTAAAATGCATGTATCACTTAGATGATCAATTCATATTTTCAGAGCCCTTTCCTATTTATTAGGGCCTATTTGGTTGTTATTATATCTCATGTACTCAGTTATTATTGTATTCAGTCTTGGCTATTTTGCGAGGCGCAGTATGTATGTGGAATCCATTATATTTTTGGTCTAGCCCATTTTATGCCAGCATATCATGTACTTTATTGCTCATACTAATTTTACTTGGCGCACTAATATTCTTTGTACTTTGTCATCTTGGCGGGCATAGGTATGCCTCCCCAACCTCATTGAGAACAGGTACCTAAACATTAAAGAAGACTTATCTCATTTGTAGGTCTCGCCCCCTCAGGTTATTTTCCTCTCTCGCTTCACTCCGTCTACATATCTCTCTCTCTATGACTCCCCTTCAGTGTCTAGTGATTGTGTTCCTACAACGTATTTCGGTCATACGATTAGCTCCTAACACTCACACATTGGGGGGCAATCTGTTACACAAATTTTTTGTCATCTAACCATTTACAATTAGATGGATCAAAATACACCATGTATGACCAATTTTACCATAGAAAATTTTATTTCACTATAAGAAATAATTTAATAAACCATAGTTTATTAAGTTATTTCTGGTCCAAACAAGAAACCCCATGAGGAATAATTAAATAAATCCTTATTTACTGATTTTCCTCTAAGAATAATGAATTAAACCATTGTTTAAATAATATTCCTAGTCATATTTAACCCAATTAATGACAAATAATTCGATATGTTATTATTTATCTTATTATTCTCGAGGAATAAATAATTAAATCATTATCTAATTAATATTCCTTGTTAAATTTGACTAAATCATTTAGGAATAATAAAATAAATCATTATTTATTAAATTATTCCTTAACCCCATCCTTTACATGATGAATAAATCTTTTATTTGTTTATTATTTCTAAATAAAGGGATTTAATCAATTTAAATTCCTTTCCCCTCCAACAAAATATAATAAAATATTCCAAGCCGTTTGATATAGATCTTGGTTAATAATATTTTATTATGTAACATTATAAAGGATAACTCAGTATTTTGTTATAATTAGGAGATCTTTTCATTTATTATTTACCTTTGATCCTCTTATCATTGTCATACTTTGATCACTTTTATTTTCTTTTTTCTTATTGAGCTCCCATTGAGTTCAACACGCCTTGGGTTTTCTACACCATTGTGAGAGAGAAACTTTGAAGCTGAAGTGTTGAGGACAAACAAGAAACCATCCCATTGAGGGGGACTGGTAACATCATTCCTTGTTCCCTTCCTAGGTGTTAACGTAATATAAAAATTATTTATAATTTTTGTCTTGTCCATTGGATATTTGGAGAAACTCTTATTTCATTTTATTGTTTAGTTGCTTTTACTGCATATATCTGGGTTTTTTTTGCATTTGTTTTGACCATCTATTACAGATCTAAAGAAGTTAAACAACCATATTTGTTGTTAGGGTTGTTTTTCATGTGCAGCTAAAGTGATCTCTTTTCGTACACTTGCATTAAGAATTCATTCTAACACCCAAAATAGAAGAAAAGAGAGATAACCACCTTAGAAATAAGCCACACTTCAAGACGGAAACCTCCTTTACATTAGATAAATGAATAATTCTTGGAAGAATCAAATGAAAAAACCTCCTTTCTATATATAGGAGTCCAATGGGTCACAATATAATCCTAGCTGACCTAACAATAATAATATAAGGGCACAAAAATAACAATAGTGGGATTTTATGGGGCATAATAATATCAATATGGGGACTACAAGGGTAGAAAAATCACATTAAGGGGCTACACTAACAACAATAAGGGACTATACTATTAATATAGGGACCTAACAGGGAGAGCCTAGAACCACACTATGCCTACGAGAGGATCCTACATCCTGCTCATACACAGTCACTACAACAGACTAAAGACGAAAAAAAGAGTCCACTCAGATGACCCTAGTTTGTGTACTATGCGATGGGCCTGACCACTTAGTCACACAGTTTCTCGAATTAAGGGTGTTCACCCATTCGTACCAAAGCCCTCAAGTTTCCCAAAGAAACCTAATCCAGCATCAACGACATACATGTCACATTTGTCGAAGAAACCATCACATGCGTCGTTGTCCCCAAATCCATCAGTTCTGGTCCATGTTGGATTTCATTCGATGATTCATCGCTGAAAATTATGAATTAGCTGGCTCAGACACGAAATCCGTGAATAAACGCAACCATTCGAGGGACATAAACAAAAAGGACCATATTATATGTGTCTGAGGAGAGGTATTCACTTGAACAACCACCTCGCCCCTGTTATCGCCCTCAAGCTCCTCTCCATCTCTGCACACTCTATGATGAATGAGATCACTTCATCACTGACTATGCAACTCTAGAGTTGTTTTAGAGATGGTATCCTGTCAACCTTTTATACTATGACGGCTTATGAGCAATCCAGTATTTGTGTCGGGTATGTTTAGGCGACCACCCAGTTCGTCGATTTCCTTACGTCCTCGGATTTCATTTGGCGTTAAATTTTTTACATCGGGCCATAACACGCCTCACCACAGCAGATAGATCAGATTTGGAATCCTTAGAAATTTCGAAAAATAAAAAAATGTGGTGACCAGGTCCATTTTCGTCATGTCAACATAAAAATGACCAAAAAATGGGCACATCATCACCCCCAACCGCCCTTCATGGATAAGACCAACTTTTGCATTATGAAACACACACAACCACTTGGTTGCCCAATGCCCAGATCTAGAATTATTCTGCAAATGGTACCGAATCATTCCAACAATCCAAAGTGAATAGAGTACCAAGGAAAGACATTCTTTTCTTTTTTTTCAAGGCAACCATCAGACTTGACACTGTACATACATCTCCCAAGTACGCCCTCTTTTAGACACCATACGCTCGTTGGATACCCAATACCCGGATATAATTGGTCTAGAACCAAGGTAGCCTAACGAAAGGTAACCTACCCTGAGGTAGCCTACCCCCCATCATTACCAAAATATTAGGAAGGCTAAAATGACCCATCGTCCTAGGAGGGTCCAAAACCAGCCAAGTACAACATGTGGGCTGTGCGACAGAAACAACCACATAGTAAATCAATGTAAGGAACTTAAGAAACTTACTAACAATGTTCGCATGGTCACCCCCATCCCATAGATCAATCTCTCCAATCAAGAGAAGATCACATGCTTCTATTGCAGAATTTTTTTGAAATTCCACCATATGATGGATTGTCAGTATCTCCCAAGGCTACGAGCGGCAAGGGAAGATTTGAGCTGAACTCCCCAAAAGATCTAGACCAACCAAAACCAAAAAATAAGAGATGGAAGAAGTACAAACATGCCACAATGCCCAATCATCTCCAAGCATCCACTTTGGGCAAAAAGAGTAGCATTGATTTGCATACCATCTACTCGATACTCACCTTGACATTGTGCATCATTTTCACAAGTCACAATCACGAAATAGAGTTGTGCCCCTTAATGGAAGCATTTAGGCACCTTTGCACTCAAAACAACTTCCAAATATAGTAAAGTGCGAGCACCCTTAGGACTCCATGGGGGGGACACAAGCTTGCTCTCACATAATCCACCACATGAGGAATTCCTACACCATCCAACATCGAAGACACACAACACCACATATGATTCATATCATCATGCATGGGAACCATGACTCGTGTTGTCTTCTCAAATGTCATTGGTGTCGAGACCTATAAAATTACAACGGTAGTTGTACCATCAACGGTGCAAACTCAACCAGTCTCCACCCTGTCGACCTCGTCTAGTTCTACAACATCAAATATGGAATTCTATTTGTGTCTGTCGACTAACTCTGTTAGGCTTGAATAGACTCCTCACGACCTCAAACAAATCAACTCCCCCTGACACCTTGTTCCATTCAGAAGAGGATATTCTAGAGGCCATGATGGAACCAGATTGTCTGTCGAACACAATGCATCACCGCTCATTTTTTTCTTCCAGAAAAAAAATTCAATCCTAAAAACCCATAAAACTAGTAGATATAGGCCATTGAATCAAAAGAATTCCTCCCATCTGGGAAGGTAGACTAGTTCAAAAATCCCATCACAGCGCTTGACGTGTTCGAAGAAGGGAACATGTCAAATATTTCATCGACCATCAAGGTAAATATCTCGAGAAAACCAAGAAAAATTGAAGAAATATCACTGGGCACATCATGTTCCCCAGACGAAGTAGTCTCAGAAATGTTGGGGCATATCCCCACTATAGTGGAGCACCATATCGACACCTGGACTGACATACCACCGGTACGCTAGAAAAAATGTCAATTGCACCCATCTAAGGTAGAATCAATCAAGTGAGAAATTGAAAAGCTTCACAAAGTTGGGTTCATCTACCCTATCACTTACACATCATGGGTTTCCATCCCTATTCCTATCATGAAAAAACAGGGCACCATTCATGTTTGTATTGATTTTCCAGATTTGAACAAAGATTGTCCCAAGGAAAATTAACCTACCCCATTCATCGATCAAGTCATTGATACTTGTGCTGGTCACAATGCCTTATCCTTTATGGACAAGTTCTTAGGCTATAACCAAATTCAAATCAAACATACTGATCGATACAAGTCAACATTTACAACCCCTTGGGGCACATTCACATACCAGGTTATGCCATTCGGTCTTAAAAATATTGGAGCCACCTTCCAGCGGGCCACGAAATATATCTTCCATGACCTATCCCAAATTATGCTATCTTACTTGGATTACCTTACCGTTCGATCTAAGAAGTGAAGTGATCATATGGAGGATTTACGATTGGTATTCAAAAGATGTCGACATTACAACCTACGCTTGAACCCTCTCAAGTGCATATTTTGCATTAATGCAGGCCGACTATTAAGATTTATTGTATCCTAACAAGGGATCAGAGTGGACCCCCTCAAGGTCTAGGCAATCAAAGAGGTTCCACAATAAAAATCCCTCAAGAAACTCCAAATCTTGCAGGGGAAAGCCAATTTCTTGAGACGCTTTGTCCCAGATTACTCCACTTGTGCGCAAGGATTCCTACACCTGCTCTGTCAGGAAATCCCATTTAAATGGGATGATCAAGCCCAAAAATAATATGAGGTGTTAAAAGACACATTTTCTTCAGCCCCATTAATTAGCCTACCAAATTATGACAAATATTACAACCTATACTTGTCAGCATCAGAAACCGCCATAGTTGGGGTGTTTGTCCAAGACAGACCTAATGGTAAAGAAAACATAATTTATTACATCAATAAGAACTTATTGGGCCCCCACTTAAGATATTAACCCGCAGAAAAAACTTCCCTATCCCTTATACACATAGTACAAAAGCTTCGGCACTACATTATCGTACGAACTACAACAGCCATAGAAGCTATCAACCCCATGAGATACCTACGAAATATCTGTCTAATGAGCCACAAATATGCTTGTTGGGTAGTCATACTATAGGAATTTGACCTGTAGTTTAGCTCCCTCTAGAGAAAAAAAATATTTGATCTTAGCTGAGTTCATCACTAGCCTCCCAAGTTAGACTAAAGGATCCCCAGTCAACGAATCACTATCTGACGAACATCTATTTCTAGTGATGACTGACGATCCTCGTTACGATGATTTCCTCTTATTTTTAGGAACCCAAAAGTTCAATCCAAATCTCACACGTGATGAACAAAGGCACATGCGCCACTAGGCCCCTCAATACCTCCTCATGGGATACATCCTTTATTGACAAGGCATCAATACTATCCTACGACGATGCCTCATGCACGACGAAGTTAAGCAAGCCCTAAACAACTGTCATAGTGGAGCTTGCAGTGACCACCTCTCTGGGATGGCTACCACCCAAAAATTCCTACGAGAAGGTTATTTTTGAACCACCATATTCCATTATTGCATTAAGGCATGCAGTCAAAAGGTGTGACAAATTCCAAAACTTCCCCCACAAGGCAAGAGCACCTCCCACTCCTTTGCACATTGTCATTGTAACTGGTACCTTTTGCAAATGGGGAATCAAATTTATGACTTGCAACTCTGCACCTGATCATTGTAGCTCACCTCATTACGTTCAAAATAGGCTTCGTACATCCACACCTCATAAAAATTCATTTTTTTAGTTACGACAGGTGTACCCTCTCTTATTGCTTTCCATTCAAGTTATTTTTAATATGTTTGAGTAGAACATATGATTTTACTTGGGGTATTGGTTGCAAGTATTACAAGCAAGCCAAATCACCTTTTTCCCCAACCACTAAAGGTTCAAGAGAAGGTATCATTCTATACCTAGCATGATAGACTCGCAAAAGAAGCTTTGCATATCCTGACATCATTTCTCCACAGATATCAACCATAGGTTCCATTTCCCTGACCATGTTTATCGTCACCCCACCTCTCACATGATAAACATTCTTGTAGGTTGGTAGAGCCTCACCCTCCATGGAATCCATCACTCAAGTAGACCATACACCAATAATATGGATCCATGGCCATAACGTCCAAGTCTGGGAAGCACTTCATTTTCATTCATACATCATACACCAATTCAACTTTTACCCATGTCATGATAAAACCCCTTTCCTGGACTACCATTCTCATAAGTAGATCGAATATGCACCATTATGTCTTGCACTTGGCCAACCACACCCCCATAAACATAGCCCATCTACGACACTTTTCGTTCGCTTCATCACCCTCGCACTGAGGCCAACCAATGGGGCCCCCACCCTCAGTGAAACACACTCACACTATAGTGACAGATTATTTTCATGTTCATAGGGGCACCCGTCTCTGTGCTTGTACATCCAAACCCATTCTATATTGTTTTGGAAAGTGTACAAATATTTTTTAGGAGAGAAATCCCACCCATCCATTCACATTTCCCACGTGGCAACAGTCCCTAATCACCCTTGGTCGGAGCTACGCATTATTTACCACACCCCACTATGACATGCATAACAAACAAACACCTTCTCTGGACATCCTACCGACTCCAGGGCTTTCTTCACCAGAAATTGTTATGATTTCTACCACTTTATTTTACAAGCTCCGACCTCGGGCCACTGAACTACCATCACCAGTTACAACCATTTCTTGTCATCATGCTTGATTTAACTTGTCACACTATGCCCTGCTACATCAGAGACCCTGGTCCCTTGCATCAGCACACCTCTCAGTCGGTTGGTGCTTCCTTCTTATCGACTTCAATAACCATCTTCTAAGAAGGAGGCAATACCTTGGATGACTCCTCACCTCAATAGGGGCATCCTCCGATGGAAATATGGAAGTCATCATTTCCCATAGATGTCATATATCCTCTCGACATTCAACTTCAACATAAAATGTCATGTCTAGGATGGTATCGTACTTCATAACTGTTGCACTCTATCAGAATTCGTCGAAGACCCTTGACCTGATAAGCATCTCTTTCATCAATACTTACACAGGAAGGTCCATAACTGTGACAGACCCATGCATACAATGAGAACTTGTTCTAAACAAACATGCCATACCAATATTATGCATATGGGAACCATACTCAACCTTCATTCAAATAAAAAATGCCCCTGAGGGCATCAACAATTGTCGTCATCAACCAACAACAGGTCACTACCATAGAAGTGATACAAACAGAACCTCTATCAGTCAAATAAGCTTAACTAGTCAAAACATCATGAGCATGGGACATTCCTGCCTCGTAGAAATACATTATTTATTTTATCTCTTGTAGGTTTCCAACAGAGCACGATGTCTCTTTTACTCATGCCAATGGGTATCAAACTTGATTTTTCAAGAAAGTTACTCTCTCTCTCTCTCTCAAAAGGATTACACAGAAAAAGAAACTATAATGTATTTCAGTTATAAAGTTCTTCCTAGACCTCATACATTAGGGGGAAAATGTTAACACTGAAAAATCATACAAGAAAAATACATTATAAAATAGCAAGCAGAAGGTAAAAAATAAAGATCTACAGGGAAGAAATACATTAAAGGAGCTAACAATTTTAAATTTTCCTAAGGTCATACAGTCAAATTTATTGAACTGCGCACAGGAATCACTGACCCCAGCTGATCATTGCGGCTTTTTCTTCGATAGTCATGAATATCATCGTCGCTATCCCTCAAAGAGCCACGCAATCCTGAGGATATCATCATGGCTATCCCTTAAAGAGTTGCGCGGTCCTAAGGATGCGAAAAGTCATAATCTAGGACCACTTGGAATACTTGGAGAAAAATATTCTCACTCAAGCTAGCTAAGTACAGTCGCCTTTGATCCACCTTGAGGCTTTAGTGCAACACAAAAAGGAATCACATCCCCACTCTTATGTCAACATCCATCTTGTACCAAGAATAGGAATGAAAATTTGAAATTTATCTATAAAAGGCAACCATTGGGAAGAAAAACAAGAGGACACATTGTTATGTAGGAAAAATTGGTTATAAGAAAAATAGCTTGTGTTGTCCAGTAGCAAGAGGAGTGGAAGGATTCAGTTGTTGGCCATCCAACACCTCAATCCAAGAGAGAAGAGTTCACCATGTGTCCGTCGATCTACCATCCTTCAAGAGGGAAGAGAGGATTTCTGAAAGCTTGAGTGGAAGAGACCCCCTTATCTTGGATATTGGAGCTCTGTAGCTCGAAGGATCCACTACAAGAGATTTAGCATTCTATATTCTACTACCAAAGACACTTAATACAGGGAGATATCTCTCCATTTTTGAGTTATTAGTTTGTTTTCTCTATTGAGAATGTTTCTTGTGTATATTGTTTTGTTTTTGTTTCTTTTTTTATGTAGCATGCAATGTTTCCATTTAAATTAGCTTATTAAATGTTGAAATTGTTCCACTAACATTTGAAAAACCAGTTTGACTTGTGAATTGTTTGTCGGAAAGTAGCCTCCCTATTAAGCACAATGTATTTCGTCCACCCATGCGTCAAATACACTACAACAATGACAATGAATCTCAAGGTACTCTTAGTACAATCTATGAGGTTTGATTAGGTGATTTGTATTCGAACATTCATAGAATCACTCGATCAAAGGTCAATGATGAGAATTTTTTGTCGAAAGCGAGAAATCTGCCATTAAGGTGTGTAGGCCTCAAGGTATTGAAAATTGTTTCTAAATCAAATTCCTAGATAGTGATCCGTAGTCGATAGGAAGTGATTCATCATAGGAGGGCCTATGACATGAAAATTCTTGTAAAGTTGAAGAACTATCTTGCAAGGACTCACTTAGGGATGGTCGACGCGATTGAGGGATAATATTCGCAAAGGAACATGAACTGAAGTTTTACTTCTCTTGAACACATGGCGACATGAAAATTGAGATGAGAACATTTGAATTAACAATAATATCCAAAACCAGCCGAAGAATTTCAATGAGGTTCGATTAACTATAAGACAAATGGATTACCAAACCCAGACATAAGCATGACAAAGTGTCGTGTTCAAGAGTGACATACTGCCTTTAAATAAATGCAAAAATGAATACATTTTCCCAATTCCCCCCCACCATTAATGGCAAGTACCTCTTTATTTTTGTCAAGCTTGAGGAGGATAAAATTTTCTTGTCCTGTAAGCTCATCCTTCGGATGAGTCCTCTGAATTATTTTTTACGAACCCTAAGAAGGAGTGGTTTAGTCCCGTCATGATTGACGAGTCCTAAACTATTTAGTTTTATGAGTCTACTGTAGGGTTACATTAATGTCATTTTCATATATAAAGAGTTTGAAAAGACAAAAAAAGAAAACCCATTCAGTTCTTTCAACATAGATTTTTAACGAGCCGAGAGAAAGTAAAGCTCAGTGTTTTCTAATTTTAAGGAGTCAAGAGAAAAACATTACACTTCAAATGTTATTTTTCATAAATTTAGTCCCTCAAGACCAAAAAAGTATAAAATGATGCACGAGAGAAATATATTGACCATGCTTAGTCAATGTATACCTTTTTCATAAATAGTCTAATTCAGTCCTTAAAAGGGGTAAACTTATACTAAATAAAAGACTCTTCATTTACTTTTACGAGTTTGAATAGTGAAGTACTTGACAATATTTTCATGTTTAGAGAGTTTGAAAAGGGCTTAAAAGAGAACTCCAGGTTTTCGATTTTCATATTTTTTTAGAGCCCGAAAAAATGTTAAAAGTTTACTCATAGTCAAAATGATCCATTTTTATGTTGTAACCTATATTCTGCACATAACACTTTATAAATTATCATAACTGCTCAAAATTATGGTAAAAAATATCAAATTTTGAGTTTTAAAAGTCTAAAGGCATAAAAAATAATATTTTATTGGTCAAAAAACTTATAAAAGTTGAAAAATTAACTCATTTTTTACGATTTGAGTTTTTAACCAATTTGGTAGAAGAAAGAGGGTTTTTACCACAAAACTTTAGAGGATGATTCTAGGCAAACTAGTGGAGTACCAATCTATGAAAATTTTTCTCCAGGTAATAAATATCTTCAATATCTTGCTTTTCATCCGTTTAAATTTTATTTTTAACATTTAGTTTATTTTTTGGGGGTGCTATAATTTAAAAAATATGCCCACGAATGTGCATGGTTTTCCTTGATTGGGACCGCACACATCAGTAATTTTTTGGATATTGAAACATGTGATGTGCATAGTTTTTCTATTGGGAAAGCACACAAATGCGCTCTGTCAGTAAAGAAAAACAGCACAAGGCACCGAGGGCTTTCAAAAACAAATAACAACACACCCCAAAAGTCACAAAATTCTCTCAATCAATGTTATAACACTCCTAAATTGTCAAATTGAGGACTTTTGAGGAACCATGATGGAGTGGAGAGAGAGAGAAAATGAAATTCATGATGCAGAAGCTATAGATTACCTAGCAAATCTGCAAGCTCTAAAAAAATGTCGCCTCTACAAATTTTCGGTCATTCAAGGAATGAAAGCTCAGTTAGAGCTCATGACATGGTTGGTGAGGGCATGAGATATCTAGGAACAATGTGTCATCATAGGGGATCACTGCCTTACCATTGATGTCGATGACATGTACTTTTTGACTTGGCTGTCCCATAGAGGACTTGACATTTCTCTATTTTTCCAAAGATCAAGTGGGGAGACCACTTCTTCATACTTGAGGTGATATGATGTGGCTAATTTTGTGCTTAAGGATGGTAGGATAGATATAAAAAATATCTAGCGACTTGATTTGAGGACCATTGCTTTCAAAATAACCAAACTATTTGGAATTTCAACACCTCATGTGGCCAAGAAGGCCCATATGTAGATTGCACTGGAGTGTTCGGAGTCCACCATTTACAAATGATGTGAAGGAGTGGTTGTCAGTATGAAAGGACAACTAGCTAGAGAAAAGAATGGAAAACTAAAGAACTTCGGTTACGGTGCCATACTTATCTCATTTTCCCTAGATAGGATTCCACTCCTCATCCTACAACATATTCTCGTTAATGAGACATGACCCAGAGATCCATGAATGCTGTAGTGGGTTCCATTGATGGATTTCCATGATGGCGATGGCAACCCGATACTGAGATGTACTCCTCATTTTTTTAATTAGAGGAAATTTCAGCCTAAAAGTGGCCTCCTAAGTAAAAATAATAAAATAATAGTTAAAATACTAAAATAAGAGTTATGAATTTTGGAGGGAAAACACGAAAACTACTTCTTTTAATTGTATTTTCACCTTATCTCCTTATTGATTTACTCAAATTTCAAGTTTTGACACTCATTAGATGTAGAATTAAATTTCACATCCGACGATTACCCATTCTGCATACTTTTGAGAAGACCCACCTTGATAAAAAAAATGTAGATAAATTAAAAAACATGTTAAAACATAGTTTTTTAATGTATCTGCAATTTTTATCAAGGTGGGTCTTCTCAAAGGTATGCTTAGTGGTTACTCGTTGGATTTGGATTTAATTCCGCATCTAAGGAGTGTCCAATCTTGAAATTTGAGTAAACATATAAGGAGATAAGCCAAAAAATACAATTAAAAAATGTAGTTTTTCTTCTTTTCCCTCCAAAATATTTAAATGTACCTCTTTTTTAATTTAAAGTATTTTTATTGGTTTACATATTATGACATGAAAATTTCATGGGCACTTTTAGACTGAAATTTCCTCTAATGGTTTGCCTCAGAAGCCAGATTCTCGTGATTGAGGACTTCCGATATGTAGGGATGGGCTATAGGGGTGACACATATACACCACTCCTAGCTGGAATGCAATGGGGTGATCTAGGTAAAAAAAAATCATTTTGATGTTTTAATGTTTTTAAATTTTTATTTTGTTTTTAACATCCAAAGATAATTATCTGAAATGATAATGTAGATGTGGGCCCAACTTGACCAACAAAGCTAGGACACTTTGGCAGGTGAGGAAACCAGCTTGTAGAAGTTGTATTACCCCATTCAGATGCAGCTGAAGATTTAACCGAGTTGGAGCACAACTTGGAGAGGCTTACTATAGATATCCCAGAGACTGGGACTGATGACTTGTCTCTCTGGTACCAAAGGCACGTGGTTGGGATTCCAGGACCGATTAGGCATCTCCTCTACCGAGTGGCTCACCCTATATTTTTCTACCATGATCATCATCATGGATAGTTGATAGCCTCTTAGGGATACATTTTGATTTTTGTATCACCATATTCATATAATAAAAGCCATAGAGCCTCATGTATTTGGATGACATTTTTTTAACACACTTTCTACATATTATTTTACCTAATGAGAACTACTACTTTTATCCTCAGTGTATCTTGTTCAATTTGGGTGAATATTGTTTTATTTACAAATGCTGTAAATGTATATTTAACACATGATTTTCCAATGTATCATCTGGTGTTTTTAAATTTCTTGAAATGTGTTGATATTCAATATAATTAAACTTCATTTCCAAGAGACGAACCTATAAAAACATTCTTAACATTGTTGAACTTCTAATTGTATAGACACCATTTAAATGTAATACAATAAGTTGTGAATCTAACCTAATGATCAAACGTCGAATGCCAAATATGATGGCATTGGATAATAGTTCAATGACTGCACTGAGGCATACCCCATGAATGGAAACTAATTCATTAGTCGGTGAATAAATGACCCAAGTTGCAGAAGATAAATTTCGAGTACTACGACTAGCGTCATCAACAAAGCCAATGTAAGTGTGAGGCAACTTCGACATCGGAAAATCAAGAGTAATTCAATATAAGTAGGAAAAGAAGTAGGAAATCATAAAAATGAAAATCTACCACACATACCCATAAAATATAAGTAATGTACACATTCTCCACAAGGTAAATCACGCATAATATCTCTTCAGATAGAGTCCATTTCTGGGCTCTCCTAAAGAAACATTGTGATAGTCAACTAATTCATAGGCCCATTTAGCTAGTACATGTTTGAAAATTTTAGGACCATGCCACATAAGTTCGAATTTACAAGTGCCTAGATTATCATATACTTGATTGTAGACCAAGACTAGGTCACCTTCCAAATAAATGCATGGATTGACATTTCAATCATACTAAGCCTTGGCACGTTTCTTTTGATCCTTGCTAGCTAGTGCAACATTACGACAAGTTTTATCTACTTGTGCTAAGTAAAAAAATAGTTCTTCCTCTGCAGAGGTAGCTGGTAACAACTCAATTGCTAGTTTTAATGATGGAATTTCACACTCAATTAGAAAAACTTCCTTCGAATAGTAAATGAGCTGGAAGGGAGTAAAACTAGTCGATGTTTTTGAAGAGGTACAATATGCCCACAAGGCTAAAAAAAGCATGGTATTCCAATTTTGTTTATGAATGTCGACAATATGTTTGATCATATTGGTCAAAATATTTTTTATAGCTTCAACTTGACCATATGGCTACGGATAATAAGCAGTATATTTGTCAGCAAACCGAGCTGAGCAGAAAGCTCGGTCGTCATAAAATTTTGAAAGTGGATATCATGGTCTATAACGATGGCTTGTGGTACATCTAACCTAGTAATCACATGATTGAATATGAAATAGGTGTGGTTTCAACTTCGTTCTTGTATGTAGGCATTGCCTCGTCCCATTTCGCAAAATAATCTACTGCAAGAATAATATACCGATGCCCCCCAAACAAGTGAGGGCCACATGTAACAAAATAAATTCCTCGATTAGCAAATGAAATGACGAATGTGATTCGGAAGAGGAGCACACATCTTGCGATCGAAAATTTGGCAATTATGGCACCTTCTATTCACAATTATGTAATATTTAAAGAGTGACGAAAAGAAATAGCTAGTGCAAAATATATTTTGGAAAGTGGAAAACCCTGACATATGACCACCACGTGCTCCAGAATGGAAGTCATTTAATTCATTCTCAGCTTCCTGGTAGGTTAAACAATGTCGAAATACAACATCAACACCATGATAATAGAGAGTATCACCGATAATAGTATATTGTTGTAATTGTTACCAGATTCTACAATGATTAGTTCATGATAACTCGGGCTAAAAAGTATGAGTTTGAAGATAAATAATGATATATCCATACCAAGGACCTAGATTACTAATAAGAAATAGGGATTCATCAAGAAGATGATCTTCTGCCACGGTTTCAGATTCATTATAGGGAAAGTCACATAAGAATTCAAAAAATACAAGTGACTTCTTATACTTAGATCTTCCGAATTATAAATCAAACTCTTGTAGAATGACACTCCATTTAGAGTATTATCCCCCTAGCAATTGCTTAGTTAGAATCTACATCATAGGGTTGCAATCATTGATCATAGTTATTTTGCGTAAAAGTATGTAGTGATGAAAACATTGGATAGGTTGAACTGCTTCTAAGGCCAATTTCTCCACATGTGCATATTTGATTTTGGTTTTCGTAAGATTCCTACTCAAATAGTAAATCACGTGTTCAGTATTAGATTTTCCTTCCTGAACTAACACCGTGCCAATGGTGGAATCAGATGCAACTAAATACAAAAAGTAATCTTGATGATAATCAGGCGAATGGAGTAGCAGTGCATGGGTCATCACATTTTTTAGTGTATCAAAATATTTTTCAGCAAGCTCGTCCCAAATGAATGGAATTCCCTTTTTAAAAAGCCAAGTAAAACCTTTAGTTGACTTGGCCAAGTTAGGAATGAATCTACGTAAAAACAAAATCCCTTGCAAAATTTGGAGTTCAGAAAGACTGGAAGGAGGAGACATAATGACAATGGTCTAGACCTTGAGTGGATCAACACAAATTCCTTCCTTTGAAATGACAAATCCAAATAATAATCCCGATTTAAAAAAAATGTTCACTTATGTGGATTCAAACTAACAGTTTGATGCTTAAATCGAATGAAAATAGCTCTCAAATGCATAGGATGATCCTTTTAACTCAATGAATGAGATTGTAAGTCATCCAGGTAGGGTTACATAATATGTTTGATATCGTGAAATTCATAAGACATGGCCCTTTGAAAATTTTTTCTAGCATTATTCAAAAGGCCCCCCATGGACAGATTAATGCAGTTTTGGGCTGATCAGCAAGACGTATGTGTTATCAATGGAAAATCGGACAAGTAGAAATGATGTTATTAAATGTCATGAAAACTATTTACAGGGCTGAGGCGCATTGGAGAATCTGAAGTATTTAAAAATCTCTAAGGTCTACTAGGAAAATCAAATTGTGCACTGCAGGAACTAGAAAAATGCGCCTTTTCACACACTTTTCTTCGATAAGCGTGCCTTTGCGTGAATTTTCCTCAAAAATCCACGCGGACCTGAGAGTGATCGAAGTCACTTTTCGAGACCAAAAGGCACACTCCAGGAAATTGATCCCACACTTGAGGCCGCTTAAGGACAACTGCCCAAGCCTCATTAGGACCTCAAGGGAGAACATAATAGAATAATGTGGCACACAATGGAATCACCCTCCTCTCTTAGATCACCATCAATCAATGTACCAAGAGAGGGAAGGAGAGTTTGAATTCTTCTATAATAGGCCACCAAGACATGAAAAATGGGAGAACACATTGTTAGGATGGCCATAATTGCCCCAAGAAATCTAGCAGTGTGTGATCTGGAGCAGAGATAGATGGGAATCCGTTTTTGGCCATCCAAAAACTCCAGTCCTTCGGAGTGGAGAGAGGGACTTTGCGCCAAGGTAGCTTGGAAATAAATACATCCTTGCATCGGGTCTTATAACTCCCGAGTTCGAAGGGCCCCTTGGCAAGTGGGTATACATTTCATCCTTTATTCCTACCAGCACTCAATAAGAGGGGATGTAAGCACCACTGTTTGGATTATTGAAGTTGTTTGACTCTATTTAGAGCTTTTTTATTATGTGTTTTAGTTTAGTTTTTATTTTTGAATATGCATGCTATGTCACTATTTAGTATGTTTATTTCTTAGCATTTTGACTAACTTGCTTGACTCCCTTGATTTTCTGCCTGTGACCAAGAACTTAAGAGGAAAAAACCACTCCTCTTAAGAAGGTGTGATTTGGTAAATTCATGCAAAAAACACACATACACAGTATGTTTATCTGACTGTATCCAGAAAATCCATCCATAAATGAAAAGATTTCGTTTCTGGAAAAATCATCGAGAATTTGGTCAATGTAAGGGGTAGGATAATTATCCTCTGGACAATCTTTATCTATGTCCCTATAATCAACACATACTCGAATAGTCCCTTGTTTTTTTTCACTGGAACAATATTGGATAACCATTCAGTTAAGGGAACACAGTAAATGAAACTTGCTCTAAGTAATTTTTCAACTTCGACATTAATAGTAGCAGATTTTCATGGATGAGATGGACGTAATCTTTGTATGATAGGTTTAGCATCTGGCTATGTCTCAATTTCATGAATTACAATGCTGAGATCAATTCATGGCATTTCCTCATAGGACCGGGAAAAAATTTCTTTGAATTCCAGAAATAGGGGCTTATACGTCTCAATTTCATCAAGGGAGCATGAAGCACCTATATGGATGTTCTCAGTAATTCTAGTTTTAACTAAGATTTCAATTGGTATTATTGAAGATATGTTTCCTAGATTCATTTCCGAATCCAAATGAATGATTTACATATGACATTGAGGATTATCGACAATCTCAGCCGAAAAGATAAATGAAAAATCATTCTCGATTTTATCAAGTTCAGGTAGAAAGGATGAACGATGATGATAATCATTTGATGGAAATTCATCCAAATTCATGACTTCCATAATAATCTCGCTAGTTGGAAACATGTTATCGAAAGGATTAGGAAATGATATTGGTATTAAAAGTGATAAATGAGAATAGTCATCATTGCTCACATTCAATTGATCAGTTTCAATTGATGATGGGTCATAAAGTGATTGAATTTCCTGGCAAGCCAATTCAAATGGGTTCAATGGAATCTCACAACCATACATGGCCAATTCAAACTTTGAAGGCACAATCCAAGGATTAGGTGATGGAATTATGCTTGTTGTAATAATGCTCACCTTAGAAACTTTATGAGGAAAATCTGGTGGAGGCATGGAAAAAGTTCCCATGAGATATAAATCCTTAAGGAAACCTACTCCAACATCTTCATATGGAGTATTAGAATTTCCAACAAAGGGTATACTACTTGTAAAGGAAGGGTTCGAAGTATAGTAATATAGATGGTATAATTTTACAATTCTCCCTTTGTGGGGAAACATTATCATTCAAAAATATGATGAGGCTACAACTGATATAGCATAAGATCAACTTAATCCCAGTAAAAAGGTTATAGTCAAGTTGAGTATCAACAACCTCAACTTCAACCATAACCGTTTTACCTTATATCCCTATAGGTATATCATTAAGAATCCCATATGGGTGAAAACCTCTTCCATAAAAGGATTTCAAAGTCATGAGGCTTTGATCAATCATTGGAGAATGAAGGGCTTTCGAACAATAAATATACATACTACACGTAGACATTCCTTCGTCAATTACCGTTCCAAATACTCGTTTGGTTTTAACAAAAATTGGTACTTGAAATGCGAGTTGATGTGGAAGTCTAGGTATAAATTTTCTAGATCGAAGATAATTAGATTATAATATTGAGGGTGAATAGATCCTAAAGCTGACATAATCAATTTCCTTTATTTTGGACAAGTCTGTAGCACTTCAAGGGTTGAAATTGCTGAAGGTGACATAGCCAGATCTTCAACAATGTTGTAATTCGGAGAGGCTCAAAAATGTTGATTGAAAGCTAACTTTTGAAGAGAAATTTTAGGAGGCAGTTGAATAACCATGTTAGAAACAGGTTTATCAATATGTAATGGTTCAAAAGGGGGAGGAATTTACGTGGAAGCTTGACTGGGTGAACCACCATTGTTTCCATTTGCAGGACTCTTAGATCCATAATCTTGAGATATCGTAGCAACCATAACTTGAGAAGACACCATCACGATATATGTTGATGGGATGGAAGAAGAAGGATTATGAGAGACCATCTTACTATCTTGAGAAGGAAATGGATCTTTCAAAATAGCAGGGGTGGGTGAACCTTTGATGAATATAGTTACCTCAACGCAACGAGGGAACTCCTTGGTGTAATGATCTTCATCAAATATTAAACAAGGATTGTGAGGTTTTTTCTTTTCGTCAGATGGTTCTATTTTATCAGTTTTATCTTTCGAGGAAGTGTTTTTCTTCTCCTTAAAATTCCCATTATTCTTACTTTCGATCGATTTATTTTTACTGGAATATGAATCTATGATGTTCATCTTAGAAGTAATTTCGGGAGAAGTATTTCCTTTAGGTGAATATGGTAGAGTTATAATTGGAGAATTAGATTTGGAATGTTTCTTTTTACTCTTAGATGGACTAACAAAACTAACTACACCGTCCATGGCGTGAGAGCTAGAAGGAGTTTTGGTTATTTGACTAGGCAAGGAAAATTTAAAATCCGATCATACAAAGTGCTAGACTACTTGTAATCTAAGTCACGGATATTGGGCACGGGCAATAACTTGTTCTTCTGTTACAACAGCTACCTTGGAAATCTATTTAGTATTGTCTAGAAGTAAATACTTTGTAAACCATTCAGCCAAAATATAATATGGAATGAAACTTCAACTAACCGATATCTACATCTCCATTCGTGGATATGATTGGAAATATAGGTAGACGAATTCTGTTTTAATGAGGTTAGAAGTTTGCCACCAGTATCATAATAGATGGGTAACTAAAAATGGGTCAATAAAGCATTGGATAAGGCATTGAAATTGTGAAAATAGGCTCGTGGTAACTCAATGTACTATTTTGGAGTTGAACTGGTTAATGTTCGTTCAAAAATTTGTATTCGAATGGAATCATCGATTAATGAATTGGATGCACACTAAAGATGATATGTCATGACATGGTTTGAAGGGTCCTCTCTTGATTTTCCTCCAAATTTCAGAATATCATTGGGAAACTTGGTGGGAATTTCTGGCCGAAAATAAAAATTGCAAATCAGATCATTTGCTAGCCGAGACAAATCCAGTAAATCTAAGGTTGCAATAAATGGTAAATTTTGGTTAGTATCTTGTAGTGGAAATTGATAACCTTGTGGGGTAAGTCCATTACCTAGAGGAGGATATCTAAGATATCCTGGAATAGCCTGAGCGATTGGGATATGCATACGTCCAGGATAACGAGGGTTAGCTAAACCAAACTAAGGTTAAGACGATATTTGAAATGTATAATTAGGGCATGGTTGAATCTGTAAAGATGGATTTGGTCCCATCTTTCCTAATTGATACTACCCCTGAAAGGGTTTGCCTTGCAAATTATTCCCTTGAAAGAACTGAATCTGATAAGGTTGACCTTGAAAATGTTGACCTTGAAAGAACTGGCTCTGAAAAGGTTGGCTTTGAAAATTTGTTTGCAAAGTTCATATACCAGGTTGTCTTAAAGGAATTTGAGGTATATAATAGATTATAGGTCTAGCTTAATAAACTAATGTCTGAAGGACATCCTGTGTAACAGGTTGCACTGATACTTGAGGGGTAATCAGAGAAAAAATTTTAGACACTCCTAGGATGGGTGTTTGAGGTGTATTAGGTTGTTGAACAAACCTTTGCACAACAAATTTTATAAGAGTATGTGGACTACTCAGACGTGGTTGTTGACTTTGTTTATGAACATATACCTATGGATTAAGTTGAGGAATTCCATGAAAAATTTGTTGGACTTAAGTAAAACCGTCGTCAATTTGGTTAAGTAGGTTGGTAATGGGTATCTATGGAACAACTTGCAAAGGCTATTGAGCGAATGAAGGATTCCAAATAGTAGTCATCCTTGGATAAGGAGTGCCTACTAAGGGTTGTGACACATTGAGTTGACCTAAACTAGCTTGAGCCATCTAACCATAACTTTGATAGTTTCCAATTAAAGGTTGTCCTGCAACCATAGGATATGAACCAACAAAAGGTTGTCCTCCAGGTGGAGTTTGTTTCCCCCCTGGAAAATTATAACCACCTATTGGGTTAACTTAAGGATTACCTACACTGGTAGAAATCATATGAATGTACTAGTCTGAGGTCAAGTTTTGGGAAGTAGAAGTTGATAAACTAGCTGACATAGTAGAAATTCGAGGAGAAGGAGACACACCTAAAAAATTCCCAGTAAGTGACTGATATCCAGGAGGAACTAATGAACCTACATATAATAATATTCATGGAGAAGTTGAAAACACATATGCATTGACATACATACTTCCAAAATCCATTTCTGACATACTATTTCTAGGAAAAGCGTGAAAAGGAATGTGATGAACTGGATGAAAGTGACGAGATGAATGTAAAAATTCAGAAGGTGTAAGGTACTAAGGATCTGGTCGAAAATGGGAAATAGGAAGTTCTAGAGGAAAGGTATGTTCACTAGTAAAAAATGGACTACTGGGAGTTTCTTCTTCGTCTTCTTTAGTAATATCTTCGATACTAATGAGACTAGAAGGAATATTCTTGGTAATAATAAGTTTTACTTGGGGTGAATGCAGAGTAGTAGTAAGGGTTATAAAGTTTGAAGTAGACTTAGGTTCTGTAGGTTTTGAAATTTCTAGCTTAGTTAACTGTGTATGAGACTTCACCAATGACAGGTTCTACCATAATAGTTTCAGTAATTACTGGTTAATTTCTTTCTAAGTATGTTTCAAATCTTTGAGGTTGGTTCACTTTAGCTTCAAATTGTACAACAATAGACATTTTAGGTTGATCTGAAGACCCATATCCTATTGATTTTCCCCTTTTAGCCTTAATTTTCTCTAATTGACTCATTTTATACTCAGGGGGTTACCCTGCATTCACCGTGAATGTCTTGGTATTTTAGCCATGACTAATTTTAATTAATAGATCACAAAATATAAAAAATCACACCTAAATCTTGTAAAAAGTAGAAATAAACAAATTAATAAGCACTAGAAAATATAATAGTCAAACCACAAAAACATTCTTTTCGTAGTGAAATCACTAGTTGGTGATGAAATCCAACGTTGCAGAAATCAATGTGAAAATATGTAGATAAAGTGGATGGAACTAGTTATCGTGACAACCTGCTCAATTAGGGGAATTTTGAAGTCTAAAATGGGCCTCCTAAGAAAAATGTACAACTAAAATAAAATTTATAAGAACTAATATGATTCAAGATGATGATGTCAAACATGGGGGACGATTCACCATTTTTTAAGTAAAAGGGTAAAAGGATTAAAAAATAATAAAATAATAAAACTACTTTTTCAACTCGAATTTTCAACTTATCTCCCAAAGTTTTTACTCAAATTTCGAACAGGAGTACTCGTTGGATGAAAAATTTAATTACTCATCGAAGGAGTACCCATGTTACATACTTTTGAAGGACCCTTCTATGTGAAAAATGAGAAATACATGAAAAGACGGGATTGCAATCACGTTTTAATGTATTTCTCATTTTTCATGTAGCTGGGTCCATCAAAAGTATGCAACATGGGTACTCCTTGGATGAGTAATTAAATTTTTCATCCAAAGAGTACCCTTGCTCGAAATTGGAGTAAAAACTTCGGGAGATAAGTTGAAAATACGAGTTGAAAAAGTAGTTTTTTCTTTTTTCCCTCTAAATTTTGATGATGTCATCAAATCTTATTTTGTGATTTCAGCCATTATTTTATAATTTCCTTAGGAGGCCCATTTTAGACCTAAAAATTCCCCTAATTAGTAATTAAACATTTTGGTGAAAAACTTCACTTATGCCATCTCAAATGAAGATTACAATCCAAAAAGTCTAAATGACTCTATTGAATGTCTATTCCACACACAATAGAGACCTTTCCTCTACTGTCACCTTAGAAAAAGCCCTAATATTATGGTCACTAAGGTTACCAACTATAAGAATTCAACCTAGGGGGACAGTCATAGGTCCGAAGTACACACAAGGGAAGAGTAATAAATCTCAATCTCCTTGAAAGCTCCTCAACATGGTAAATCTGAGGTTTACTTCCAAGTGAACCCAAGTACCTTTTGGCACCATTTGTAATGTGTGAAAATATTCTACCGTAACCGGTGAATCATGTATTATTATTTCATCGGGTTTGATATGACCTCGTTCTTAACGCTTCTGTAAGAAAATTTTCCCAAAGAAAAATTTTAATAACTAGATTTACTCCCTACCAAAAGATTCTATTATTTTTTTATAGCTTTGGAAAGTTGACTCACTTCCCTATTCCAAAGCACTAACCTGATCTATGTTGGTGGAAATAATCTTAAAAATGTAAAAAGTCTAAATTGATTTTAATTTAGGTTGTGTTATTTGGTTGTTACTTACTCAGGGGATTATGGACATGAAACTGATGATATTTTGAATGACTCAAAATAGTCTAATGCATTCAAAAATGAAATTGTGTTATTTTCCTTTCGATGGGTTCCTAGTTAAGGGAGAGTGGGAGGCTCTTTGATTTTTCAAAAGAAATGCAAAACTCAAAATCCAATAACGTTCTTTTTCATAAAATGCCAACTTCACTTTGAAAATTATTCAGTTGTAGAAATTAAATTAAAATTTCAATTCGCTTAATTCAAATAAACATACAAAATCTCTTTCACAAACAATCACTCACAATTATTCAAATTTTGTGGAGAAACCAATAAAACTCTAAAAAATCAAAATTTCATAATGAATGCTCCTAATTAATGATGTCTATGAGTGAAATTATGAAAACTTCAGAAAATAGAAGCATTTTTCACAAAAACACTAGTTCGAGAAAACCCTAACTTCTCTAATTTAGAAGATCCTTCACAAATAGGAAAAGTATTTTGCTCAAAAAAGTAAGATTAATAACAAATCTGGTGTATTTGATGGAAAAAGATAGGAAAATAGTGATCTTAAACAATAACCTATCCTTTTTGGATGAATCTGTAAATAATCTAGATGAAACCCTACTAAAAAATGTGAACATGATGAATTCCCGGCAAAACTTCACTATGGCATTGAAACAAACTCACAATCAGACTCTGAAGATAAAAACAAAGGAAATTACCATTCATAAATTAAAATGTAGACTCTCACCAAAAGGATTTTTTTTTCAAAAAATTCAAAGGCTTGCTCATGTAGGCAATTAAGTCTAGTGTGCATGTGCACTATTTCTGAAAGAAAAATGCACAAATTTGTGCTCTGTTGCTGAAACAAAATTGCGTAGGTCAAGGAAAATTAAAAAAATAAAAAATGAAGGTAATCAACCTAGAGGATATAAAAAGTCATAAATTTTCCAATAGTTAGATAAAGTCAAACAAAAAAAATTGGAAAGAAAAACCAAGGAAAAGGAAGAGAACTAAGACGTTCCCCAAAGGAGTCACCAATTTATTAAGCAAAAAATACCTCTTGTGGACAATAGCGATATCCCTAGATTCCTAAAGAAAAGCGAGAAACATACAGATAGTTAAATAGCTCTTTCCCTAAGCTAACTTCGTTTAAATCATTAAAACAAGGGAATGAGAGTGGCGCCCTTACGTATTTGTGAAATGCTTAATGGAGATCCTTGACTCCTTCTCGATGTAGCTCATTAATGCTTTGGTAATCCTTGCAATCACAGACATAAAAGAGATCAAAGGCATATGAAATATAATTATTCAAAAAAATCTTAATATAATTATCATAGAGGTTAGAAATTGAAATCATCTTAATGAATACATAAAGGAACATAAATCATCATCATTTCAATAAGACAATACAATGAGAAAATGGATTCATTTGTATTAATTCAAAGATAAAAAAAGATCCTTAAAACCATACCTTGAAGTCATGAGGTTCCTCCCAAATGCCTCAAATCCTCTCCTTGGATGATGAGCTTCCCAATCCAAATTTACCCGCATAATACTACCTTTTGTGAATTCCCCTAACCCTCTAGCCTCTACTCAATTTATAGGACAAATAGAGGAGGTTTCAGATCCACTAAAGAGGGATGATTGCTGGCATTATCATGTATGTGTTGTCCTTGATGGAAACCCACTTCTAGCAAGATAAGTATGTGTTGACATGATAGTAACATGATGAGTACACAGGCCAATTCAGTAGTGACAAAGAAAGAAATATCAATCTGTGATAAAGGAATGATGACAGTAAAGTTTGAGAAATATACACAGGTTTTTTGAAGCAAAGATGTGTACATACGCATGTTTGATGAAGGGAAGCCACATGTATGTAGGTACTATGAAACCATGTCATGTACGTATGTAGGTTTGATGAAGTGAAGTAGTGTATATGCAGGTTTGGTAAGGAAAAGTCATGTACACGTGCGAGTATGAAGAAGTAAAGGCAAGTACATTTAATGCACTATGATTATTAAATGCCAAGGGTCCTTACCATGGTATTAGCCAAGAATATTGAGGAGAGTAATGCTTATTTGTTTCCGTCAAAGATTACCACTTGTACTAGTGTGGTTTTGGCTCATGGTATTAGCTAAGGCTCAAACTATAGAAGGAGGTGAATATCAATGTGTTAATGTGTGCATGAGTGAGGGTGATTAGTGAATACTTCAATATGAAGTATATTTATATGGTATGGGATATAGTTGATTGGTTGATCTGAAATAGTTATGCACCCATGAATACAATGATGGATCAGGATCATTAGACCTAAAATGACCATGTATTGCATGATCTGTTTATGAGTTTTTTAGATCTGTGGTTTGGCACATGTTTTGTTATTATCTAGTAATGTATGAAGTTCTAAATTGTTACGCAGTCATGAATTAGTTTCATATATGTACATGAGTTTGACATAGGCAATGCGCGTACACACACGGGTTCAGTTATGCATAGTAGCATATGTTTACTGAAATATGTTGAGATTTGTACACAAGTTTGGTTCTAGATAAGCACGTATACATGTAGAAATGTTTTATAGAAAGCGTGTATGAAAACTAGGGTTTCTAATAAAGAATGTCTGATCAATTTATACTGTATTGTTGTGTTTCTGTTGTCTATCAATGAAGTCTTCATATAGATCTGGGTTGTTTGAGTATTGATGATGCTGCTAGTTGTATGTGATTGAAGATCAGTGATTGGTTGGTTGATTGGTGATTCAGTAATTGGTTGGTACAGTGATATGTTTTAGTTTTGATGTATGGTATTTGGCTTAAATGAGTGTAGTGGGTCCAGTGTGAAAATTTGATGAAAAGTGGCCTACAAGTTGTGATGTGTTGAAGCAGGTGGATCCAGTGTGAAAATTTATGAAACATGGTCCATAGTTATGTTGAGGGTGGAGCCTTTATTGAAGAGGTCATAGCTCCCTTCCAATGGGTTCTAGTAAATGAGATTAGGGGATTGTAGCTCCCTTCTAGTGGGTGCCGGTAAGTGAGATCAAGGGGTTGGAGCTCCTTTCCAGTTCGAGCTGAAGAAAAAGTGAAGGTTGTTGCCTTCTGCAGGTGGGTTCCTCCTTGTTGGTATGATTCTGCACCAATACAATATTGTAAGAAATTTTTCTTATAATAAATATTGAAGACAAAGATGACATCGATGGTGGTTTTCTCCCACGTTGAGTTTCCACCTTAAATCCTGGTGTTCATGTGTGTTGCTTATGTGTGATGATTTAATCTATTTACTGCACATGTTTATTGCTTATTAAATGTTTGATGAATCAATGATGCACTGGTTTAAGTTAAGAAAATGAAGATTTATCTGAATTATAAGCTTATTGGATATACGCTAGTTTCCTGAATAATAGTCACATACATATGCTAGTTTTTTTCAGTCAAGTCGCATACAAAAATTAGAATAAGAAACGTAAAAGTTTATGTGAGTTTGAAAATACTGATTCATGCTCCCCTTTCAGTGTTTTTCCCAACAATGATATCCATTAATAGTGGGATTAGGGTTCCTTGATCAAGGGTAATTAGTTCCATGCTCTCAAGGGTTTGGCATAGATATGATCAAGAAGATTCTAATTTGGATGTATTTGCCCAACAAGGCTTCTAGAGCTTACTTTTCAATTTTACTTTTCATTGAGTCATGTGCGCAGTCTGTAATGGAAGATAGAGCACAACTATGCATAGGTTTCAATGGAAGATATTGTGCATGTGGAGAAATTGACTTGGAAAAGCATGCAAGTTAAATGAACATGTTATCCAAAATTCATGATTTAGCATGCAAGTTAAATGAACATGTTATCCAAAATTCATGATTTCTTCAAAGATTTTAGATGTTGACTTGCAAGAGAGTGCATTGAAACATGTGTATCGATGACGAGAAATCAATTTTAACCATCAAGTATCATGGTGATAAAATGACGTGTAACAATATATAATATAAATAAATGAGAAAGATTAAAAAGTGCATTATATAGCAAAAAAATATCAACTCAAAGAAAAAAAATATATGTTCCAACCCTCACTACTACTCACACTATATATTAAACATCCATAATATATTTACAACATACTTCATAATGGGAGAACATATGGCTTTAACATAAAAATAATTATGTATAATGTATGATCATAGGAATTGACTCAAAATAGACACTTCCATGTTATATACCATACATGCACTTTGATTCATGTATAACCATTCAACTAATTTTATATTCCATTCTAATTAATATACACCCACCCAAACACACATGACCTTCCATAACAAAGTGTATATCATTCATACACACTTATGGCATGAAATTCCCTACACGGTCTTCATGAAAGAGCACTCACGAACACACCATATAAAATTTTCATGAAATGCACCACATGGTCTTTATGAAAGAGAGCTCAATGCAACTCATCAAATCAACTCTTCATCGTATAACAAAGAGACTTTCATACGCATATATGTCATTCAACAAACACGGTTTGCATAAATATTCAACGCAGTTCTTAAAATCTGTTCGACATATACCACGACCTTTAAAAAATGGCAAACGAAGAGTCGATTTACAAACATAGTAATCAACGCATACCATATTTCAGATGCCTTCATGGTCTCAACATTCAATGCAAATAGATAAGCTATAACTCCTTTCAATGCATAGGAACCAACAGTCATATGCACCAGTAGAGGCTTCAGTGTACAACGTTCAGGTCCATTTTTTTTTTTTTTAACATAGCATTTTTCAATTCCTTGACACAATAAAAATACGAGCACTTCAACAACAGGAATCTAGAGAGTAGGTTAACGCATCGTTTAACGAAGTCAAGGTAGAGAGGGGTTTCGACCAACAGGATTTGAATTCTAGCCGCAGGGAAAGGAGAATAATGGTAGGAAAAAAAGGAGTTTAGACCTTGATTCTGATACCATGTTGAGGGTAACTCCATGGATAATTTATTTATTATATTATTTAGTTCATGAATATATACCTGAGTGGAGAGGCTCTTGCGATTCCAATACCAAGGTGTTTTGATTTTCTCTACTGTATAACTAAAATTACTTACAATATTTATAATAATTACAATATTTATAATAATTTCAATCCTTTCAGATTACGTGTCAACCTGAGCATTTCCTATGAAATGTGTGAGAAGGAGAATAATTGAAATACATGATTTGAAAAGTAGTTTCCATCATCCACATGATTTATATAAATAAAAATACTTGTAATTCAAATAAATTTATATAAAGTTTAATGATTAAGAATATTTGAAATGAAACTACATGATATTCCCTGCATCTGTGATTTTTTTTTTTTTTAATAAAAAAACTTCATATAAAGTGGGAAAGAGAATAATTGAAATGCATAAAAAACTTTAGGTAAAGTGGATTGAGGCCAAACTTTTATCACTTCATAAATAATTATGATTCAAATAAATCAATCAATAAATATATGTATATATATAATCATGCTATGATAATTATATTATAAATATGTTTATGTTAAAATAAAGTTTTTAAGAATTTTAATGTAATTAACAATAAATCTTATGTTGACGATAAAAGTTTAATATCTATTTAATATTTATAAAATACTTTAATAATTAAGATAAAAGTTAAAGTTATTGTGCACTTTTGGTTTGCTGGCTTACCAACATCCTCAGGTGAATTAAAACAAGTTTCTGCATCCTTCCATAATATTTCCTTGGCTATTTTGTGCTCTCTATGTGGGTTTCTTTTTGTTTCCTTTTGTACTCAGTGGTTCGCTCCTGCCTTTGCATATGTTTCTGGAATTTATTGAGCAACATATATTTTTATAATGGTAAAGGAGAGTATAGACAAGCTCTGTGAGCAGAAATGTGCTCAAGTAGGTTACGGATGGCTCAGGTTAAGCGTTTGTAAAACTTTTAGAGGATGCCAGTCATATCCATGTACTCTTAATTAAAATGTGCGAGAGGGAGAATAATTAAAATGCATAAGAAAAATTCAATAAAGTAGACTCTTTCCATTATCCACATGATTTATATAAATAAAAATACTTGCGATTCAAATAAATTTATATAAAGTGTAATGATTGAGAATATTTTGAATAAAATTGCATGGCATTCGTGACATTTATGATTATTTTTATTTTTATAAAAGCACTTGATATAAGGGTGTATGAGAGGGAGAATAATTGGAGTGCATAAGAAATTTTAGGTAAAGTCGATTAAGGCTAATTCTTCATCACATTATACATAATTGTGAGTCAAATAAATGTTTAGCGATGTATATATATAAATATAATTCATAAATTAAAATAATGTTATGATAATTATATTTATAAATGTTTTTATTTCAAAATATATTTTTTAAGAATTTTAATTTAATTAACAATAACTATTATGTGGATGGTAGGAGTTTAATTTCTACTTAATATTTATAAAATATTTTAGTAATTAAGTTAAAAGTTGAAATAGGGTTGAGATTTATCGTAAAAATAATTATGACCTTTTTACTTTTCATTTTAATTAAAAAATAATAATATTTAGAGTGTTATTTAATTATTGTTACTCATTATTTATTTAGTATGTTTTTCTTGTTACATGTTTTTTTAAATTTATATATCTTTAACATATATATATATATATGATGATGATTAACATCCACTGAGACCAATATTTGGTCTATAGGACCTAAAGAGAAGAGTTATTTAGTTTGATTTAAGATTTTATTCCTATGCTCAAAAAGCTTGGAGAGAAGCCTCCCGAGCTCACTATAATTTTGACATCTTAAAATGCTATGAAGGTTAGTATTGCAACAAAGATTATGAAATTGAGCTCTAATGTGGTTGTATGCGGGGCACTCTAAGAGGAAGTGATTTTCATCCTCGATGTTCATATTCTCACAGAGATGGTAGATCCTTTCCATCCATGGTGTTTTAGGAACTGTCCAACGACCTCTTTCACTATGGAGCTCATGAGAGTTCGTTCTAATCTTGGCTATATTAATTTTCTTCTTTGAGCTAGTTAAAACAGAGAGATACTTTTGATCTTCTAGGGTGGGGTTGATGACCTCCTTATAATATCTTAATTTTATTTTAGCCGCTAGATCTTTCTCACAACACATTTTTTCTTTGAACTTAGAAGTAACAATTTTTTTAATGTTATTAATGTTTTGCAATGCAACATTCTCTTCAATCTATATATATATATATTGTTACAAATTAGTATAATTTACTTAATTTTGATAACAAATTTAAAACTTGTTAATATGACATGTATTATGAGATATATTTCTTGATACTTATTATGGATTGATGGCTATTAGTGTTGATTAGTCATTTAATTTAATATAATTTGTCTAGTTCTATGTATTTGGATTCTTGTCACCATGTGATCCTTGTTATATAGTGAGATATTGTTCCACATAATATGTACAAGAAATGTTTTATAGTCATTTTCTAGATTTTGTATTAAAAATCAAATATAATTCAATGTTTTTCGTCTTGATAAGTTATAGGCTTGAATTAAGAGGGAGTGGAGTATGTATATTTTTGTAAAATTTACTAACCAAATTACTATGTGGAGGGTGCTTCCTTATCTCACAAATAAGGGTGTCTCAAACACCAATTTGATGTTTTGCAATTACCTTAAACTTATATTATTACTCTTATTATTATTATTATGCTTTTTAAAATTTAAATGCTTTATTTTGATAAGTTAAAAAAATTAAATTAGAACTAGATTTGTAGATCGATTATAAAAGCTATAATCTTTTAATTAGATTCCAAAATTTTTCAATTTCAAATCCAAGTCAAACTTAGATTCACTACAAAATATGCTTCCCAAATACTAGCATAGGATAGAGGACTTAGACCAAAACAATTCTCCATCTTAAAACCTTTTAAATGGTAAAAATAAAATATGTTTTTAAATGTTTTGTTATTAAATAGAGCACATTTTTTTATAATGGATTAAGTAAGGGTAGATTATATAAGGATTGCATATTATTGGAAACTAGGACAATACTAAGAGGGTGGGTGAATTAATATTGAAAAAATTAAAAAAATAAATTATTTTCACTTTGAGTACACTATCAATTACTTCAGTAATTAATACGCACAATAAAATCAAACTCAATGGAGAAAACACAAAGAAAAATTTAAATTTCAGAACTAATCTTCAATTTTATTAATGGATCAAGCTACAACTTGCTCTTACAATTCTCTGGGTACAACCAGTAGGAAGTTACAACTCCCTGATTCTTTAGCTACAACTGAATGGAGCTACAACCCCAACAATTCTCCAGCACCAATTGGAAGGAGCACCAACCCCCCCAAAACAAGCTAAAACTTGCAAGACACTCACTGCTTCAATCTTTCATCCATTTTCACACTTTGAAACAAGAGTGCCTTCTTCCTTAATTTTTTTTTCTCAAACACCTACAACACCACCACCATTACCTTGTTGCTCTTGATGAGCCTTAGTATTATAATAAGAATTTTGCAACTCCCATGGCTACCAACTTTAATTATCAACCCATGGTTCATACAAACTTAAGAGGTATCGACACAATATGTGCAACATAGAATGTCTCCTTCTTTTGTTGATCTAATGTAAGAGCGTGAATGTCATGAAATCAAATCCTAAAATAATTGCAGAAAAGGAAGTGTTTCTTTGAAAATAAATTAAACCTAGGAAATATTAACAATTTGTAATTGAAATCCTAAGAGCATGAATTCAAATAAATAGGCCTAATATACTTTGGTAAAATTCATGTCCTAAGTGGTGTTTATTCTTCCTCAATACTAGATTTAGATTCTAGGGGTCATTATTCAAGCCTAAGAGAAAAAAACCAAGCTTTGAGAAGAAATATGGTCAAGTTTACAGGTTCTACAAGAGTGATACAAAAAGTTTTGTTTTTTCGATAGGAAGTTATGTTTTGGCGATAACTCACTAAATGACTAAGTAAATCAAATGAAAATGGGATGGGACAAAATTTTCTATTAATTATGATGTCTTAGGTCTCCATTCTAGATGGAATCACTCCAAAATACCCATGTTCACATGTGCTAAACAATAACAGAAAATTACTATTCTAAAAACTCGAAATTCAAGAACGAGTGAGCTAGTTAACATATCAAATGCCTAACCTAATCAAGTGAAAATTCAATGGGGTGAATTTTGTTATTAAATTGAATGTTTTAATTACCTAATACAAGTGGAATTAAATAAATTGAAGCTCATTAACCCATTCTAAAAAATAGTATAAATTTACTACTATTTCGCTACAAAGCATTTCCAAAAATCTCATATTCATGAACTAGTAACCAAATCCAAGTATATTAATAATGAAGATGAACTTCCAAAGTTATTATAAGGATTAATAATCTTGTGAATTGTAAAAAACCTGAAAAATAACTTACTTCAATAATTTAACTCAATCCTACATCAAGAAATAATAAATAAATAAATAGGAAAAACTAGAATAAGAGATGCATGTGAATAAGAAGTAAAAAAAAAACATAAAAAAATTGTGCAAGAGGGCTCTGAGGATCCTGGGATGGTCAAGCCCAAGGAGGAATCAGAGTCTTGTGGAAGAAACCAAGCCTTAGAAGCTAAAAGTGGAACCAAACTTCATATTGAATCAATCCAAGTACATCCATGCAAGAAAAGAAAGTGGAGTTGCTAAACAACAAGTTTTCTCCACAATAAGACTAAACAATACATGCCCCTAGAGGCTAATTCGAATTGTTACTTATAAAAAATGATGAGAAATCATTATCCTTGAAACGAGGAATCTTTCTCCTCCAAAATCCCTCAAGTAGTTGGTTCCCAACACTAGGAGTTTACAGTAAATGACAGGGAACACATTCCTAGATTTTCTCAATCGTCGGAGTTCCAGAATCTCAAAATATTTTCATGATATTTTGTTCATTTATTCTCCAATCTTGATCCTCCTGTAGCATGGATCAAGTCCTTGAATTATCTCCTTCTCCAAATCTTCACAATCTTCCCAATATTCTCACAATATCCTTAAAAAATAAATAATCTTAGGCACAAATATGAAATTATCTCTAAACCTTCCTAAGAACATATTAAAGATTAAAAAAAATTATAAAGTGTAGAAGGAGAGATTTAATATAGCCTTTATGTGCCTAAGAAAGGTTAGATGGGTCTTAATTTATGTCTAATTTAGAGGCCCATCATACCCCTTAATGAAATTGTTGCTCATCCTCTGAGCAACCTATTCACCTTCCTTGCCTTGTAGTTCTTCATGTATGTTGGCCTATTTCATTCTCTGTTTATTGTTCGATGTGTTTCTCCTCCTGCTGATCTTCTTACTACTCTTCTATTTTCATTTCTTCCCCTATCTCAGTTTCCCATTGAACTTCTAATTTAGGTTCAGGATGGTTATTTCTCTAAGGTGATTCTTTAACTATAAAGGGTAATATTTTTTAGGGTAACACCTTGCTTTTGGTTCATGTTTTTGTCCACTTTGATCTTGACTACAACCTCAAGTGCAACCTCATCATTATACCCCCTTAGCCTTTCAAAGAATCCCATCTCACTGTAATTTTAGAAAATTGTAAACACTTTAGGATGCTGACAGATTCTCTCTATGCTGATGGGTTTTCTCCTATTAAATCGTCCCCCCATATTTGCAGACTACGAATTCCATGAATGTTATGTGAAAAGCTAGGTTCTTACTTGACGTACCACTCAGTTTTTAATTTATATGATTTTATGTGTCCTTGATACCTCGCACAACACACCTAAAGTTCCCCCCCAAAGCCTTTTCTTTCCATCATTTGTAAAACTTCTCTGAAGAAAAAAACAAGCAATCTAGTGGAAAACAGGGGATGCTATAGGAAACAAAGTTTCATGTAGTAGCTTTGAAGTTTCTTGTAACAACTCTGAAAAAAGGAATAGTTTTGATAATGGTGGCCTCAATTTTCAATTGTAAGAGTGAATTTTGGATTCTTGGCCATGACACATCATACTATTCATTAAATTTGTATGAACACCCTTGACTAGCAATATGAATTCTCTTTTCTCATGAAATTATGAAATTGAAAGCACTTAGCACATAGCACTTTATTTTTGTAGAGGGTGAAATGATGTTGAATAACCTAAAGAAAAAGAAATAAATGATATGAAACCAATCTACTAACTTGGATACCTTTCACCCTTGGAGAATTTACCATTACGCAGCCCAAGCTGCCTATATAAAATTCTTTGTAGCTCTATTGTGTCTCTTTGTACCTTTTAGCAATTAATTAATCATTCTCCAACATACTAATAGCAAAAGGTTTCTCTTGCTGCCCTTTGTTAGCTTCTTGTAGAAAATTTGTCTTTCTTATAGCAAATATATTCTTCCTGTAGAAAATCTATTTTTTTCCTGTAGCAGCTTCCTGTAATAGCTTTTATTCCTGTAGCAACTCTATTTATCCTTCTGCAACTAATATTTGCATGCCAAGAGGTGGTGGGTCCACCTTTTATTTTATATTGCTTTATTTTTTCTCTTTATATATATATATATATATTCATTTTTTTTCTTCATTGCATGCAAATGAACTCAGAGTGTTTCTTTTGTTAACTGAGTTCACCCTCAGTTACCCCTTGGAACTCCTTGTATTCCATCACAACTAACTGATTACTACCCACTTTCTCAAGTCCTCTTCACTTTTGACTTGTTCCTCTCCCACATGTGCATGTGTCTTGGTGGAAAAGTGAAGTTGACTGTTATATAGGGTCGAGGATGCTTTGCTACTGATTTTGGCTATAAAAACACTTCCCTTCTTTGACTTTTAATGTTTTCTTAAACTATAATATATTCGAATAATGGTTTAGATGATTGCATACCTGAGCCTTAACCTTGATGTGTTTTTGCAGGTGATATTGAGGCTATTATTATGACTGTTGAAGCTGCCTTTAGTGGTTTTGAATATGCAACTAATGGTCATGAGGAAGCATGTGATAATCTGTTGGAGGTCCTATTGCTGATATCTTTGAATCTGAAGGTCTTGTAGAGTTTATTTTGTTGTTTTTGCTACTGGTGGTGAAACTTCTCCTTGGAATGCCATAGCCTCTTCATATTCAGCTCACAAATTTCATGTCTTCATGGATGATCAATAAAACCACTTATAGTGCTTTCCGATGATTACGCAGGTTTTCCAGAGGAACATGTTTCCTTCTTATAGAAGGCCTTCTTTATATTTGTTTGACCTTATATATGAATGGGGTGATGAGGGAGAGTGTGGTAAGATTAAGAAGGAGTAGTGTGGTCTTGGAATAATGATGTGAAGGAAATCTGTGTTTTTGCAGAATTTTTTCTGGGATAGAGTGAAGGGTTTGAGTGGAAAATACTTCGAATGAGATGTAGGAGGGATGAGAGGATGATGGGTAATGGTAGTAAGACCTTATTAATGATTTTTTTAGACCACATGACCCTTAGTTACTTCTATGTTTCCTATATCTCCCTTCTTGTAGCTCATTGTAACTTCATGTAGTAGTTACAGGATTTCTTGTAGCAGTTCAGGACAACCCCTTGTAGCAAAATTATTTTATCCATAAATCTCAAATGGTAGACTAGATTGACTAGAATTTTTTTTAGCATGTTACCATCATCCTTATGCACGTCCCCATAAATAATCTTGGCTATTGGATGCACGAATATCGAGAAAAATTAAACATGTTTGTCGGTGATGGCGGTCAATTTCACACAAACTATGCACCAGAAATTGTTGAAATTGATTGATCATATTACCATCATCCGTATCCATCTTCCCATGAAATAAATTGGAAAATGGATGCACGGTTTTCAAGATATAATAAAAATATCTTTCTGCCTAAAAACAGGAATTCCTGTAGCAAAAACAAGATTTTTAGGACAACTAGGAAAATGAATGAGAAAATCTTGGAAATGATGGGTGGATGTTGGAGATGGATGAGGGTGATGGATTGGCATGACCTTGGTCCTTTTGGAACATTTGAGAAAAGGAGGAGGAAGTCCAAGTTTGACTTCCTTTAACTAAATTTTTTTACTAACTTGTTCATTTGGTGCCAACTTGTTTGTGTTGCTTGCAAAGGTTGGAGAGCACCCACGTTCATTAGAGAGAGATACGAGGAGAAATTGTTTCAGTTTTTTTTTTTTTCCTTAGGCATACTAGCTGCCTCAATGAGCTTTTCACCTCAGATATTTTTCTCTTTTTTTCAACTTACTGACTACCTCATGGAGGTTTTCAGTCAATGAGCCAATCTCAGACGCCTCAAAAGAGTTTTTCACCTGAGCTTTTATCCTTTTATCTTTTCTCTCTTTTTCCATTTTAAAAAATTTTCTATCCTACTCTACTTGAAAAAATAAAACCTCTTTCAAGTATAGTAATACATCCAATGGAGCCATGTGTACATCAAGATGACAAACAAAATCATATTTACACTTGAAATACATGCTTTGACATGTACCTGAATATGAGAGTTGAATTTCTTTGACTGAGATTGTGTCAAGTACCATTGAAGAAGAGTGTGTTGTTGCAACTTAATGATTGTCTAGAACCATACTTCAATATAGCTTTGATGCCCTTGGTTTTCTGGCTCATCGGGATCATTCTTCATGTCTTCTTCTACAATGAAATTCAAGTATTCCTCATGTTGTTGATTATTCTCTTAAACACATGGAGGATATGATGGTAAACATGAGGGAACTTTCTCAATATCTAATTCTGATGTTTTCTCTTCTTCAAGTGCAGCCCATGATTTTTTGGTCTTCTCATTTGAATTTTTTTTTTGTTTTTATTTATTTATTTTTATTTATTTTTATTTTTATTTTATTTTTTCTGAATGTTGTCCTTCAATAAAATCAAGAGAATCTTTTTTTTGCAATACTCTTCCTGACCTAAGATGGATACCATTTAGATCAAGAGGAGACATTTGGAAGTGTTGCACCCTAGCATGTAAGTGGGTTGAGTTACTTATTTTTATGGGTTTGGAAATGGTGGTACAGGTAGTTGAGTGGGAGTAGATCTATGAGATGGATGTGGTTGAGGTTGTGGTTGTGGTGGAGGTGGATGGTAGGGATAACATGGAGTTGGGTATGGAGGATATTGAGGAAACTATTGAGAATATTGTGGATTTCTCCGATAAGGTTCTTTCCAACATTGTTTCCAATATTGGTTTTGGGGTTGAGATGGCCAAGGTTGCCAAGAAGGGAATGTGTTCTAATTACTTTGAGATGGATGTGAATAGGATTGAAAATGTGAATTAGGTTCTTGAACTATGCAAGGATGACTAGGCTACCATGGTTATCTTGGAGATACATAATATAAATTCTTTAGTGATTGAATTGCTCCATTGTCCTCTTGGTAAATTTCCTTCAACCTTGGTAATGATGGACAATATTTGGCAGCATATGATCTTGCATGGATAATACAAATATCAACATCTTCTTTTTTATCGTTTTTTATTCTTAACATTTCTACTTGTTCACTTAGATTGCTAAGAATTTCCGTTTTAAAGTTATCAAGCAAATTTCCAAGTTTTGCTTGACTTACCAATGTTGATGCCGTTTTACTTACTCTTTCCCTTTCTCTTGATATGCGCTTGCATGTTTCACATATTTATTCAAATGATAATTGGAAGACATCTACTCTACTCATGAGATCAAGGATATCGATCCACACATCTCTAATTGTTCTAAGTAAGAGGGATTTTAGTGTGTAAATCCTAAATGTTGTAATTTTTCCCTCTTAACATTAAACATGAACCTATCTATTGGATCTTCAAGGCTCTCATATTTTTTTTTATTCACTCTAAATATTTCTTCTTTAAGATCATGATCTTTATATTTTTTTAGAAATATATTTTGCATATCCTTCCATGATCTTATTGAATTAGTACAAACTCATGAACCATTTAAGATCTCTATCCTTCAATGTTGTAGGAAACAATCTCAAATTTTGAGTGTGTGATAAGTAGCCATAAGATCTACAAAGTATTTCAAATCCAAAGAGAAAGGTTTTCAGATCCTCTGACCTTATACCATGGAAGTTGGGAAGGAAAGATGGACGGGTGCTCTTCATTTGCACACTGAAATCAGTATCTTGAATGGGAAATCCAAGAGGATATTCTTCATTTTCATCATATCCATCCATTTCTTCTACCTTTTATGCCACCTTTTCTTCTTCTACTTACAAAAGTGGATGGTGTTGTGGTTCTTACTGCACCACGTGATCAAATGGGGGGTGTTGGTGTTGGAGAATTTTTTTAAATATTTTTGAATAAGAATTCTAATGCAATGCAATTTTCTATTTTGAAATGAAATATACCTAATGCATTTTTTTTTGTTTTCACAAAAAGAAAATAAATGAATCAACTAGGGAAGAAAACAATGGATACTTTGACACCTCCCCGAAAATGACGGCAAAAAGTGATGAGCCTCAATATCGCAACAAGAATGTTGCCAAACTCCTAAGGCTACCGACTTTAATTATCAACCCGGGGTTCGTAAAAACTTAAGAGGTATTGACACTATATGTGCAACATACAATGTGTCATTCTTTTGTTGATATGATCTAATGGAGTGAATTTCATGAAATCAAATCCTAAACTAATTACAGAAAAGGAAGAGTTTCTTTGAAAAGAAATTAATCCTAGGAAATAAAATTTGTAATTGAAATCCTAAGAGCAAGAATTCAAATAAATATGCCTAATATACTTTGTTAAAATGCATGTCCTAAGTGGTTTTTATTCTTCCTAAATCCTATATTTAGATCCTAGGGGTTATGATTCAAGCCAAAGAGACAAAAACCAAGATTTGAGAGGAAATATGGTCGATTTTACACATTCTACACGAGTGCTCCAAGAAGTCATGTTTTTGCTACATGTCTACCTTTCGGGTTGACATGTATCATGGGGACCACCCGAATTAAAATTCATTGGCTACCACTTCTGTCTTTGTGACCCAACTCTCTCTTCCTTATGCCACCACAATTTTCATTTAACAATATTGACGGGGTAATGCTCATGGGATGAGTTGTTTGGGAGGGTCCACATGACACCGCTCTTGATTGGTTTTTTCTATGAAAAGTCCAATGTGTCCCAACACTCACCACTCGACAAAACCTCTTATGTTCCATTTCAAATCTTCTAGGCTAAGTCGTGTGCTTCTCTAAACAAAACTGCAGGGTGCACCATCAAGGGTATTACCCCCGGGTGGGATCCACCCGCACTGTCCCTATTGGATAATGTGTAGCTTACGTGCCCTGAATCTTTGCTCCTAGTCACTTATTATGTTGGGGTGTATCCACCAGGGTAAGACTGCTAGGTGGGTTCCACCTGTTTCTAATCGCTGCCAATGAAAACACTTTTAGTTGCGAACATGTGTGCCACATCTACCTGCTTGTTACATCCTAGTTGCTTATACCTAGGCCTTATTACCACACTGTTGGGGTATATCCACTAGGGTATAGCTTCCGGGATAGCTTGGCAGGCGGGCTCCACCACTGGCTGATAAAAAAAACTTCTTTACCAATGTTGTAGCCTCCACTTAAGCCCAGATCTTTGTGTAAAGGCTTTGCCTCTAGGTTTGGCACTTGTTCCAAATTTGGCTGTGTGCCAATGTCTCCTCTAAACACCTTTAACTCTATGATTAAATCCTTAGGGTCACTGAGTTTCTACTAACTCTATATAACTATCCAAGAGGCCATTTTCAAACTTTCACATACCACTAGAAATATATTTCAGATCTCTATCTATCTAGGTGGCTTATATCTACTCTTGAGAGGATATAGTGCTCTAAAGATAGCTCCAAAGCCTCCACACCTTTTTCTTTCATGCTTCCCTACTGCTCCATCAGTCTTGTCCCTGAGACATTCTTTGACACCTATGCCTCCTGCTGATACCTATTGCCACTTGTTAATATCAATGAAAACCAATTTCCAAAATTCTCCCCCTTTGGAATTGATGGTAACACCAAAATCAAACAAAACACTTTTGGTTCTTTTAAGTCTTTTATGTCTTGCTCCCCCTTAACTGCACTCTTTACTGGTTTTTTCTACTATGATATCTGATACTAGTGTTATTGTTGTGATTTTTTGTGCATGCTCCTACATTTTGTTTGATTTATTTAGATCTCGCCCCCTATTACATCAATGTCAAATACACCATAATTCGCACCCTATCACCATACTCCATCGTTCAACTTCTTTCTCTACCATAGTGATCCTTGTGGACCTGGTAGCTTCACCAATGTATGTTGATAATGCAACATTTGTCTTTCTCCTTTTTAAAGGAAGAGCTAGTGGAGGGAGGCAAGAGGAAAAAATCCCAATCTTTGCATCAAATATTCAAATTGTTATCTAGGAATTGGCTTAATGAATATATCTGAAACATACTCCTTGGTAGGTACATATTCCAACTTCACAATCTGAGCTGCAACTTGCTCTCTCAAGAAAGGATACTTGATGGGGATATGCTTGGTATTGGGGTGAAACACTAGATTCTTTGACATGTTGATTACACTTGTGTTGTCACAAATAATGGGAATAGGATCATCATAGAACACTTGTACATTCTACTAAATTTTATTCATTCAAAACAGTTGAGTGCAACAAGATGTTTCTTTATATATTATGCTTCAACTGTAAATAAGGAAATATAAGCTTGCTTCTTTCTCAACCACAAGATGAGACAGTCTCCAAGAAGGAAACAACTTCCACTTGTTCTATTTTGATCATCTACATCACTCGCCCAATCAAAATCAGTAAAAATAGTAAATTATTTTTTTTACCTCTTGGGTACCATAGTCCATAGTCCATTGTTGTTGTGAGATATCTGACAATTCTTTTGGATGCAAGGAGATGACTTTTTCTGGGAACTTCTTGGAATCCTCCAACTATTTCAACTTAGTGCATAATGTTTGGCCTTGAAATACAAATGTGTGCCAATGATGGATCTATATAAATTTTGGTCCACTTCTAGAGATTCATCCATATTACTAATCTTGCAACCTATCACCATTGGAGTGCTCACTAAAGAGCATTCTTCCATGCTAAATTTATTTAGCAGTTCCTTGAGATAATTTCCTTGAGAAAAAAAAATACCTTTAGGGGTCTATGTTATCTGCAATCCAAGGAAAAATGATAGCTCTCCAAGCATGAAAATATTTAATTTTTCCTTCATATCAACTGCAAATTCATTATTCAACAAATTTGAATTACTTTCAAAGATGATATCATAACATATACCACCACTACAATGAGTTTATTGTTCTTTATTTTGACATAGATATTGTTTTCATATTCTCCTATTTTAAATCCACACTTACAGAAGTGACTATCAATCTTTGGATACCAAGCCCTAAGGGCTTGCTTGAGACCATACAACACCTTATTAAGTCTACACACACAGTCTATTTTCTATGTCAGCTGAAAACCATCTAACTTCTCTATATAAACCTCCTGTTGTAACTCTCTATTGAGAAAAACATATTTTACATCCATTTGGTATATTTTAAAATTCTTAAAACAAGTAAACTCCAAAAACATTCTGATTTCTTCTAATATGAAAAAAAGAGAAATTTTTCATCATAATCTAGTCCCTCTACTTGAGCATATCCTTTGCACACCTCTCGAGCTTTGTTCCTTACCACTTCTCCACAATCATTTAATTTATTTATGAATACCCACTTTGTGACAATGACATTATTATTGGAATGTATTGAAAAAATCTCCCAAGTTTTATTTTTCTCTATCTTGTCCAATTATTCATTCATTTCCTTCGACCAATGTCGATTTTGATAGCTCTTAATAACATCCTTTGGTTCATCCACGGACAGAAATGCAACATGTGCGTGTGTGAGGGAATATTGCAACCTCCTTATTCTCTGCACTGCACAATTTAGTTCTCCAATATTTTGATCAGCTAGTATACATACATGAAGGTATATCTGGCTTGAGGACTATAGGTTTCTTCCTCACTTGTAGTTGCCTCATTAATTTCATCACCAATGCTTACTGGGTCATCAACGCTAGATTTTTTGACCTGTTTCACTTCTTGTTCATTCTAATCATCCCCTTTTACATAGATGTAGCCAATAATTCTCTTGTTGACTTTATTGTAACAATTGTAACCCTTGTTTTTATTTTAATAACCTTAAAAAATTCTTTCATCATCTTTGGCTTTGAATTTCCAAAGTTTCTCATTGTTCCTCTTGATGCAGCATCTGCTGCCAAAAAAATTGAAGTTTTTGATAGTTGCAGGTCTACCACACCACATATCATAAGGATTTTTGTCAATGTTGGGTCTAAAATGATCATTTTTTAGAATAAAAACCATTGTATGAATTGTCTCTGCCCAAAACCTTTGTTGAACATTTTTTTCTATCACTTTTTCTCTGGTCAACTACTACACTGACCTATTTTCTCTCTCTGCAACACCATTTTGTTGGGGAGTTTCTACTATGGTAAACTTCCTTTTGATGCCATTATTTTTATAAAATTCATCAAATTACTTTGAAATGAATTCACCTCCATTGTCTTATCTTATGTTTTTGATTTTACAATCAGTTTCATTCTCATCCATAGCTTTGAATTCTTTAAACTCTTCAAAAGCTTCATATTTGTATCTAAGGAAGGAAACCCACATCATCCTGCTGAAATCATCAATTATTATCATGAAATACAACTTACCTATTGTTGACTACATTCTCAATGGTCCACACAAATCCGTGTGCACCAGCTACAATGGTTTTGTTGAGGATTTATCTTTGCTCTTGAATGGCACTCGAACTTTCTTTCCCAATTTACATGATTTACAAATGGTGTTTTCTAGTTTTGAAAGCTTAGGTAGGTCCTTGAATACTCTTACTCAACTTGAAAATCTGGTCGAATTTCAGATGTACAAGCCTCTTGTGCCATAATCAACTATCAGTCTTGTCAAAACAACACTTTTCAGTGATTTCTTCCAACACATAAACATTGTTGTATGTTCTCACGACCCCGTCAACTACTTCATATGTGCCTACAGACCTTATTCGGCAATTTTTGGCTTTGAAAACCACACCATATCCTTGATCACACATCTATGACAGACTCAACAGATTATGTTTCAAACCATCAACATATAAAACATTCTTTGCATTACCTTTTCCATTTGAGAGGCTTCCCACTCTTTTTGCAATTATTTTACCTGGAGCATTGTTACCAAAGGTCACATTACCTTTGTGAACTAGCTTCCAAGTGAGAAATGTTCTTCTGTATCTTTTCATATGCCTGGAACAAGCATTTTCCATGTACCAATGGCTTCCACCATTCTGTGCATACAGTACAATATCATATTTCTTTGATTTTCTTTTTTAATTCCATACATTGGGATTCTGTTCAATTTTCTCAATAATTGGCTCTGTATTATTTTCTTTAAGCCTACAATTAAGTGTTATATGCCCAAAATTTTGGCACTTAAAGAATTGTACTTGATAATTCAATGGAACAAAATCATTATTATACCTAGGTTTGGTACTTCTCTACTGAATTTTTCTCTTGGATTTGAGCTTCCTGTGTGAGAGATTTAAATATACAGTGTGTTGCATTGTGGCAATAGTTTGTGCATGTAAAATAGTACTCTAGGAATATATCATTTTTCCTATATTATTTTCTTCTATGCTGAGCAAAATTTTGAGTAGTTCGAAGTATGAACATCTTGCTCCTTTTGTTACTGTTGTTGAATTTTGTTAGACTATTTATTGTCTTTTAGCTACTGCGTGGGTCCTTATTTTGTTGAGGGAACGAAGGTAATTACATTTTTACCCTTTAGTTAATTTGTTGCACTGGAATCACCATCAAATCCAAGACCAGTTTGATTTGTGGGGATGCGTTGAGCCTCTAGAATTTCATTTAGATTTTCCATCCATTTGTTCAACTTCTGATTCAAGTTGAGCCGTATTTTATCTTTTTGAAGCTCCTTCCTTAAGAGCACAACTTCTCTTTCTATATTTTCACATGTTTGATACTTTTCAATAAATTGATGGTTCAAGGTTTCTTGAATTTTCTTACCTTATTCTAACTGCAGAAGTGATGGCTTAAAAACCTCAATTGTTTCCTTCATGAAAGACTCCATTTGGGATTTTTTTTCTTTCCTAGCCTCTCAATCTCCTCAAGTGCACTGGCCAACTCTCCTTCAAGATAAAATTCTCCATATTCATCCTCAGAATTAGCCTCAACTTGCAAATTTTTTATGGCCATCAACATGAATTCCTTAGGTATCTCATAATCTATTTCCTCCTCTCAGGATTAGATGGATTTAGTCTCTGAATAGCTATCATTCTTAGCATAGAATCCTCTTTTCTTGGCCTAAGGATCTGTTGAAGCCTCGAAAATCGCTGCTATAACATTGGGGGATAACCACCCGGTCCGGACCTTAATACAGCTCCTTTTCCATTTATGACAGTGGCTCCGACTGGTTTAACTAGGTCCAGTTACCTTTTCCCTATCGCTATTGGTTTACGATGTATCGTTAACTACCAATAGACAGGGATATCAGATCAATTCTTCTTGCTGATTAGGCCAGAGAATGACCCTTAAGCTGATTTGGGTTCAGCCAAACCACAACTAAGATTTTGCCTCTTCGAGAAGAGGACTTAAAAGAATGTAAATTTAATCTAATTGCAAACTTATTCTATAATGCAAGCAAAAAGAAACTAATCTAAATCCTATCTCAATCAGGTAGATGAAAATCTAACCCAATTAAGAGCAAGATAATTAAGTGATGAGAATTAAAATATGTCTGGCTTTTAATTAATGTCAAACTAATGAAGAAATTCAATTAGCTCACATTTGTGAGTACCAAAACACATTCTATTGAGACCATTTGACTAAAATAATAAATCAACAACACTCCGAAAGAAATTCACAAAAATGATATTGATTATCATATCAGTCAAACTAATAATTAAACAATAACATGTGGAAGAAATTCACAACACATTACTATTTAATAAATCAGTGTTATAAGACAAATTTCTGAGTAATGGTTACTCAGAAATCAGAGTTTAATTCATAAGAGCAAAGATACTTAACAATTTGAGACAAATTATCCATATCAACAGAAATGCCAAAGCATGAATAAAATGAAACAACAATTTTATTAAAATAAAAATGAAACTGGTACTTGATACAGAAATGACAAAAATACCAGTTAATTGAATTTGCTTCTCTGATCCTGGTCTCTAACAGTACTTTACATTACTTGAATTTCTGCTTTTAAGACTAGAGCTGCAGAAATGCAAACTCTGCCCATCATGCATAATTCAAGATATAAAGAATAAACCCTCATTAATGTTCAGATCTGAAATTTTCTCTCCTCCCCATCTACAACTCTAAATCCCTATTACAGAAGTGCTTTTAGAAGTCTGGAATTGCAGAGGAGAGCAGCCCTTTTTACATTTTTCCATCTGCAATTTATAATCCTCCCAAAAGTATTTTTAGAAGAGAGTTTGTTGAAGAAAAATCTGCCCAATCCAACTTTAATTGCTCAAAAATTCCAATCTTTAATTGTTGGAGTCTTCTCATTGATTGAAATTTTTTTCCTCAATATCCCTTCTATTGTTTTTTCCTACAAAAATAAATTAAAATGAATTAAGATGCAACAATAAAATCCAAATATTATTTCTAACATTTAAAACAAATCCAATCAAATTCTATTTAAAATAAATAAAAAGGAAATTTGAGCTTCTTATTAATACTCATAACGATCTTAATTAACCAAGGATAATATTGATGCATGAATCTGCAATTAGAAGAGGCTGGGCAAATGAAAATGAAGAAAACAAAACTCAGAAAATTGATTTTATTTTTAGAAATTCGGAGCTTGATCTTTTGCCTGATTTTTGACCCAATAAATCATCAAATCTGTTAGTGAAACCTCCTCAAAAATGTTCTCCTTGATTTTATCTTTCGAATGAGTCGTCCTGGGCCTCATTTGGTCAAGTATAACTCAATCTATGAGCTTCCAAAGTTGATGTGTCAAATCTGGCATAAATCTGGAAATTCTATTTGCTGGGCTAAAAATCAGAATTTTTAATTAGAAATTTAATCCTAAATTAGATTCTAATTATCTAATAATTAATTCTAAATTAATTATTAACTAACAATTAATTCAGTTACAAAATTAAATTAATATACAAATGATTTGAAAACGTTAATTTAAATATGATTAATATTATAGTTGAAATTATATTAAAATTATAATAAACAATTATAATTATAATATAATTATTATAATATAAAAAATATAAAAATTAATTTACAAACCATTGGAATCAATCCAAACCTAAAACCCATAAAACAAACCATTGAAATCAATCTAAACCCATTAATTCATCCACGTGAGATTATGGAGGGATATGGTGAGTGGAGTGTGAGGTGAGGGTGACGTGAGGGTGAGTGAGGTGGAGATACGGGAGGCATAAGGGATGAAACAAAAAGAAAGAAAAAAAGAAAAAAACAAACTTTATATTAAAAAATTTTAACACATCGCATATCGCAAGAACCTTGGATCGGGGTTTTTCAAATGTGCATGTTCTAAAAATTGCGATGGATCCAAAATTGCGATATTGCGATATGCGATGGATCCGAAATTTCAAAATTGCGATCTTGCGATATTGCGATCTGCGACGAATCTAAAATTTGCGATCTGCGATCTGCGATGAATCTGAAATTTGCGATCTGCGTTCTGCGATGGATTCTGAAATTTGCGATCTGCGATCTGTGATGAATCTGAAATTTGCGATCTGCGATCTGCGACGGATTCTGAAATTTGCGATCTGCGATCTGCGAAGAATCTGAAATTTGCGATCTGCGATCTGCGACGAATCTGAAATTTGCGATCTACGATCTGCGACGGATTCTGAAATTTGTGATCTGCGATCTGCGGCGAATCTGAAATTTGCGATCTGCGATCTGCGACGGATCCGAAATTTTTTATTTTTATTTTTTTTATTTTAATAATATATATTTTTTAATATTAAGTTTTTCTAAACTACAGCTACTCTGAAAATAAATAAAAAGAATAAAAATAGCATTTTTAACCCAGACTTAGATAAATGATGGGACTTCAAAGGAGTACCATTTTTAAACCAGTTGACTAAATGAGGTAAAACAAGCGTCAATGAGAAGCTTATAAAAAATCAATTTTAACAAAGCAATCGAAACAAGAATCCAAAGAAAATGAAAAATTAACAATCGTGTAGGATAATCAAATAAAATAAAAATCTGAAAAGGCGTTTAGTCAAAAATTTATAGAAAGGGTCCCCATTATTTGAAGTGAAAAAGTCAAAAATGGGGGGGTTGTGTTTTACCACAACAATGGCGACACACGGGAGAAGAACCAATTATCTCTGTTTGATATGAATGAGATTTTCCTAAAATTCAAGTAAAAATAATTAAAGAAAAGAGAATTATACTTAAAATGCTTGACTAGGTTCATTAGTCTGAATAAAAGAAAGAATCATCTAACCGTAATTTTTCTTAAAATTCCTCATAAATTAAAATATTTCAAAACTCTATATCAGTCCTTAATTAGTTGTAGAGATAAAGCATGGGTCACTTTACAGCTTAGCTTTTAAAATATACTCATTTGTCACAGGTAGAGCCACTGTTGCCAGCAAACATCTATAGTCTCGACAGGGTTACCTTTTAATCACCAATGATTCAGAATCCCATCTCTTTAAGAATTATTGACCTAGAGATAAATCCATTTATATTATTATTATTATTATTATTTTTTTTTTAATTATTATTATAAATCTTAAAAGTCATTGTCCTGGTTTGGTAGCGAGATAGTTGACAATGCCATTCACTGGTTATAATTAAACTGAACAAGCTGACTCGTGATGAGACCCCTTGTCTTATAATTGTTTGCAATCATAAGCCATTACCCTGGTTTGTTTAGCAGTGTTGGTAATGTCAGCCTATTTTTCCCCTATGATCATGGTAAGTAGGCTCATGATGAGACCTCTTATCTTTTAAGTTTAAATATATCTCTGGATTATACTCTAGAAAAATAAGACTCTTCGGGACAGGGAGAATCTGTTGGGAAAAATACTAAGAGGGGGGGTGAATCAGTATTTACTGCATATTCAAAATTTTTACTTTTTCTTGCTTCTTAAAACCCATACGCTACTTTCCTGAAACAGACTCGCGTATATACGCGGATACCCTTTATGAAACTCGCGTATACACAGATATCTAATTATGTCATTAGTTCTTCACTTAAATCATTCCATCATTCATTCATCATATGTTTAATAAACAGTAAACATATGCAGTAAGAACAGAGTAAACCATCACACAAAGCATCACACATGAACACCAGGATTTTTAGGTGGAAACCCAAGTCGGGAGAAAACCACCGCTGCAGTTGCTCAGCCTTCAATATTTTATTATAGAGAAAACATCTTACAACATATGTGGTGGCGCAGACTTGACCAGCACGCAGGCACCCACCTGCGCTCGTTTACCAGCCTCTCCTGGAAGGGAGCTCCAACCCCCTGACTCGTTTACCAGCCTCTCCTGGAAGGGAGCTACGACCCCCCGATCTCGTTTACCAGCCTCACCTGGAAGGGAGCTACGACCCCGTGACTGAAGGCTACAACCCTCAGCACCACCTTGGACCACGTTTCATCAATTTTCACACTGGATCCAACAACTTCAATAGAACACCACTTGCAGGCCACATTTCATCATATTTTCAGACTGGACCCTTTCCATACTTTTAAGCACAAACATACATCACCAATAGATACTTATCAACACAGATCAGATAGCAGAAACACAGCAGAACAGATCAGATATTTCATACCCCTTGCTTCAGCAAACCCTAGTTTGCATACGCACTTTCCCTTCACTGATGTCGCGTATATACGCGCTTACGTCCACACAAACCAGCGTATACCTCTGTATGTATTTCTTTGCGCATACGCGCTTTCTCTTCACTGAAGCCGCGTATATACGTGCTTCCTCTGCGGCAAAGTAGCGTATAGATCTTCAATCATTATAGAGCAGCATACTTCTTCAGATCAGATATTCAGTTCAGATTCAACCCTTTACTTCAGACAGATGTTCGCCTCATCACAGATCTAATCACTCCATAAACAGATCTAGAAAATACAGATACATTTCAGATCTAGATATCTCGCTTCATCATTTCTTCATAGATGCATCATAGATTCAGATCTATCATCAAACCTTTACCCTTTCCATACAGATATACTTCATAGAGAAGTATTCATTCAAGCTCAGACATCTTGCTCCCACACTCATCATTTGCACAATGAATTTCTTCTCCTTATATAGGTTTACCCTTTTTCAATACCATGAGCCAAAACCACATTACTTCCGATGGTATTCCCGGACGGGGTCATTTAGACGAATCATTACCCAATACAATGGGTCAATACCATGGTGGTTACCCCTGGTTTTGCACTTTATGAGCGCTTTTTCCCATACGCGACTTGGCACGTTGTTTCCCGCGTGCATACACGACTTCCCCTAGACAGATCCGCGTATGCCTTGAGACATACTCTTTTCACCATAGATTTAGCACATGCTGAATTCCTTTCTTCATTGCCTTCTGTACTCACTGTAGATACATCAGATTTAGATCATCAAGACATATTCTATCAAGCACAACTTCATCAAGTAAGTTGTCATCATCTTCATCAAGTGGGTTTCCATTCAAGGACAACACTCAGCATCATATTGCTAACAAACATCATTTCACATCAGATTTACATCATTTAGCAAGTCCATCAGGTCAAGAATAACTTCATCAGGTGGATTGCCATCATGCCAACAGTCTCATGTCTTCATCTTCATTCAGTGGGTTGCCATCAAGGACAACACTCTGCATCATATTGCCAACAATCTCCCCCTTTGGACTTGATGGCAACCACGATGGTGTTTGATCACCACAATAGATAGGTACATTAAGAATACAATGACACCATGTCACTCTCTCCATTTTTGACACCATTCTTTCTCTTCATTCAAACACCATGTCACTCTCCCCCTTTGACATCAAGGGCAAAGGGCGGATCAAAACCAACATACTCTCCCCCTTTTCTCCTCACGTGGAAGAAGCGTTCTGCAAATCTGAAATGTACTGAAGTGACCAAGCTCCCCCTGAGTTCATGCTGAATCTTCAAACATATTTTCCAATAAAGTACATGACTCTATGAACTTCCTATCACCAAAGACTCATACTTACATCACATATCCAACCAAGTGGATTTACATATGAGACTCAAGTACCCAACCAAGTGGGTTTACACATTTCAACTCAGCTACCCAACCAAGTGGGTTTACAAAATTTGACTCAGCTACCCAACCAAGTGGGTTTACAAATTTGACAAGTCCTTACATGACCGAATATTACAATTTTACATCATGGGTCTCAACATGACCTTTTCATCAAAATACAAATATGACTTTTCATAACCAACACCAGAAATTCCTCAAGAAAGAGAACATATTTCAGAACCATCATAATGCCAACAATGCAGTATACTCAGCAACGCTAATGCTCCCCCTGAAAAAGTGCTTCCGAACATCCTTTCCATATGACTAAGGCTCCCCCTTAGTTTGTGCATCCTGAACACTTTCACCAACAAATCATCAAGGCATATTTATCAAAACATTAGAAATAGAATTATGAGAACTGGAACACCACTAGACATACCAAACAGTATCAGAGATACCAAAAAACACTGCAGTTGTGCTGAAGAGAGCTGACTCCAAACAGAAAATTGTCAGCAATCAGACATACGCGGTTTTATTTGCATGAACTCGCGTATATACGCGACTGTGTTTCAGGAAACCCGCGTATCCAATACCATCTTCTATATTTTAACCAGATCTGATCCTCTGCGAGAAAAAGACAGTGTTCAGCTTCTTTCTGAGATATTTGAATGCTTTCCTGGAATACAGATAGATAGAACAATGTAGTTGTGTCTTCAAGCGTCATCCAATGGTTGTAGCATAAGCTCATTAGTAACCAAGCCTTCAGATTCTTTGCAGCATCAAATACCTTCAAATATGTGTCAATCATCTATATGGTCCAATATCACCATGATCTTTAAGATTTAACATGAAGTAACATATGTATGAAAAGATCTCACTCATAGTAACAAACTCTGCATGATCTATTCTTATTTCTGAATCAAACAACATCCAACTCATCCATGTGTGAGCACAAAAGATACTTATCAGCAACCAGGGCTCAAAATCTCATCATAATAAACCATGTACCAAGTCATCATCATTTGAGCATGAGTATCACAAAAACCAAATAATAAGCAGTCATATTGCCAACAATGCAATCATTAGTATTTAACCTACTGCTCCCCCTGAACCAGTGCTTCTTCTTAACTTGTGCAACCTGAATTCATTCATCAGCAAGTCATTAGCAACAATCTCTGCATGAACTGCCCTTATCTCCGAATTATAGGACTTTCATCTCAACAATGAATACTCTTCATCAACAAGCAAACAAGACTTATTCACAATCTTCAACTTAAGTAACCAAGTATCATATCATCATTATTTCAAACTGAGAAAATAAGCTGATGTAGAGTCAATAAAACAGTTATTAACAGTCAGACTGATGCTCCCCCTGAACCTCTGCTCCAGATATTCAACTATCATATAAATTCTCTTATCATCAATGCATATGCGACTGTGTCTGCTGTAACTCGCGTGTATACGCGACTTTGGTTCATCGAACCCGCGTATGGAAAGTGAAGCATAGAAATTTTTTTTTTCATCTTCCTTCATCTCCTCCTGAGCTTGTACCTCCTGTACCTGTCTTTTCCACATCAGATGCGCTGTCAGAAGTAAACATAACCAGAGGAATCAAATCAACCATGAGAGTCATCATACATTGCTCCCCCTGTGACGATACATTACTAAATCTCATAATGTATCCCACATCATTCCTGCAGTCAATAAGAAAAGTCAGCTTCAGAAGCGGATGACTGTAGTAGGGTCAGAATTCCCTACGTTTCTGATCGGTCCTCCATCTTTTTCCAGATTTGTTTGAACTTTCTATTTGTGTGTTGGAAGTTATCCAATTTCTCATATCTGTTCAACCTGCATTCTTTTTCTACATGTCCATACTTGTTACAAGAATAACATCTCATGTGTCCAGAGAAATAAGCATAAGAATCATAATGAGTATTTCTAATCTTCCTCCTTTTACAATCAACTGCTTTATGTCCATACTTGTTACATGAAAAACAATATCCCTTGAAGCTACCAAAGTACCTTTCTGAATAGAATCTGTTTGTTTGTGGCTGAATTGTTCTGCTTCTGCAATTTGCTGCAACATGCCCATAGTTATGACATTTAAAACATTCAACGTTCTTGAATGAATTCCTTTGATAATTCATGATTGTTGGTTGATCTTTTGTTTCTTTCAACACATCAGGTTTTGCATTGACATCTTCTGAATTTTTGGCACTTCCTTGTGAGCTAGATTCTCCTTTAACAGTTTCATGGAAACCAAGACCATGTTTGATAGCAGGAGACCTTTGATTACTCAGAATTTTGTCCAAAATGTTAGTACTATCATGAAACCTCAAAAGTTTAATCTTTTCTTCTAATTTACCTTTGAGAATGTTTACCTCAACCTCCAAGGCTTGACATTGCTTTGTCATGCTTTCTTCTTTCCTTCTTCCATCTTCTACTTGATCCTTTAGATTTAGAATCTCTTCTTTCAGCCAATTTTCATTTTCTTCACATGTTTGTTCCAGCTCTTCATTCTTCTTATTTGATTTTTCCAGATCTTCTTTGAGAGAGATGATTTCTGCTTCAAGGCCTTCCTTTTCAAATGATTGTAGAGGTTCCTCATTTTTCTTACTTGATGCTTCATGATATGCTTGCAGAGAGATGATTGCAGCTTCAAGTCCTTCATTCTTCTTGCTTGCTTTTTCGAGATCTGCATTTTGATCGTTTATTTCTACTTCTAGTTCTTTAATTCGATTGGAAGCATAAGTATGAAACCTTTGATACTTTTCCACCTGTCCATTCAGCATTTCTATTTGATCTTTCATTTGAGAGATCATTTCTTTGTAAATAGAATCTTTCTTATCAATTTCCTTTTGTTGTTCTTCAACTTTGATCTTGATAGCTTCTTCTAGATCCACAACTTTACTTTCACTATCTTCACTATTGTTTGCACAAAGAAGAGTATTACAACTATCCTTCTCCTTTTTCTTCTTTGCCATGAGTACTTGTAGAGCTTCGTCAGAAACTTCTGGACCCATACTGTCACTTTCACTATCATAATCTTTGCACATACAGTTAAGTAAGAGACAAGAACAATGATTAATACCTGTTTCATCTTCTTCAATTTTTGCTATACATGATTTCTGAGGTATCTTCTTGTTTCGAGTAGGCTTCTTCTTTTGCTTCTTTTCCATGAGCACTTTCAGATCATGGTCAAAATATTCTTCATCTTCACTGGACACTTCATCATCATCTTCTTTTGCATAATGACTCTTTCTCTTTTCAAATTGTTTCCCTTTACCATGTTTTTCTCTATAAGGACATTTAGCAGCATAGTGACCAACTTTTCCACACTCAAAACATTTGAAGGGAAGCTTACCTTTGAATCTTCCAGTACCTAGTTGGAGCTTTCTCATGAAATTTGCTTCTTCTTCATCGGATATATAGCTAGATTCTTTGACAACTTCCTTTTCTTTTCCTTTTGCAGATACCTTAAAAGCAGCTTCTCTGATTTGAGAAGGACCTCCTTGTCTCATTTCAAAAGCAGTCAGAATACCATGCAATTGAACAATAGTGAGCGTTTGCAGATCTTGCCTTTCTTCAATAGCTGAAACTTTAGAGTCAAATTTTGAAGTCAAGGATCTTAAGACCTTTTCCACCAGAGTAGTATCAATTATGGTTTCACCCAAATTTCTCATTCGATTTACAATATCATCCAGACGAAGAAAGAAACTGGCAACACTCTCATCACTATGCATCTTCAAATTTTCATATTCAATTCTAAGAGTTTGGAGTTTTGCAATTTTTACCTTTGTGTCTCCTTCATAGCTTAGAATGATTTTGTCCCATATTTCTTTTGCTGAATGTAGCTGCATCACTTTAGCAAATTCTGATTCAGACATGCTTCCCAATAAGACATTCACTGCTTTGGCATTGATTTCATACTTCTTTCTTTCAGCTGCATCAGTAGGAATACTTGCCGGGTATTGATAACCTTCTTCCACGATTGCCCATACATATGCACCAAGACTTTGCAGATATGCTTTTGTTCGTACCTTCCAGAATATCAGATTGCTTCCATTGAATAAAGGTGGCTTTATAGACATTACTCCTTCTTGACTTCCCATTGTGACGGATCTCCTTCAAGCGATCAAGCTTCTACAGAAGGACCTGCTCTGATACCAATTGTTGGGAAAAATACTGAGAGGGGGGGTGAATCAGTATTTACTGCATATTCAAAACTTTTACTTTTTCTTGCTTCTAAAACCCATACGCTACTTTCCTGATACAGACTCGCGTATATACGTGGATACCCTTTATGAAACTCGCGTATACACAGAGATCTAATTATGTCATTAATTCTTCACTTATATCATTCCATCATTCATTCATCAGATGTTCAATAAACAGTAAACATGTGCAGTAAGAACAGAATAAACCATCACACAAAGCATCACACATGAACACCGGGATTTTTAGGTGGAAACCCAAATCGGGAGAAAACCACCGCTGCAGTTGCTCAGCCTTCAATATTTTATTATAGAGAAAACATCTTACAACATATGTGCTGGTGCAGACTCTACCAGCACGCAGGCACCCACCTGCGCTCGTTTACCAGCCTCTCCTAGAAGGGAGCTCCAACCCCCTGACTCGTTTACCAGCCTCTCCTGGAAGGGATCTACGACCCCCTGATCTCGTTTACCAGCCTCACTTGGAAGGGAGCTACGACCCCCTGACTGAAGGCTACAACCCTCAGCACCTCTATGGACCACGTTTCATCAATTTTCACACTGAATCCAAAGCTTCCTTTAGGACACCACTTGCAGGCCACGTTTCATCATATTTTCAGACTAGACCCTTTCCATACTTTTAAGCTCAAACATACATCACCAACAGATACTTATCAACACAGATCAGATAGCAGAAACACAGCAGAACAGATTAGACATTTCATACCCCTTGCTTCAGCAAACCCTAGTTTGCATACGCGCTTTCCTTTCACTGATGTCGCGTATATACGCGCTTCCGTTCACATAAACCCGCGTATACCTCTGTACATATTACAAAGCTCATTTCATTGCGCATACGCGCTTTCTCTTCAGCGAAGCCGCGTATATACGTGCTTCCTCTGCGGCGAACTAGCGTATAGATCTTCAATTATTATAGAGCAGCATACTTCTTCAGATCAGAAATTCAGTTCAGATTTACCCTTTTACTTCAGACAGATGTTCGTCTCATCTCATATCTAAGCCTTCCATAAACAGATCTAGTAGATACAAATACATTCCAGATCTAGATATTCCGCTTCATCATTTCTTCATAGATGCATCATAGATTCAGATCTATTATGAAACCTTTACCCTTTCCATACAAATATACTTCATAGAGAAGTATTCATTCAAGCTCAGACATCTTGCACCCACACTCATGATTTGCACAATGAATTTATTCTCTTTATATAGGTTTACCCTTTTTCAATACCATGAGCCAAAACCACATTACTTCCGATGGTATTCCTGGACGGGGTCATTTAGACGAATCATTACCCAATAAAATGGGTCAATACCATGGTGGTTACCCCTGGTTTTGCACTTTTTGAGCGCTTTTGCCCATACGTGACTTGGCACGTTCTTTTCCGCGTGCATACACGACTTCCCTTAGACAGATCCGCGTATGCCTTGAGACATACTCTTTTCATCATAGATTTAACACATGCTGAATTCCTTTCTTCATTGCCTTCTGTACACACTGTAGATACATCATATTTAGATCATCAAGACATATTCTATCAAGCACAACTTCATCAAGTAAGTTGTCATCATATTCATGAAGTGGGTTGCCATTCAAGGACAACACTCAGCATCATATTGCTAACAAACATCATTTCACATCAGATTTACATCATTTACCAAGTCCATCAAGTCAAAAATAACTTCATCAGGTGGTTTTCCATCAAGGACAACACATGTCAACAATCTCATGTCTTCATCTTCATTCAGTGGGTTGCCATCAAGGACAACACTCTGCATCATATTGCCAACAGAATCATTGACTCCTTAAGAGTTAAGAATGACAATTTCACAGTTACAAGGTGCTTTGCTGTAAAGTGTCTTTACTTGGTTAAAAATAACTTTTCTTGACTGATAATAAAACTTTGAATGATCTTAATAAAATATTGAAATCTCAAAATGATTACAATTTTGATGAAAAAGAAATTTCTCCAGATTTTATGATACTTTGTCAATTTCTCTAAATTGGTAATCTCTTCCTTAAGTATATCTACCTTTATAATAAGAAAATCAAACTTTACTAAGAGATTTAAGAAAAAGTTAATAGATGACTATTAACAATTTTTCTCCATGTATGCTGACCATAGTTAGGTAACAAGAAGGCCTTCCATATAAATCATGGCAAAGTCACCAAAATCAAAACTGAGAATCAAAGGAAAAGAATTCTTATTCTAAAATAAGAAATAAACTAACAAACAAAAATAAAAATGAAAAAATTTTTAAAATGGAAAGAAAAATCCAAGTTTCACAAGATAAAATCAAACAAGAATGTTTATACCAATGTCTCAATAATATGAAGAAAGAAATAATCGTGTAATCAATCCTTCTTATGTAGAGATTTAGAAAAATCATACCTTGCAGGGTTGTAGTGTTTTAGGCTTTTTAGATAGCAATGACGATAAAATTCAGCCACAATGAGTACTTTTTGTCTGATATCAATCTTTTTGTTTCCAAGCATCATCTTAATCATTTTCTAATAAAAAGGAATGCTTAAAGAAAAACAGATTAAAGGTTCAGAAACTTCCTAGCGTAGCTGTTTCAACGAGGATTATCGCTGCTTCTTGAAATTAAGCCAGGAGAAGAGTATGGAATTCGAAAATATGATCTCGCGGAGGATTGGAAGCTTTTATGAAGAGCTGCAAAATAGATTTATATATCACCAAAATCAAAACTGAAACTAAAGTAACGAAATGGAAATAAATGAAAGTGGGTATATGAATCTTACCATTGGATAATTGCTTTTGATCTTACCTAAAAGGTATCAATTTCTCCAAACTAGCTGACTTCTTATTTTAATTAACATTAAAAACTTGAAGAAGTCAAACTAACCAAATCCTATAACCCAAAAATCATTATTTATTTTATTTACACTAAAGCAAGCAGTGAAATGTAAAAATGGAATGCTTAGTGCTCAAGGGAATTGAAATTAAAATAAATGCATCAAAAATGAAAATGTGAATTTGCAGTAATGAATGTTTCTCAAAATATTATAAGTTTCATATAAACTCCATGATTTTATAAATTGTCTAGAATCAAGACCAAATCCAAAATAATAAATTAAAATATGAAAATAGAGATGTCTTCAATTCCTTTTTAATTATGGAATTATATATTTAAAATTGAAATATATGAGAAATCAAAATGATTTGAATATGCCGCAAATTTATCATCAGCTGCTTTCTTACCATAGTGGTTACCCAAGCTCGCTTTTTAAAATAACACATCGCCGTATTGGATGATTCGCATCACATGTTTCTTCACCATGCTTCAATTTTAATTTGCAATACTTCACCTTTGTTGCTATGCCATATATCGATTAAATGTTAATGGCTCAGAGGCATGCATTGAAAGCTATCACATCAGAGATTGCAATGGCAAATTGCCGATATAAAAACATGTAATGAGAACATGTGCAATGAAATGAAGCGATCACATCATTAAAGATATATTATATTGGGGATCGGGGAATATTGACATTGTGCTTCCCACATCACACAACACACATCGCAGATTCTGAATTGTGATGTGAGCATAATTAAAAATGCGATGAAGCGATTGCGATATCATCATGAAATTATTGACGAAGATAAGCAGGCTGAGAATATTGCAAACATTTTCACTGAAGTATCAGCAATATGAAAATCACGTTGAATCCTATAATATTGCTTGAAATTTCAATTGGGTTTTTTGATGGTTGAAAGCAAAGCTAAAAATCCTCAAATTCTCAAAATAAAATTTCCCTGAAACCTATTGCAAATTTGAAATGAGTTTTCTGCTTACTTCAAGTTTTGAAAACAAATGAAAACCTGCAATTAAAACAGAAAAAGTATCAAAAATAAACTAAAGAAAAGATAAACTAATAATAGATGAAAATGAACTTGTAAATGCATACCTGGAAGGAAATTGTCTGTAGATTTTACCTCATGAATCTTCAAATTATTCCTTCGATTTATCAAAATTCTGACTTTGTTCAAAATCATCTCATTATTTATTCTAAATCAGAGTAAGAAATCAGCCTAAATATGATATGTTTATTCATGTTCAGGAAATCTGAAATCCATAAAATTCACCAGAAATAAATCTGAAACTATGCTTCCCTTTTGAATTGCAACAACAATTTATTACCTCTGCTCATTCCGAATTAACTTGAGAAAAATCTGTATTGGTTATAGTGACTATTAAATAATGCCTTTAGTAAATAAATATGATGCGTATTACAACATCAGATAATAAACTAAAGGTCCGAATGGGATTAAAGCCACTAATTGTGGAAAAATGTCAAAACATATTTGAATGTGTGCACACAGCAAAATGGGCATCCTTAAGGTCAGCTTAGCAAATTTTGAGGAAGATAATATGAACTTCATATGATTACCATGAAAGGTTAGACTGAATAATAATGATTGAGTCGGAATTAAGCTTATCATTGACAGTCATACATTTCATGGGATAATGAGATCATGAAGCTTTTATATCCTCAAAACCTTTATCATATAAATTTCAAAAGAAAATCTTAGAAGGAAATCCTGAAATTAAGAAAAGTGGCTTTGAGGCGATTGATGCCAAGTGCAACCTTAATTGAATTTAATCAATACATTATTCAAAATAAACAGAGTAGAGGTATTGCTGTAAGAAACTTAAAAAGGAAAGCAAGAATTAAAATTTTTTGATTGGGAGAAAATGTTTTCACTGAACATGTATGAAAATGGCTGATTGCTTTGTTTTATTTTTAATCTACAGAACTATTGAAAATAAATTAAATACATTAACTCTACTCCTATTCTAACCATATTCTTGAAAAATGACTAGGTATAGTCATATTTCCAGTGTAACCATTTTCTCATTTTAATTCCTGCATGTATATACAATTCAAATGTTAGTAATAAAAATACAAATATAATTGAACTAAGAAAATTAAACCTGAAATCAGAATGTACAACTATTGTTATAAGATTATCTAAAATCTCCTTCTCATGAAGTTTTCTTTCCAATTGAATACCAATTGGATCATAGAAATCTAGATGGATTTCTATTAATAATTGGGAAATGTTCAAAAGAGGAGATGAAAGGCCAGATCGTGGATATGAGCTTTTAGATTCAAAGGCCTGGAAGAAATTGTTAGTGTTATGTGTTAATGTTAAGTTATTAACAATCTTCCATGATGGAAAAGTTTCCAAATATTTTTCAAATGAATTAATTAAAAATGGATGGAAATCTTTCAAATGAAATGGAAAATTATTAATTAAATTGGATTGCTGGCAGATTTCTAAAAATACATTCTCTTGTTGATATTGCCTTTGAGAAGATAGAAGCTTTTGATAAAACATTAGCATTGATTGAAATTGAAATTGAAATAGCTTTTGATGCTTTTGATTATAATATAAAACTTCAATTTTCCAAGAGGGCAATGCATCAATTGAATGTTTGACATTAAAGTGCGCAATATGCCAGCGTAATGTATCAAAAATCTGAAAATAAATCTGATTTAATACAAAATAAGTGAGGAAACAAAAATAAAATGAAATCACTATTTGTACAACTAATGTTACAGCACAATCGGGATTGTTTTGAAATAATTTCTTTTTCACAAGGATTGGCCAGAATTATGGAATTTGAGTAATTTTGAATTCCAACTTGTGAATTAGAAAGAGATTTATGATTATGAACAGGAATGAAAGCTTGATCATGATATGAATCATAAATTGGAATATTTTCTCTAATAGTGAAATCATGAAGATGATTATCTACTTTAGAGTGAGGATTAGTTGGAATAATTTCTAAATTGAAATGTTCCTCATTCTCAGATGTTATTTGAAGTTTCTGATGATGATTTTCTCGAGAAAAATCAACATCTTCAATGTCAGAGTAATTATCATAAATGACTTCACAAGATTCTCTTGATTTCCCTTCAATCTCATCCAGTATATCAAAACAAGGAGGAACAAGAATTTTCTGTTCATTAATGGCAAAAGAATGATCATTTATTGTTTCTCTATCTTGATAAAAATTTATTGGTAATTTATTTAAATCATCCTCTTTAATTTCTGAAATATCATTAATTCCAAGAGGGGAAAATTTACCATCATAAAAAATATCAGGATAAAGGAAAAAATGTGAATCTGAAATAATGCAATTAAAAATGTCTCGGTTTGAGAAATCTTGTACATTATGCTCATTGTAAATTTCAGATTCTAAATCATTCCTTTGCGTACTCATGCTTTTTTGAAGAAGATTGCTTTGCTGCTCTGATTTCAGAATTTGCTCATCATGAAAAGATTCAGAAATTTGTACAGCACTTTGCATGCTATTACTTATTTTGATTGTTGCTTGCACTTGCTGATTTGCAATCTAATTTTCTGAATTTAATGCAGAGAAAATTTCAGATTCCAATGCAGGTCTTTCTCCAAAATTGTTGTTTTTGTCTTCTTGCATTTAATTAGAAATATTTTCCAATCTTTGTGAAACCTCTTCATCACAATTTATTTGCACATCCATATTGAAATTTTCATTTATATTGGAAGGAGATGGAACAAAGCTTGAACTAATTTCATATGGATCGGAAATAGGAGGAAGATAATAATTATGTTCAAACCAATCTAATGATTCTTCTTTCATAGGTTCATCTTCGACATTAAATTTTAAACAATTCAAATGAAATCGAATATTAAAATCTCTAATAGACTCATTTTCATTTCGTAGATATTCAATTTCATCACATACCTGATCATAATCATAGTGGTCAAATTTACAAACGAAAATTGTAACAAATTGATCCCAACTGTGAATTGAGGCAACCGGAAGAGTTCTACACCAGTTTCTGGCTTTTGCCGCAAATGTGAGAGTAAAAATTCTGCATAAAATGCCTTCATCAATTCCTTGAAAATTATAATTTGAAACATTTTGAATAAATTGAAGGACATGATTAAAAGCATAAGAATTTCTCTCACCATTAAACTTTACCTGAGACAAGAGTCTTACCACTTCGAGTGGAGTATTGGAAGATGCACGTCCATGGATACAACTCCAAATTGGAAGTTTAAAAGGAGCCATCGTGATTAAATAAAATGTTAAAATTGAAAAGACTCCAACAGACAACAAGTTTCAGGCCCTCCTTCTAGCGCCAAAAATGTTGAAGCCTCGAAAATCGCTGCTACAACATTGGGGGATAACCACCTGGTCCGGACCTTAATACAGCTCCTTTTCCGTTTATGATAGTGGCTCCGACTGGTTTAACTAGGTCCAGTTACCTTTTCCCTATCGCTATTGGTTTATGATGTTTCCTTAAATACCAATAGACAGGGATATCAGATCAATTCTTCTTGCTGATCAGGCAAGAGAATGACCCTTAAGCTGATTTGGGTTTAGCCAAACCACAACTAAGATTTTGCCTCTTTGAGAAGAGGACTTAAAAGAATGTAAATTTAATCTAATTGCAAACTTATTCTATAATGCAAGCAAAAAGAAACTAATCTAAATCCTATCTCAATCGGGTAGATGAAAATCTAACCCAATTAAGAGCAAGATAATTAAGTGATGAGAATTAAAATATGTCTGGCTTTTAATTAATGTCAAACTAACGAAGAAATTCAATTAGCTCACATTTGTGAGTACCAAAACACATTATATTGAGACCATTTGACTAAAATAATAAATCAACAACACTCCGGAAGAAATTCACAAAAATGATATTGATTATCATATCAGTCAAACTAATAATTAAACAATAACATGTGGAAGAAATTCACAACACATTACTATTTAATAAATCAGTGTTATAAGACAAATTTCTGAGTAATAGTTACTCAGAAATCAAAGTTTAACTCATAAGAGCAGAGATAATTAACAATTTGAGACAAATTATCCATATCAACAGAAATGCCAAAGCATGAATAAAATGAAACAAAAATTTTATTAAAATAAAAATGAAATTGGTATTTGATACAGAAATGTCAAAAATACCAGTTAATTGAATCTGCTTCTCTGATCCTAGTCTCTAACAGTACTTTACATTACTTGAATTTCTGCTTTTAAGACTAGAGCTGCAGAAATGCAAACTCTGCCCATCATGCATAATTCAAGATATAAAGAATAAACCCTCATTAATGTTCAGATCTGAAATTTTCTCTCCTCCCCATCTACAACTCTAAATCCCTATTACAGAAATGCTTTTAGAAACCTGGAATTGCTGAGGAGAGCAGCCCCATTTACATTTTTCAATCTGCAATTTATAATCTTTCCAAAAGTATTTTTAGAAGAGAGTTTGTTGAATAAAAATCTGCCCAATCCAATTTTAATTGCTCAAAAATTCCAATCTTTAATTGCTGGAGTCTTCTCATTGATTGAAATCTTTTTCCTCAATATCCCTTCTATTGTTTTTTCCTGCAAAAATAAATTAAAATGAATTAAGATGCAACAATAAAATCCAAATATTATTTCTAACATTTAAAACAAATCCAATCAAATTCTATTTAAATAAATAAAAAGGAAATTTGAGCTTCTTATTGATACTCATAATGATCTTAATTAACCAAGGATAATATTGATGCATGAATCTGCAATTAGAAGAGGCTGGGCAAATGAAAATGAAGAAAACAAAACTCAGAAAATTGATTTTATTTTTAAAAATTCGGAGCTTGATCTTATGCCTGATTTTTGACCCAATAAATCATCAAATCTGTTAGTGAAACCTCCTCAGAAATGTTCTCCTTGATTTTATCTTTCCAATGAGCCGTCCTGGGCCTCATTTGGTCAAGTATAACTCAATCTATGAGCTTCCAAAGTTGATGAGTCAAATCTGGCATAAATCTGGAAATTCTGTTTGCTGGGCTAAAAATCAGAATTTTTAATTAGAAATTTAATCTTAAATTAGATTCTAATTATCTAATAATTAATTCTAAATTAATTATTAACTAACTAATAATTAATTCAGTTACAAAATTAAATTAATATACAAATGATTTGAAAATGTTAATTTAAATATGATTAATATTATAGTTCAAATTATATTAAAATTATAATAAACATTATAATTATAATATAATTATTATAATATAAAAAATATAAAAAATAATTTACAAACCATTGGAATCAATCCAAACCTAAAACCCATAAAACAAACCATTGAAATCAATCTAAACCCATTAATTCATCCACGTGAGATTATGGAGGGATATGGTGAGTGAAGTGTGAGGTGAGGGTGATGTGAGGGTGAGTGAGGTGGAGATACGGGAGGCATAAGGGATGAAACAAAAAAAAAGAAAAAAAGAAAAAAACAAACTTTATATTAAAAAAATTTAACACATCGCATATCGCAAGAACCTTGGATCGGGGTTTTTCAAATGTGCATGTTCTAAAAATTGCGATGGATCCAAAATTGCGATATTGCGATATGCGATGGATCTGAAATTGCAAAATTGCGATCTTGCGATATTGCGATCTGCGACGAATCTGAAATTTGCGATCTGCGATCTGCGATGAATCTGAAATTTGCGATCTGCGTTCTGCAACGGATTCTGAAATTTGCGATCTGCGATCTGCAACGAATCTGAAATTTGCGATCTGCGATCTGCGATAGATTCTGAAATTTACGATCTGCGATCTGCGAAGAATTTGAAATTTGTGATCTGTGATCTGCGACGAATCTGAAATTTGCGATCTGCGATCTGCGACGGATTCTAAAATTTGCGATCTGCGATCCGCGACGAATCTGAAATTTGCGATCTGCGATCTGCGACGGATCCGAAATTTTTTATTTTTATCTTTTTTATTTTAATAATATATATTTTTTAATATTAAGTTTTTCTAAACTACAACTAATCTGAAAATAAATAAAAAGAATAAAAATACCATTTTTAACCCAGACTTAGATAAATGATGGAACTTCAAAGGAGTACCATTTTTAAACCAGTTGACTAAATGAGGTAAAACAAGCGTCAATGAGAAGCTTATAAAAAATCAATTTTAACAAAGCAATCGAAACAAGAATCCAAAGAAAATGAAAAATTAACAATCGTGTAGGATAATCAAATAAAATAAAAATCTGAAATGGCGTTTAGTCAAAAATTTATAAAAAGGGTCCCCATTATTTGAAGTGAAAAAGTCAAAAATGGGGGGGGTTGTGTTTTACCACAACAGGATCATAGTCCTTTTTCTTCTTCTCAGGACACTTTGATGCATAATGACCAAATTTTTCACAATTAAAACATTTAAAGGGAAACATACCTTTATAATTTCTTGAGCATCACTTAAGCTTATTCACAAAGTACGCTTATTTTTCATCTAATTCACAACATGAGTCATCATGTTCATCCTTTCACTTCTTCTTAGCTTTGAAGGATGATTCTTTGGTTGTTGTCTTTCCTTTCAAAATCCTCATCTTATAGGCAGTGAGTATTCCCAAGAGTTGATATAAAGTAAGAGTGCCTAGATTGGTCATTTATTCAATGGATGAAACCTCAGAATTGGACCTCTCCAAAAGAGATATCAACAATTTTTGAGCCAGCACATCTTCTTCTAGCTTGTCATCAATCCCTCTTATGGTTTTCACAACTTCAGAAACTCTTAAAAAATATTTAACAATATCTTCATCACCATGCATGCTCAAAGATTCAAATTGAATCCTATAAACTTGTAGTTTAGATTTGTTTACCTTGTTATATCCTTCATAACAACTGCTCATCTCATCCCATATTAATTTTCCAAATGTGAAATCCATCACTTTGACAAGCTCAGATTCCGGTAGGTCAGTAATCAAGACATGCATTACTTTAGAACTGCATGTGAACTCCAACTTTTCATCTTTAGTTACCATTGTTGGAGGTCATTAATATTCTTCTTCCACAAAATCCCATGCATATGATCCAAGTGACTGAATATAGGTCATCATTCTCACCTTCAATAACATGTAGTTTGTTCCATTAAACATAGATGACTTATTGGTAAATCCACCTTCTAGGTTTTTCATGGTCCTTGATATTTCGTCCATATGTTAGGAAGATCAGAAGTAACTTGGATCTAATACCAATTATTGGAAACTAGGACAATACTGAGAGGGGGGTGAATCAGTATTGTAACAAGTTTTAAAAAAATATTTTCACTTTGAGACACTATCAATTACTCCAACAATTAATAATGATTTGAAAATCAAACTCAATAGAGCACACACAAAGAATGATTTAAATTTCAGAACCACTCTTCAATTTTATTAATGAAGCAAGCTATAACTTTCTTTTACAATCTTCTAGCTAAAACCAACAGGAACATACAAGTACTTGATCCTTCATCTACAAATTAATGGCGCCACAACACCAAGAATTCTCTAGCACCAACCCCTCAGAAACAAGCTACAACTTGAAAAACACTCACTATTTCAATCTTTCATCCATTTTCACACTCAGAAACAAGAATGCCCTCTCTGGCTTAATTTTTTTTTCTCAAACATGTACAACACCACCACCAATACCTTGTTGCACTCAGAATATCTGTCTCTAGAAATATTGTTTTAATCCTTCTTGATCAAGCCTTGTTTTATAGTTTTTAGTTTTGCTAATTTGACTTCTGGAATTTCTGCATGCATCACAATTTATTTTTTATTTTTTTGTCTTTGTCCTATAAATTTTCACCAAGTTATTTGTCCTCAAAAATCACTTTCTTCACCTTAAACTAAGTTCTTTTACATATTTTAGCATTCTGACCTTTTTTATCGATAGGCTTTAACATCCCACCTGCTTTATTTTAATTGCTGCTAAAATTTTTCCTGAATAGGAAATTCCAGTAAACTGCTGCTGAAATTTTCTAGCTGCTAACGGTTCATGCATGTTGGATTTAACTGTTAATTCCTCCACTTATCTGTCACTTCTAAAAAATATTTTGACTCATTATTTCTATGCACAATGCTTAGTTGTAGCCAAAAAGGCCTTAGTGACCCTTTTTAACAAAAGAAAACTCTGCCAAATTTTCAAATTTTGACCTTTAGGCCCTTTCACAAGCTCTTTTCCTGCTTTCTATCATAGGGCTGGTCTCCATGGCCTTTGAATAACTCATTGGGCACTTAGTCATTTTAATTCATGTCGGGGGCCTTTTTCTATGTGATAATCAGCTCTACGTCGTTGGTCACACCTCCATGTGAGGCAACCAAGCACTACCTCAAAGGCAAATGCTTAGCTATGTCGAGCCCCTGGTCGTGTATGTACATGAAACAATCTATGTGATTAGTGTGTAGCCATTCCTAGAGCCTCTGCAGCTCTACATCTCAGGCCTTGTTTCTATGCTACACAAGCTTAGGGATGAGTCTAAGCGCTTAGCCTAGAGGCCCCAACATACCGACGTATTCAATTAACTCCACTACCATAACCTGATGGGGTCTGCCTTCTGGGTTGACATGTCTTGTGAGACCCCACTACCATAACTTGATGGGGTCTGCCTTCTGGGTTGACATGTCTTGTGAGGACCACCCGACTCCTAATTCATTGGATTTTGCTTCTGCCTTCGTGGCCCGCCTCTCTCTTCTTAGTGCTGCCACAATTTTCATTTAACAATGTTGTCAAGATAATTGTCGTGGGATGAGTTGTCTAGTATTGTCTGCCCAAAACCTCTCTTGATTGGTTGCCATTCTATCAACATGACGATGTACCCTGGCATTCACTGCCTAGAAAACTTTTGATGCACCATTTTAAATCTTTTGGGCTTGCCCGTTTTCTTCTCTAAACAAACCTCCAGGGTGCCCCTACTGGGGTATTTCCATCGGGTGGGCTCCACCTTCTCGGTCCCTATTGGACAACGCGTACCAATCATTTCTCAGATCTTTATTTTTTGTTGTTTATTTTACTAAATCTATTTCCACTATCAAAAATAGATTTCAAACACTCCAACTATCTCATTTTTTGAATTTTATTTTACCGGATTTTGGCAACAAACTGTCATCCAAGCTATTTTGTATGTTGGGTAGACAAATTCTTTTCGTCGACGTAGTCTAAAAAAGTAACATAATGACCCAGAATTCGGAAAAGATCTTGAAAAAATCCAGCAAATATTTTATCATAATCAAAGATTTTATCAAAATATTGCTTACAGTTGTTAAACTTTAGAATTTTGGGTGCTCTAAGGATTTTAGATAGTGTTGAATCCATTTCCACTATCAAAAATGGATTCCAAACACTCAACTGTCTGATTTTTTGAATTTTATTTTACTGGATTCTGGCAAACAACTGTCATCCAGGCTATTTTGTATGCTAGGTAGACACCTTCCTTCCGTCGGCGTAGTCTAAAAAAGTAACAGAATGACCCAGAATCTGGCAAAGATTTTGAAAAAATCCAGCAAATATTTTATCACAATCTTGTTTACAGTTGTTAAAATTCAATATTTTGGGTGCTCTAAGGGTTTTAGATAGTGCTGAATCCATTTCCACTATCAAAAATAGATTCCAAACACTCCAACTATTTGATTTTTTGAATTTTATTTTACCAGATTCCGACAAAAAATTGTCGTCCAGGCTATTCTGTATGATGGGTAGACAACTTCTTTCCATCGGCGTAGTCTAAAAAAGTAATAGAATGACCCAGAATCCGGCAAATATTTTGAAAAAATCTACCAAATATTTTATCAGAATCTTGTTTACAGTTGTTAAACTTTAGTATTTTGGGTGCTCTAAGGGTTTTAGATAGTGCTAAATCCATTTCCACTATCAAAAATATATTCCAAACACTCCAAATATTTGATTTTTTGAATTTTATTTTGCCAGATTCCGAGAAAAAACTGTCATCTAGGCTATTCTGTATGCTAGGTAGACAACTTCTTTCCGTCGGCGTAGTCTAAAGAAGTAACAAAATGACCTAGAATCTGACAAAGATTTGGAAAAAATCCAACAAAGATTTTATCAGAATCTTGTTTACAGTGGTTAAACTTCAATGTTTTGGGTGCTCTAAGGGTGTTAGATAGTGCTGAATCCATTTCCACTATTAAAAATAGATTCCAAAAACTCCAAATATCTGATTTTTTGAATTTTATTTTACAGGATTTTGCAAAAAAAAACCATCCAGGCTATTCTGTATGCTGGGTAGACAACTTCTTTCCATCAACATAGTCTAAAAAAGTAACAAAATGACCCATAATCCAGCAAATATTTTGAAAAAATCCAACAAATATTTTATCAGAATCTTGTTTACAGTGGTTAAACTTCAGTATTTTGGGTGCTCTAAGGGTTTTAGATAGTTATGAATCCATTTCCACTATCAAAAATAGATTCCAAACACTCCAACTATCTGATTTTTTGAATTTTATTTCACCGGATTCTGACAAAAAACTATCGTCTAGGCTATTCTGTATGTTGGATAGACAACTTCGTTTCCATTGGGGTAAGCCTACCAAGTGGGTTCCACCCGCTTCCAATAGTTACCAATGAAAACACTTTCCATCATGAACATGTGTGCCACATCTACCCTCTTGTTTCATCCTAGTCGATTATATTTGAGCCTTATTACCATACCATTGGGGGTATAGCCTCTGGGTCAGCTTGTTAGGCAGGCTTCACCTCTGGACAATAAAAAAACTACTTCGCCGCTATTCTAGCCTCCACTTAAGCCTAAAGCTTCACGTAGAGGCTCCACTGCTAGGTTTGGCACTTGTGCCAACTTTGGATGCACGCCAAAGTATCCTACAAACAAATTTAACTCTATGATGAAAGCCTTAGGGTCACTGAGTTTTGATTGGGTATATCAAACGATCCAAGATTCCATTTTCAAACTTTTGCATGCTACTGGAAAAATATTTCAGATATCTATCCCTCTGGGTGGCTTACACTTACTCCTTAGAGGATTTAGTGTTCCAAAGCTAGCGACAAACCCTCTACACCTTTTTGATGCCATGCTATCATGTTGCTCCATTAGTGTTCTTCCTAAGAACTTATTTGACACGTGTTGTGCTACCTATTTTCACTTGTTGATAACAATGACAACCTATTTCCAGCGCAGATATCATAAAATAGGAGTTAAAAAAAAACATTATATATTTTTGTTGGAAAACAATAGAAAAGAAGTAGCACCTCCTTGACATCACGTTATTTACTTTAAACAAATATATGTACCACCACGTAGTAAGAAACAATGTATAATTTAAAGGAAAGTGGGACACAATGCTCGTACGAAAATTTAATAAGAAAATAAGGAACCTCTAAATGATGAGTTTTATAGAAAACACATAACCCCCCCCCCTTGGTGGAATAAATTTGAGGATTTAGAAAAGGGAATGAATCAATGCAAGCGAGAAAGTCTCCCATTTCGTCAAATAAACCCGATACTATTAGCATTATATGTTTATTAGCATCGAACAATGTCAAGGGAAACAAAGGCCATGTGTGAGTTCAAGGAATATTTTAAGGGCCAAATTATGAAATTTAGCTAATTTCTCATTTTTCCCTGCAAAATATTCACCAATTTCCATTTCTTCATTAAATAATTTCATCAAATTATATGTAATAAAATTATTTTACTTTAAAACCCATTAAAATTTTTCAAATATCACCGAACATTTTATAGTTATCATCTTAGAATAAAAATTGTTTGAAAAGTTCCCAAAAATTTAAATATTTTAATTTACATAATAATTAGTGTGGTGATAATCTCATTCTACAACCCAATATGAGGGATATGCCTAACTCCTTTTCTACTCAACCTTAATTTGACATATGTCTCTTTTAAAATGAAAATGAAATATCCTCTTAAAAAAAAACATCTATAATCCCACTCTCACTATCTTAGAATCCGCTATTAAGGAGATGTGTTAAAGATATTTCACTCTCAGCCATAAATAACATAGTTTGATGGCCATATTAAAAAAACAAAAAAACAAACACAAACTTATATCTTCACTTTAAGTGTCATGAATATGTATAAGTCTTATATTTTTATAATATTTCAATATAAGACTTAAATAGACCATATGAATATCCACGACAATTAATATATTTCAATATCAATGTGTGTGTGTGTGTGTGTGTGTGTGTGTATATAACAAGAGTCTCTCTCTATATGTGTGTGTGTCTTAACCATAATAAAATATTTCCATACCCAGAAGAAATACTTGAAAGTGAAAAAAATGAATTACTTCATAACAAAAGGGAGTTGTGTACTTTGTTCAAATTTTAATAGAAAATTGATATGTGGCATTTAAAAATATTATTGTGGTATTTAAAAATATGCAGGGTTAAGTGATATTGACGTGCATTTAAAATATATTAATAACAAAAAAACATTCTAATGTGGACAATAAGGTCCATACTGTCACAAAGTATAACAAGTCTTCAAGTTGAGGGCTATACCTTGTAATAATAATGAGGATATATTATCACTATGACCTCAACAATTCTCCTCCTGATATTTTCTTGAATTTCACCATAATGGAGGTTTCCTAGTATTGGGTCTATAAGGATAGTCTAATTGTAAGCCTCAAGGTGATGAGAATAAACTTGGTGAGGATACTCTCCGCTAAACAAGGCTCCATTTTTCTTTATTAGGGAGCAATTTTTTTCACACCTAGGCTATATAAAGACCTTTATAAGCTAAATTTGTTTTATAAATGAAACAATAAGGGAATATACAAACATTTAAAATTCAAGAAAAGAGCTTGTTAGAAAATTAGATAAAAAAAGTGTTGGAAACATTTGAGCACTATAGAGGGGGGTGTGAATCAGTAGTGTGTCTTAGTACCAAATTGTTCCTTTTAATTACTTTATTGAATCACACACACTTGATTAGCAACAACGCATTAAAAAATTGTAGATGCATAAATTATAAGCACCAAATAAATCATATGAGAAACATAACCATGAACAAGAAAACAAGAAAGCATCAACACATGAGACAAAAGATATTTGTTGGAAAACACTTCAATGGACAAAAACCCACCCTTGTTATTGTTGCACTGCTATGGATCTTATATTAAGAAAAATATGTATTTATATTTTTTGACCCCATCATCTAGGAGACTCAATTTCATATACTACTGGCCAACACCCATAAGCATGAAGACTCAATTCTACTAATAATCTTGGAAGATTATGTTCTCACATAGATCTATGGACTAGCATCTACTGAAATCCATCGCGATCAATCGATCCTTTCAAAAATATGATTGGAATATATAACTACCATTGGATTAAGAATTTGTTCCTTTCACTAAAACTTTGCAATCACTGCTCCACATACATGAAGTCATTGCTCATCTCCTCTATTTGGATATTTCATCTATTTTCAAATAATATCCCAAGGCTTTCTGCTCAAGTTGATTTAGATCTACAATATGACTACTAGCAGCAAGATGTCATCATATCAATAAAAAACAACACAATCATATGCTCTCACACAAGAAAAAGAGTGGACATAATCCATCCATAAAAAAACATAATATTATCATAAAAAACAAAACCAAAACTCATAGAAAACCCTCACATCCAAACATGAATGTTGCATAATATAATTAACAACATCAGACACTATGGATATGTGCCAAATGCATTAACATCTCTTGTAAAAAGAAATGTGAGAGTCACTAATATGGAGCTCAATCAATACCAAAATCTACTACAATTATCTACATCACTGATATGAAATTTGGAAATCTGAATCATTATTATGCTATAGGAAATAGATGTGCTCATACTACTGCCATTAGAGCTCATATACTAAATAAATTAATATCACTATGGATTTGAAGCATACTCACTCTTTACAGCCTTCTCTTACACTCATACACTCAATATCAACCATCACACAACTCCCAAATGATGAATATAAAACATGTAGGGAGAAATTAAGCTTGGGGCTTATATCAAGGGTACACAAATTGGAAAACATCAATCCACTAAGACCAATACTTGTGCACTATATTAGTTTAGATAATCGTAGGACCTTTTCAAACCATTCATGACCTTTACAACTAATTCTTGGAGCCTATGGTGATTTCTATGTTAATTTCCTTCAGGTTTGCGCAAAGAATACGGAGAAATTCTCATGAAAAACCTCAGTTGCATGCATAAAAATAGAAAAAATCGACTAGAAGCTTTAGTCTCATGCATAAGCCTATCTTTTAGTGTCCAAGGGCCTTCATCCCCATGCACAATCTTGGCTCCATGCGGCTAGGGAAAACGATGAAGAAAAACAACAATCCTTCAACTCAAAACCTCTTCCGCCTATTGGATCCCCTTCTCCAACATTTATACAATCATAAAAACCTCTAACATAGTCTCTGACACATTTTCAAGTGGATTAAACATGTATCCCAAGTGTCACTGCCAGGTATACCTAGAATGCTAATAAACAAGGTTGGCAAGAGTATGAACAAGTCCTCCACTCTCCAAGAAACATCTCCAAACATTGCAACACCTCTGAACTAACCTTGAACACCTCTGCAACACCATCATCATCATGAATTCAAACCATAATTGCAATAACTCGTCTCCATGAGCATAAGCATGAAAACCTAGTTTCCAACTCAACTAGTATGCCAACCATCATCTCAATCACATGTAGTAGCATCAATAATAATAAAAAATGGCGTCATTAGTGACATCATATTATTGACATTAATTCCTTCACAATAATCCTAATGATGAATCAAATATATGCAACCATGCTAGAATGAAAGACATCCAAACATCAACTAATCTACATAGGGTTGACATCATAAGTTTGACACGAGCTAGCTTCCATCATGAACCTATGCAACATCAGCTAGCTCGAACCATGCACACTGTAATTCCAACAATATACCCCTTTGGCATTGATGGCAACCATACACAAACTCCAAACCAACCTCCTCTATCACTCCCCCTTTGACATCAATTTCAAAGGGACAAATTCATTTGAATACTAAATAAGAACTGAAGCACAAACACTGGAGAAACTAATCTCTACATGGCTAAAAAAAATGCATATCAGCCAATAACCATACTCTCCACATCAATAGAAGTAAGAATCACATTTCGTCAATAATCATAAATAGCAGCATATCAAACCAAAAAACCTCTAGTAGCAGCAATAATATGCCAACATAAGGAAACCGTACAAGCATTAATGAGCATCATCAAATAATATGCATCAACATGCATAGGAAACATCAAATTATTTTCTAATATAATGAGTTCAAAACCCAACAAACATAACATAGCATGAGGCACATCACAACCACCTCCAAGTGGGCCATGATTCCACAATGGGTGGCTGAAGTAAATAGGAACATATAATTCTCCTCCTCAACATATGTCATATCCAACATTAGCTTCAACTTGTAATCAACCGCTTATGTTGCAACCATTACTTCCTTGCCAAGAAAGAAGCATAATACGTACCAAGACTCCACATGACCATGGTTCAAAATGTCATATACATTGATAAATACATCGTTTTAGTAGTGATACAAAAGAATCATACATGGCTATTACATTACCTCATGACTCACTTTACATGAATACCCAATTATAGCACCAAATAAATAGAAAAACAATAATGAAACAATAGAAGTAAAAGGCATCATGAGCATTTTACATGTATTTTACAATGAAATACATTGATCCTATCATCATCTCCTATGGACCAATGAACCAAAAACATGATATATCATGACTATTACATCATCATCAACCCATACACGTGTCTGCAAAAAGACTCCATATGACTCCTCCATAACATGCCTAACACCATGATGGTTCAACATACTATTGATTTAACCATAGAAGATTTTAGGGGATAGTATTCGCAGGTGGGCTAATTTTCCATGGTTTTTCAAAAATAAATATTCACCAATTTCCCTTTCTTTCTAAAAGTGATTCACCCAATTTACTATACAAAATTATTTTAGCTTAAAAATTTCCAAAATAATATAGAAACTATATATAAAATCATTAGAAATTTGAATATTTTTACAAATATATCAACGAACATTTTATTGTTTGCATATTACACACTAGTGAAATTCGGCAAGGTTTCTAAATTTTATGACAAATTTCCATCCTTAAAATTTTCCCTAGATTGAACTCTCAACCATTACATATGAAGAAACAATAAAAGGTATATGACTATTGTTAAGTCACATATGCATGTCATTGCCACATTGTCTCGATGCTAGAATAGATGAAAGAATATCAATGAATGTTTCAAAAAGGTTGGTATACATTTTGTTTCACTCATCCACAACAAATACATAAACTACAAAAATAATGAGTGAAAAGAAATAAACATAAAGAACAAGCCTTGAAAAACAAAGTCCCCCCCTGAGCGTGATATACTGAATATGAAGTGGTCCAGCTGATCTAAAAATGCATGGAAGAACTGGATAACAAATAATTGATGCTAGAACTCCTCAAGCTCCCAATGCTTCCCCTGAGACCATGCTAGTCATATGTAACTCTGCAGTGAAGTAGATATATCATGCAAGAATGGATTGTAGTAGGGGTTAATCTCTCCTACTCCAAATCTGATGAGAAAGAGTACTCCCTTGGTCTCTTCTTACTCCTTACTTTTCCCTTCAACACATACACATTATCCGAGATCTTGAATCCTCTTGCAATAACTCTCTTTGATCCTTGTTTCTGGATTATGCAACCTTTGGAGTTGAAAATAACTTCCTTTCCTCCATCAAAAATTTAAATCACATTAAAAATATTATGCCTTAGACCTTTCATGAGCCAAAAATCATCTGCATTTGTCCTCTTCTCACCAATATTGGATTTACTGCTTCCCAACACTCTTATTGTTTCATTTCCTCCAAACTCAGCACCACCAATCTTGGTTCTATTGAGAAAATAAAATGTTCTCCTATCTCCTGACATATAGTGTGAACATCAAATATCAATGTACCACATGTCATCCTCATTGCATAGAAAAATTGCAAAGCCACATATTCTGAGTTGTTTCTCCTTCTTCTTCTATGTGTTCCTTGGTCGGTTCCTTTCTTGTGCATTCTATTTTGTCTACCTATTTTGAACCGAAAACCTAAAGGATCTAGGAGTCTTGCAATCCTTAGCCATGTGCCCCAAATTATGACACATATAATAGTATATATGACCAATATATGTGCCCAAAGGATCTAAGCTCTTGCTACTCATATTAGACCTCCATCTTCTCATGCTAGATCTACAATCAATGGCTTTATACCCAAACATGTTGCATGCAAAACAATGACCATTAAAAGAAATTATATAACTAAATATAGGTCCTCTTCTTGGCTGATCCTACTATTGTATGGATGTATGTATTCTCCTCCTATAATTAGCCGCCACATGAACAAAATTATGACAGTTGAAGCACTTGATATTATCCATCAAGTGGACAAAGGAGTTTTTATTTTTCCTCTGAAAATCTCCACCATCATCCTAGGAGTGAATGGTCTCGTTGGTTCTCTTCTTTGTTGTTGTTGGTGGATATTTTTTCTCTCTCCTTCCTTGTTATTATTGATGGTCATATTCGTTGCTACATTCTTATTTAGTTCTACTTTGGTATTATTTCATGCATGCTAATTTGTCTCACCCTTTTGAATATTGTTACCAGATATGTTTACTACTATGGTTCTCTCATTAGAGGAATTTTGAGGTCTAAAATGGGCCTCCTAAGAAAAATTTACAACCAAAATAAACTCTATAAGAGCTAATAGGATTCAAGATGATGATGTCAACCATGGTGAATGATTCAACATTTTTTAAGTAAAAGGGTAAAAATATTAAAAAATAATAAAATAATAACACTACTTTTTCAACTCATATTTTCAACTTATCTCCCAAATTTTTTACTCAAATTTCAAGTGGGAGTACTCATTGGATGCAAAATTTAATTCATTGTCCAAGGAGTACCCATGTTGCATATTTTTGTTGGAACCAACTACATGAAAAATGAGAAATACATGAAAAAAACATGATTGCAATCACGCATTTCATGTATTTTTCATTTTTTGTGTATCATGATCCATCGAAATTATGTAACATGGGTACTCCTTGGATGAGGAATTGAATTTAGCATCCAACTAGTACTCCCGCTTGAAATTAGAATAAAAACTTTGGGACATAAGTTGAAAATACGAGTTGAAAAAGTAGTTTCCTCTTTTGTCCCTCTAAAATTTGATGATGCAATCAAATATTATTTTATCATTTCCACTATTATTTTATAATTTCCTTAGGAGACCCATTTTAGACCTCAAAATTCCCCTAATGTCACTTTCTCCAAGTGCTGGTTATTTCCTTCAAGCTCCTATCTTAAATTTTCAATCAAAATTTCAAGTGCTTTAACATAATACTTTCTATATTTTTTCTTGCTACAATTGGCCTCTTCTATTTTTTTTCTATTCTGCCAGATGTGTCCTCAACGTAGTGATCTCTTTCTTGATACTTTTCTCCTTTTCATTACAAACCTATAATTTATTCTCATGCTACTTGCATACATTTTTTAATATACCAATTTCACTAGAAAATTCTAACAACCATGGAAGATTCATATTCATCCTTAAGGAGCATATAATTGTGATCATCATCTTTTTCACTAACCAAATCTGAATAATTGTCCTTACCACTATCAAATATATAACTCAAAAGTAAATCATTACGGCTTATACCTTTAGATCTTTTGTACTCTTGTAGAACTAGTTTAACTAGAGCTTATTTCATCATGGATTTCTTCTTCTTCTTCTTCTTATTCATTTTGCTTCTCTTCTCAAACTCTTCATCACCACTGCTGCAACTTGCACCAAATAACACATGCGATCTATCCAAAACCTCTTTAGAATATTTCAATTCTCCAACTTTCTCCAAGTATACATTATGGATATTTTCAAAAATAATTCTCCTTGCTTGAGCATCTTGCTTCAACACTTTAGATTAAGGTGAATCTCCATGAAATCCTTCACAAGCCAACCTCCATAAGTTATATCAATAAGAAAATAGTTTATATTTCACACTTTCTGACATACCTTGAAATTTGTTGTAGTAAGAACACATATTCCTTGAGAACTCATTCTGAAAAAATGCAATTTTTTCCCAACAAACCCGATATCTACTCTCCAATGATCAAGTTGCATCCAAGAGCCCTGCTCTGAGACCAATTGTTGGAAACCTTTGAGCACTACTAGGGGGTGTGGTGGGGGGGGGGGGGGGGTGGTAGAGAGAATCAGTATTGTGTCTTATTACCACATTTTTCCTTTTAATTACTTTACTAAATCAAACACACTTAATTAGTAGCAACTCATTAAACACCTTCATATCTGTGCATAAATCATAAGCATCAAATAAACCATATGAGAAGTATAACCATGAAAAATAACACAAGAAAGAATAAACACATCAGACACAAGATATCTGGTGGAAAAACCTTCACCAGGAAAAAATCCACCCTTGTTGTTGTTGTGCTACTCTGAATATTCTATTAAGAAAAATATATCTTTTGCATAGAATTGTTGACTCCAATCAGCTAGGATACTTGAGCACATATACTAATACCCAACACCCATCAACATGTGGAATTGATTCTATTGATAAGCTCTGAAGACTATGTTCTCACACGGATCTATGGAATATTATCCACTAAAAGCCACCATGATCAATAGATCCTCGCCCAACATCGATTGGAACATCCAACTACCATTGGATTGAAAATTTGTTCCTTTTGCTGAAACTTCGCAATCACTTCTCCACATCCATTAAGTCATTGCTCATCTCCTCTCTGTGGAGCTCCTTTCATCTATTTTTAAACTGGATCCCAATATTTTTTGCTCAACTTTATTAAGCTTCGCAATACAAGTTATAGCAGCAAGACATCATCATATATGTAACAATCCTGATGAAAAATCCATGTAATAAAAATTAATAAAGGAAAAATAATAACCAAGATCATGGGACATGTATTCCAAGTTGAATGTTGGGAAAAACATCCTAGTGTGGGTGTTCACATCATTTATTATGGCTATGGAAATTAGCAAAGACAGTGGCTAAGGCATTAAAGAGGAAAAAATCATTTTGGCACATTTATTTATGAAAATAATAGAAATTAGGAGAAAAGGGGGGTGAAAGGTCATAGGTTTCACGTGAGGAGGAAAATGAAGGAAAATAATGGAAAATTAAGAAAATAGAGATCTAAAGGATTTTGAGGATCCGTTGGTACCTTTTTTCAATTCAGTTTTGGATCTCTCTCATTAGTATCTCTCTCTCTCTCTCATACTCTTGGATAATTAGAGTTTTCTAGAAGCACGCTAGGAGGGTGTCGCATACTTGGTGATTCAAAGCAAGAAGGAAAATGAATAGAAGGAAAGAAGAAGAGGACATCGGGATAATCACTACAACAATTTTTGATTGCAGGTACTGAGTTGCATGTTTGTTTTCCTCACTATTTTTGACATGCATGGTGTATGCATGTGTTTTATTGGTCATGATATGTCATTGGCATGGAGGATTTCCTGGATTGATAGTGGATTTTCCTAGCCTTTCCATTTTTTATATAGCCATGGTGTTGTGAGTTCAATTTCATTGTTTTTTTTATGGTTGGTTCTCATGTTCCTCTATCTATGAGTTGAGTTATTAGATCCTAGAAGCGTTGGTTGGAAAAAGGCTCTAGAAACCCATTAAAAAATTGTGGGTTGAGATACTAATCCTAGAAGCCTTGGCTAGAAAAACACTAGATGTGTTGAGTTACTAGTTCTGGAATCCCTGGTTAGACAAACACTCTGGAAGCCTTGTAACAGTTGGGGTAGATTTACTAGTTCTGGAAGCCCTGGTTGGAACAGACACTCTAGATCCCTAGAATAGCTTGTGTAGATACCAATCCATGATGGTTTCGATATCTAACTATGACATGGAATCATTGGTTGAGGGCTGAGGTGTTTTGGCCTCTAGAAGCCCTGGTTTGGTTTTGATGGATTTTTCTTATGAGATTCCACATTCATCCTTGGCATATGGCATGGGGGTGATTGGTTGAAGATAAATTTGGCTTAGCCATGTATATGGTTAGGTGGAACGTGGAAGTCCCAAACTTGGTTTCATTTTGATTATGGAAATAATATCTCAAATTCCCTTGTATTTATGGGTAAATATGCTAGTTATTCTATCGATTACATGGTTGTTATGTGTTGTTTATGTCTATTGCTTGTATGTTGGTTATGACTAAGTTTTCTGATGGTGATGAAGTATGGATCTCATCATGTCTTGACTCATAATTGATTTAATAATATATATATTCGTAAATAGACCATAATGCAGTTAATGTGATGTAGCAACAATGGTTATTAACGATTCTCAGATAAGTATGAGACCCCTATGATCATATCTATTATTTACACCTGTAGATTACATATTTGTGACATGTTTGATGAAATTTTTGTCATGGTTAGTAGGGGTCTAGTCATGTCCTTATTCGAATAATGGCTTTAGCATCATTGTTTCGTTGTGTTATTCCATTCCTGAGCTTGTCATTGACTTCTGGGCACTGAACTGGACTCTGGGATTGAAAAAGTGCTTTAAATATCATAGATGCAGACACAAGTTTGGGTAATTTAGTCCCTAGATGTAGGCATGCAGGCTTATGCATGCATCCAAAACCTCCTAGAAGTAGGCATGCAAACTTGTGCATGCATCCAAGGTTCAAGTGGGTTAAAAACTCAATGGGACCTAGGGGCTAGAGGCTTGAGTGGTTGGGTTAACCCATGAGAGTTATGTTGCTGATGAGGAAGGTATGCTTGATTTGTTTCCGTCGATTCCACTTCCTTAAGGTCACCTAGGAGGTTGAATCATATCATAGTATTTCTTGACCACATGTTTGGCCCATTTGGCCAGTTACTTGGGTAGATGCGAGATGAGGGTATTACAGAGTGGTATCAGAGAAGGTTCACCCTTTGGACTAGATGGGATGTGTGTTGGTCATGATTTTCTGTTAGTTGCATATGTGTTTCTCATAACTATGGTGTATGTGTTTGATGCATCCACACAATGTTTTTCATGGTTGCGTTAATGTCACTGTGTGTAGGTCAATGGTTTTATTGTACACTATGTCGTCATGATTATATGACTGGTTATGTGTTGTGTATACATGTCGTTATATGTTGTTACATGTATTTCCCATTTATTTTTTGTTACATGTGGTTATATGTTGTCACAGGTATTATCTGTTGATGCTTGATTGCGTGTTGTATATGTGTGTGTACTGTATGTGTTTATGCTTATGAGTTGTTTGTGTCTATGCTTTGGTATTGTCCATGTGCATTGGAATGGTGGATGTTTTCATGCATGCAATCATGGCATCTGTAGTGATGTTGTCATGCATTGAGGACTAGACTCTAACTAGAATGATGTTTACATGTTTATACGCCTATGTGTTATATGTCTATATGATGATATAATTATATCTATACATGTATTACAATGATTTGTTAATCTTGCATATTAGATATCCTCCCTGAATTATGCTAAGGAACACTAATTTATGGTGACTTGTTTTAGCTGACCTATTATGCATTACAAAAGAAAGAGATAAATGAATAGAAATATGGTAGACTACAAAGACTTTCCCTTTAAGTCAGATGAGAAGCATGGTGTTGGGCACTATTTTGACTTGGTAGACACACTGAGAAGTTTAAAGGAATAAATAAGGATTTGCAAGGAAGAAAATGACAGACTCATATAGGCACAAGAAAAGAAAGCAGAGGTTAATGCAACCATCATTGAAATCTTGTCAAATTTGTAGAAACATGTGCCACTTAAGATCAGCTATGGATAGGTGGATGGTACCAATGGAGCATATGGAAGTAGGTCTCCTGGTGGTCACAAGTTAGATAGATATGACACGATTGGAGATGACATATTCTTGGACACTCCAGATAGGAGAGGTGCAATACACATGTATCATTCTAGTTCTATTTCTGACATACATCATGATCATCATCATTATCATCCCTACAAGATGAGTGATGTTGTAGCTCATAGAGATAGCCTTGAGTTGTAAAAGACCAGTGCCTAGGACATCTTAAAATTAGAATTTAAAAGTGGACAATTTTATAAATACCTCTGACAGAATATGGGTCATGAGAATAATGGATTTGGTGGTTTGAGAATGGAGAAGACCATTTGAGCCTGCTTCATGTGAATTTCCCAAATGATGAGAGACCTCAGGAGGCTGTGAGGCTAATGGATTTTAGATGGGCCAAGTATAAAACAATGAGAAGAAGCTTTAAAATGTGCAGAGGCGTTGAGGAAGAATGGAGAATGAACCCACAAGAGACAGGCTTAAGAGATTTAATAATCTGTCCCCTACAAGCTCACAGGAAGCAGATATGAATGAGATATGGACAATAACAAAGATTTGTGGAGCGCGAATTAAGCGAGTGCAACAAACTTAAACATGAGTGTTAACACTTGGGCATTATATAGACATGAATTCACGAATAAAATTGTAGACTACTAGCATCTACATTACACGAACCAATCAAAGTAGCATAGCATAAAAATTGTTACACGTAAAAAGGATATTACTGATAACAAAAGGAAACAGATACATACTACTCATTGCTCCATCTGGAATCCAAATAACAGCTTTGTATCATATTAATTTAAAACAACTCTCCCAAATATGTATCTTAGAGCACAGGGAGCAGAATCATACAAAACTACAGCAAAATTCTTCCAAATTCTAGAACCCTTATTTAATCTTGGAACGAGCTACATATAGAGTTCCCCTCGAGGGTCTTATGGTACTAATAGTTTAAGATTGACCCAAACTTATGAAATTAAAACATCCTACCTAACTTGAAGAGCGTACATTGAGAAATTACTTCTGCATTGAGAGAATTAAAACAAGAATGGGGCAAAATTGATATTTCACCAACAAAATAATCAAATCAAACCAAAAATAGAGAGGACATGGTTTCCCATGGAGGCCAATAATGGGAGCCTTCAAAAAAGTATGGTGAGGATCAGTTGTTGGTGGGCAGGCGTGGTTGTCATCATACAGTTCCACCTGCTGCTTGAAATTTTCCACTCCCTCGGTCTTATGATTTACACTTAATCTGTTGTGAAGTGGCAGTTGTACTGCGCACGCCTAACTCTTCTATAGAGATCTCCTAAGTAGACTGCATAAACCATAACTACAATGTTCCACCTCAAAAGCCCCTATAGTGTTTTTGAATTGCAAAATGGGAAATGTATTTCGGAGAGGGCCTTAAGTGGTAAGAAGTGTCGGAGAGGGGGGGTGCGAAATAATGAGAGGACGGCACTTGGAGTGGTGGGTGGTAATGGATACCTCCCATTTCGGATCCCCCCCCCATGGTTAATGTTTGAAAGCTACGGGGAGTGTGAAATGAAACAAGGACCATCATATGTGGAGGGGGTGATTGGAGATGGAGGAAAGATGGAGGGCGATGAGAAGAAGGAAATGGTGTATTTGCGGTGAGCAGAGTATTATGGTGGGGCCAAAATGTGTTGCAATCGCAACTCTCTACCATTGAGCAGTACAAGAAAACTCTAAAATGAGTGAAGTGCGAACGACGGGGAGGAAGGAGGTGACGTGGCAGATGGTGGGACCAGACCATAGCCAGCAGATCGCAAAACTTAAGGTTTAGCCATAAGTGGAGGTGGTAAACACTAAAAGAAGCGAAGTGCAGGGGAGAAGGTAAGTGATGTGGAGGGAAGGTGGGACCCGACCACATCTCAAGTTAAACAAAATAGGTTGTGGGCATTTCAAAAGGTAAGTTAAAAACTATGTGATGCGATATCGCACATCGACGATTGCAAGTTTTAACTTTTGGCAGAATGGAATAAGTTGTAATTTTGCGAAATACGATGGACGGTGGGGGAAGGGTGACATGGCACAGTGGTGAGACCTCGCCCACAAGTCGCAAATTGCAAGTTTTATAATGCGCATAGTGGGGGTTAAATGTTATTTGTTGTGAAGTGTGATATGCGGGCATTTAGACGCCGAGAAGTGCGGAAAGGCGAAAAGGTAAGGGAAAGGAAAAAACAAAGGATTGTGTGCGATTTAGTAATGTGGTAAGGTTGGATGGGTCCCACAAAAATGCATCGGCTGATAAAAAATTTTTGGCTAAGTCTTAGGAGGTAAAAGCTAAAACTTGTGGGGAGTGATGTGTGATTTAATCTCCACCGTCCATATCTCTGCTTCAAATATGTGCTTTTGATCCTAACTGCCTATTTTCCCCTTTGCGCCTCCTCCAAACCCTGAAAATACGCCATTTATCTGATTCTATTTTATTTAAAAGTAAAGGGTGCGGGCTCTGGCTCTTGAACCGTTCTCTTTGATTACGAGGCATCCTTTCAGCTGGTGCTTGAATAGCTTGGCCTTCCTCTTAAATATTTGTGCCTCTGCCCTATGATTTCCTTATAGGTACCAACTCTCCATGTTATGTGTGGTCACAGGCCAACATTGGATCCATCAGGGGACAACGAGATGTTCTAAGTGCATTGAGAACCTACAGACCTTGAATGCATGTGCTTTATTGGGCTCATGGAGTCACAAATACATACTGATTAGATGAAGTTTTATGCTAACAGTCAAGTGAACACAAAATGGAAGATAACATGAAAGATGATATGGAAGATGAAATGGGAGGAATGTAAACAAAATGGAGTATAGAGAGTGGAATGACATATACAAAGAGCTGGATTTTCCCTCGTCAGTGATGAAAATAGAACTTGAGGAACTGCCCACTCACAAGTGCCTCAAGTATATCTCTTTCTAAGTTCTCCAAGGAAAAAGTATTGTTGCTTCTGACCTCTGCCACCCTGAAAGGACTAAACCAGAGGGGGTCGAACTTCCCATGATTCCCTTTTTCTACTCTCCTAACATCCCATCGCGGCACAAATTCCCCCACCTAGATTTACCTTTCTTTAGCTCTTTGGTCAAATAATCCTTTCATTTTTTCTTGATATTCTACTAGTATGAGGCTTAATTGCTCCCATGTTTCATTCAACTCCACTAACTTATTCATCCTTCGGATAAGGTCGTTTGAATCCTCCTCACTTTCTTTTAAAAATCGGGCCACGATTAATGCAAGCTGAATAGGGAAGAATGTAGCCCTACCATACACTAGTTCATAAGGGGAATTTCCTATGGATCTTTTCTCGGTGATGCGATTTTCCCAAAGTGAAAACTTGAGCTAGGAATTCCAGTTCTTTTTATTTTCGTTGATGATCTTCTTCAAGATCCTCACCAGTGTCCTGTTGGATGATTCTTCCAGCCCGTTCCCCTGTGGGTAGTATGCAGTGGAGTGACCCAACAAGATGTTGTACCGTTGACAGAAATTAACAAATTTAGCTAACTTGAATGCTTGAGAATTATCTGTAACAATTTTAGCTAGGCATCCAAACCTAGCTATTATGTTCTTCTCCAAGAACTTGATCACCATCGAGTTTGTAGCATTTCTTGCAGGCACTGCTTTTATCCACTTTGTGAAGTAGTTTGTAGCAGTGAGGATCCATTGATGCTGATTGCTAGAGGCAGGATGAATATCTCCTATGAAGTAAATTCCCTGATTGTTTAAGAGGTTCTTCAACATGTACTGGAATTAATGGGAGAGGTGCATACCTTTGTTTTTCAGTGAATGCCTAACACTTCTCGCAGGCCAGGATGAGGGCATATACATCTCCGAACAACTTAGGCCAAAATAACCTTGCCTTTAGAATCTTATGTGTAGTGGATTTCCAACTGTAATTCCCACCGCATATCCCTTCGTAGAACTTGGTAATCACGTGGTCAAATTCTTGCTCTGTCAAACACAATAATAAGATTCCCACCGGGTCTCTCCAATAGAGTTGCCCATTTGCCACAATGTACTTTTGATACCTCAGTCTCAAAGTGTGATACTTGGTTTTATCATAGTGAGGGGCACACATCAGCGTTAAAAGATATTCCACTATACCATAATACCATGAGGATACGATGTACTTGACATGTGTTTTATGAGAGGAATATTCTATGCCTTGGTGTGCACCTGTGTCCTCCTGTGCCTCTCCTCTTGTCATAGACAGATTTATTCTCGGAGCTTGATAGTTGGATTCCGACAGGATTTTTTCCAACCCCTAGCCTTTGATGAGTTTAGTAGGCTATATCTCTAGTTCATACTCTTGGATTTTAGCTATCCATTTTCCCCTCTTCCCTTCACTGTCACTCTATACCAAAATATCCTTCACTACTGCAATGGGTACATAAGACGTTATGGCTAATTGAAACACATACACCTGGAATGCCTTCAGCGGTTTGACGAGAGCATAATATTTCTTCTACAGGATATCATATTTTAGTTCAGCGTCCCACAGGACTTGACTGAAGAACGTAATGGGTTGTTCATTCCTGTCGACATTTTTCTGCAAAAGTACTGCAACTATTGTGTGAGGTGAGGCGGAGGAGAAAATCATGAATGGCTTCCCATAATCTAGACCTACCAGTACTGGAGCTTTTACAAAGGTTTGTTTGATCCTATTAAAATATTCCCTAGAATCAAGGGTCCATCTAACCTCACTATTCTTCAGACAATCTCAGCATAGTTGGGAATGAACCTTCGAAGGAAGTTTACTCTTCCCAAGAACACCTGTACTTCCTTTTTGTTTCTTGGTAGGGGAATTTTTTTTATCACCTCTACCCGCTTTGGGTCGATCTTCAATCCTTCCTTAGTTACTATGTGCCCTAGTAACTTCCCTTCCTTCAAGCCAGACGTGGATTTCTGAGGATTTAGAGACAGACCATACCTGCAAAATTTATCAAAGGTGCGTCAAAGGTGCTCTCTATGTTCAGCATCACACTTTGAAAAGATGGTGATTTCATCTAGGTAGATCACCACAAAATTGTCTTGCTCTCCTATGAAAGAAATGTCCATCGCCCACTGGAATGTGGCACCGACATTTATCAGGCCAAAGGGCATTCGAGCGTACATGAAGGTTCCCCAAGGTGTATTGAACATCGAATTATTTTGGTCTTCCAGGAGCACTGCCACCTGATTATATCCCAAGAAGCCATCCATCATGGACATGAGGGAGGATCCCACACCTTCTGCAAGATGTGGTCCATCTTCGAGAGGGGATAGTTATATTTAAGTGAGGCTCTATTCAGATTGTGGAAATCCACATAGAGCTTCATTTCGTTGTTCTTCTTTCTAATGGGCACTATGTTCTCCACCTATCCGGATTATCTTAGAAGGACAATAATCTTGGCCTGCAACAGCTTCTTTATTTCCTTTTCAATGGCTGGGAGAAGGAGGGGATTAATCTGTCTTAGCTTTTTATTATGAGGCTTGGTGTCCTCTTTAAGCGGTATCTTGTGCTGTATAATATCAATATCAAAAGTCTTCAAATCCTGGTATGACCAGGCGAAGACAACACTATATGAATGAAACAACCTAAGGTATTTATCTTGGTATTCTTCAGGGACCCCTTTCGAAAACTTTACCACCATTGGATCTTCTTCTGTCCCAATGTTCACATCCCTGACAGGATCGTCGAGGGTAAGTTTCCTGGGATTCACCGGGATATCATTCTTATCAAATAGTCTCTCCAATGGCACAAGACCCCTGTGGATGAAATTTCCCTTTAATTGCATAACACGGTGCTCGGCCAGTGTCTCTTCCCATCTAGTTTTTGGCTCCTCACTCTCATCCTCCAGGACTGAATCAATCACCATATTTGAGAACTCACCCACCGTTTCCATAAAACATTGAAACTTCTCTTCATCTTCGAAGACTTTCCAATGCTTAACGTTGTTCATAATGGAGGGGCGGTATCGCACTTCAATGATTTGAGCAAAGGATTCTACGAGGGGCAAAAATTACTAGCATCCACAACTAGTGAGTCTACCATTTTGTTCTTTTCCCTTGGCATGAACTGAATGTTAAAAGTAGAAAATAAGTTCTCAACTAAATCCCATACCTCATTCCTGTAAGCTTTGAGCTGCAGGTGTTTAGCTTGGCATTGGCTCCTAACTTGCCTCACTACAAGCTTTGAATCTCCAAACACCTTGAAGTTTTGTATGTTCATGTTCCACGTTTCCTACAACCCCAACAATAGGGCTTCATAATCAGCCACTTTATTTGTGGCTTCGAAGTCTAGCTTAAAGGAGAGGGGAACCAAGCATCCTTCTAGTGATATCAAAAGTACCCTGGCCCCGTTTCCTTCTCGTCAGTAGGCTCCATCAAAATGCAAGGTCCATATTTCGTTTTCCTCTCTTCTCATAAGATTCTCCTGGATTAGTGGACAAATATTTGTTTCTTGCAAGAAATTCTTGTCCTCCTTGAGCATAAGACAAGAGAATTCTCCCTCCTTAGTATATACCAGAGAATTTGTGGAACCATTAGCTTTGGTGACCATCTTCACGAATCTGGACTCACAGTAAAATCATCTTTCCTCCCCACCGAATACTGGAATAGTGGCATATGTGAGGTCAAGTTTTATGGATCCTCCAATCTTGGTACCCCAAGATCTGGATAGCAACATTCCAAACCGAGATGGGATATCAGCCACAATAATGCCCATTACTACGATTTTGGCCGGAATCTGGGCTAAATTTACAACCTAATCTTTTATCATGCCCAAGCATTTCACCCTCTTGGAATCAAAAGAATATAGATCTTTATAAGGCCTGGTGATCTGCAACCCCAACTACTCCATGACAGACAATGGAAACAGATTATGTGAAGCCCTAGAATCTTGCATGCAGTTGTGCAATAACAGGTCATGTATAACTAGAGTCACATATAATGGAGGAGTGGTTGAATCCAGCTCTTCTACAAGAGTTCCAAAAACTACCATGGGTATTTCTTCTTGGAGAATGAGGCTGTTAGGGAGAGGGCCTATGCCCTGGGGCAACATGAATTGAGAGACTTGGGCCTTGTATGAGGGTTGTTTTAAGAGCTTGATTAGGGGGATCAGGATCTTGACCTTTTCTAATTCTTTCTGGAGGCTAAACACTACTACATTTGGCGGAAATTCCGACACTTGGTTCCAATGCTTTTGACCAAATGTCAGAAATTTCCCCAAATTTTTTCCATCCCGCCCGTAACCGTCGCCATAATGACATTTATAGAAAAGTGTCGCAATACCAACACTTAGAAAAGTGTCGCAATTGCGACGTTTGGAGGAAGGCGTCACAATTGGGACACTATGGCCCAACGCGTCGCAAGTGCGACACAATGTATAAGTGTCGTAATTGCGACGTTTGGAGGCCTTCATCACAATAGCGACACCTTTTCCGCCATCGGTATAACGACACTTATATGCGCGCTAAATACAAATACAAAACTTTATACGCGCTACATAAAAATGATTTTATTGTTTCATATCCGTTGCAATAGCTACATTAACGTCTGATATCACGCACGCATTCGCCCTCTGCTCTTACAGAACAACATTCGCCCTCAGATCTTGCAGAACAGCATTTTCCGTCAACATTCGCCCTTAGCGTTCGCCCTCAACTCTTGTAGAACAGCATTCGGCCTCAGCTCTTGCAAAATGGTAAGTTCTTACTGCAGGCCCTTCCTCCTATAGTAGGGTTGACTCTATTTGGGTTTTTTTGGTCAATTCCATTGGATTGTGTTAGGCTATAGGGTTCTCTCTAGATGTCAAGAATCAAGATTCAATACTCTCTATTATCTTCATCACCCAATATAAGATTTAAATTTTTCCCAAAGAAACGCTTATTAATTTGGCAGCCATTATTTCTCCCTGCTTTAAAAACCCTACATTTAAATGAAAACAAGCATTGCATTTCAACTACAAAAATCTATTAGTGTTAAAATGTAAATGTGTGCTACATTAACGTCTGATATCATGCACGCATTCGCCCTCCGCTCTTGCAGAACAACATTCGCCCTCAGCTCTTGCAGAACAACATTTTCCCTCAGCTCCTACAGAACAGCATTCACCCTCAGCATTCGCCCAGAGCTCTTGCAGAACAACATTCGCTCTGCATTCGCCCTCAGCTCTTGCAGAACAACATTCGCCCTCAGCTCTTGAAGAACAACATTGACCCTTAGCTCTTGCAGAACAGCATTCGCCCTCAGCTCTTGCAAAATGGTAAGTTCTTACTGCAGGCCCTTCCTCCTATAGTAGGGTTGACTCTATTTGGGTTTTTTTGTTCAATTCCATTAGATTGTGTTAGGCTGTAGGGTTCTCTCTAGATGTCAAGAATCAAGATTCAATACCCTCTATTATCTTCATCACCCAATACAAGATTTAAATTTTTCCCAAAGAAACGCTTATTAATTTGGCAACCATTATTTCTCCCCGCTTTAAAAACACTACATTTAAATGAAAACAAGCATTGCATTTCAACTACAAAAATCTATTAGTGTTCAAATGTACATGTGTGCATCACTTGTGTAGGGTATTCTTTTTCCACTTTCACATTATCCAAGAATGTGTGCAGTATAGTTCATATTTTTTGTGATTTAGATTATCTTGAAAAAGGAAAGGTAAATTATTTCCCATGGAAAAAGAAGGTTTTCCCTTTTTACTACTGGAAATGGTACAACAAAGCTCCATTTCTACCCGAAACTCCTATGAAATAGGAACCAAATAAAGGCCATGTCCTCAATGGACATCATTTGGCTTTGAAAATGGCCATTGCACCGTGTTGTTTCTTATATTACATCACAATAATTTCTTAGGTCATTTCTTGTTTCTTGAGATGAAAAACAACCAAAGAAATTGTGAAGATCCTTTCAAGAAATAAATGACCATTTCTCAATCATATCTCAACTATTTTTTATTTTATTCAGTGGTTGCTTACTTTGAGAGAAATTTGACACTTTTATAAGGAATATAACATAAAAACACAAAATGGGAAGGAAATGATGAGGTAGATGACCTTTAGTTGTTGTCAATTAAGAATTGATAATACACGATGCATGTTCTGTACTACAAACTAGATTCCTTCTTGGAGTTAGGACATAGAGTATTGAATCAAAGTTGTAGTTTCTAACTTCTTGTATTGGTTCATCAATCTTGAAATTCAGACATTGCATGTCTTCATTGCTTCATGTTTGAATAATTTGCATCATATCGTACAATAGGAAATTAGGAATTATGATTATTATTACTTTATGGACCTGTTAAGTTACTTTTAAGTTTGCATGGTTTAGTGTGAAATTATTCTAGTCCCCAAACACATATAATCAAGGAATTATAACGTGATTTCAAACATTAAATATCAATAAAATCGTTTAAAGGATATTGAAAGGAAAAATATGATGGAAGGTAGAAAGTGCCTTACTTAAATGCTCTAAGGATTTTTCAATAGTTGCTCCAAAAGCTTCACTTCAAGGCCCTTCAAGATCGTCTCCAACAATGCTATACCATCACCTTCAACAATGTTGCTCCAAAAATGTCCTCAAGGTCTTCACAACAAGTTTACTAGAAGTTGCTCCAACAATATATTCAATAAGGTCTTCATTGTCAACTTGTCTCTTGTTTGGGTGCCTTAATGTGAAATGACATGTTTCCAGGACTGAATTCAATGCAAGGCATATTTGAAACTCTAACTCTGTCTTCCGGTGTCTTATTAGAAATTATTTTAGTTTTCATTTTGTGTTTTCAAGTTAGATATTGTTTTCAAGTTTTTACATTTATAATTTTATTGCAATGTGGCAAACTGATGAGAGCAGTGCAGGAACAACCCAGAGACGGGATGATCACGGAAAGAGGCCAGCGAAAGAACATGTAAAGTGCCAGCATTGCTCTATCTTCATGTTGGCAATATGATGCAGAGTGTTGTCCTTGATGGCAACCCACTTGATGACGATGATGGAAACACTTGAAGAAGATGATGGCAACACTTGAAGAAGATGATGGCAACCTACTTGATGAAGTTGTACTTGATGGAAACTAACTTGATATACTAATTAATGATGTAAATCTACAAGAAGTACAGAAGTTGCAGAAGTAAGAAATATCAGTATGAGCAAAAGTAATGCTGAAAAGTGTATGTCACAAGGCATACGCGGGTTTTCTTAGTTGAAGTAGCGTATGCATGCGGGAAAGTACATGCCAAGTCGTGTATGCCCATTTGCGCTCTAAAAGTGTAAAACCAGGGGTTATTACCATGGTATTGACCCATTGTATTGAGCGCCGGTATGTCTGTGTGATCCCGTCTAGGAATACCATTGGAAGTAATGTGGTTTTGGCTCATGGTATTGAAAAAGGGTAAACCTATATAAGGAGAAGAAAATCATTGTGCAAGGGGTGTGCATGAGTCTGGGTTTGAATGGATACTTCACTCTGAAGTATGTCTGTATGGAAAGGGTAACAGTTTGATGATAGATTTGAATCTGTGATGCACCTATGAAGAAAAATGATGAAGAAGGGAATCTAGATCTGAAATGTATTTGTATCTTCTAGATTTGTTTGTGGAAGGCTTAGATATGAGATGAGGTGAACATCTGTCTGAAGTAAAGGGTTAAATCCGAACTGAATATCTGATCTGAAGAAGTATGCTGCTCTATAATGTCTGAAAATATATACGCTAGTTTGGAACAGTGGAAGCGCATATATACGCGGGTTGGATAAATCGAAAGAGTGTATGGGTTGTAAAATCAGTTTTGAAGTATGTGCAGAAGTATACGCAATTTTATATGCATGGAAGCGCGTATATACGCGAGATTAGTGAAAGGAAAGTGCGTATGAAAACTAGGGTTTTGCTGAAGTATGAAGGGTGAAATATCTGATCTGTTCTGCTCTGTTACTGCTATCTTTATTCTACAGTTCTGGGTTTTCTGAATTGATAAGTATCAATTTTGATGTATGATTGAGCTTAAATGTGTGGAGTGGGTCCAGTCTGAAAATATGATGAAAAGTGGCCTGCAAGTTGTGTTCTATTGAAGCTATTGGATCCAGTGTGAAAATTGATGAAACGTGGTCCATGGTGGTGCTGAGGGTTGTAGCCTTCATTCAGGGGGTTGTAGCTCCCTTCCAGGTGAGGCTGGTAAATGAGATCAGGGGGTCGTAGCTCCCTTCCAGGAGAGAGAGAGGTAGTAAACAAGATCGGAAGGTCGTAGCTCCCCTTCCGGGGGAGAAATTTGGTAAACAGCGGTGGGTGCACAGCTCTTTGGTATGGTCTACTTGCTTGACACATAAGTTATGGAATGTTTTTTTCTTTTTATAATAAATATTGAAGGTAGATAATGGCGGCGGTGGTTTTCTCCCGACTTGGGTTTCCACCTAAAATCCTGGTGTTCATGTGTGATGCTTATATGTGATGGTTTATTCTATTATTACTACACATGCTTACTGTTATCTAATCATCAGAAAAATGAATGTTGCATAGAACTAAGTAAATAATTAATGGCATAATAAGATCTCTGTGTATACGTGAGTTTTATGAAGTATATCTGCATGTATATGCGAGTCGGGTTCAGCAAAGTAGCGTATGGGTTTTAAAGTAAGAAAAAGTAAAAATATTTGAGTATGACCTAAATACTGATTCACCCCCCCCCTCTCAGTATTTTTCCCAACAATTGGTATCAGAGATGGTCCTTCTGCAGAAGCTTGATCGCTTGAAGGAGATCCATCGAAATGGGCACTCATGAAGGGCTAATGTCTATAAGGCCACCTCTATTCAATGGAAATAATCTATTATTCTGGAAGATACCAACAAAATAATATCTACAAAGTCTTGGTGCAGAAGTATGGGCAATCGTGGAAGGAGGTTATTAGTATCCGACAAGTATTCCTACTGATGCAGCAGAAACTAAGAAATATGAAATCAATGCCAAAGCCGTCAATGTCTTATTAGGAAGCCTACCTGAACCAGAATTTGCTAAACTGGTGCAGCTAAATTCAACAAAAGAAATATGGGACAAAATCATTATGAGCTATGAAGGAGATACAAAGGTAAAAAGTGCAAAACTCCAAACTCTCAGAATTGAATATGAAAATTTAAAGATGCATAGTGATGAGAGTATTTCCAGTTTCTTTTTATGTCTAGATGATATTGTAAATCGTATGAGAAATTTGGGTGAAACCATAACTGATACTACTCTGGGTGGAAAAAGTCTTAAGGTCTTTGACTCCAAAATTTGAGTCAAAAGTATCAGCTATTGAAGAAAGGCAAGATCTGCAAACTCTTACTATTGTTCAACTACATGGCATTCTGACTGCTTATGAAATGAGACAAGGAGGTCCCTCTCAAATCAAAGAAGTTGCTTTTAAGGCGTGTGCAAAAGAAAAGGAAGTTGTCAAGGAATCAAATTATATATCAGAACAAGAAGAAGCAAATTTTGTGAGAAGACTCCAACTAGGTACTGGAAGATTCAAAGGTAAGCTTCCCTTCAAATGTTTTGATTGTGGAAGAGTTGGTCATTATGCTGCGAAATGTCCTTTTAGAGAAAATCATGATAAAAGGAAACAATTTGTAAAGGGAAAGAGTTATTATGCAAATGAAGATAATAATGAAATATCAAGTGAAGATGAAGAAGATTCTGACCAAGATCTGAAAGTGCTCATGGAAAAGAAGCAAAAGAAGAAGGCTACTCAAGGAAAGAAGATTTCTCAGAAAACATGTGCAGCAGAAAATGAAGAAAAGGAAACAGGTATTGATTGTTGCAATCCACTATCTTGTGCATACTATGATGAAGATAGTGAAAGTAACAGTATAAGTCTAGAAGAAAATCTCAAGATCAATGATGAAAGTAATTTTTGGGATCAATTTAAAAATAGGGAATCTATCCTCAAGGATGTGATCTCTAGAATGAATGAACAGATAGAAACTATGAAGGGACAGATAGAAATGTATCAAGAAGCTATGGAGACAAAGTGACAGTACGGTGAAGGACTTGGGCAATCATCTCTCTAAAAGCAGACCTTGAAGCATCAAATAAGAAGAATGAAGAACTTCTACAATCATTTGAAAAGGAAGGACGTGAAGCGAAATCATCTCTCTAAAAGCAGATCTCAAAGCATCGAATAAGAATAATGAAGAACTCTTACAAACTTCTGAAGAACAAGAAAATTGTTTGAAAAAGGAGATTCTAAATCTGAATGACCAAGTAGAAGAAGGAAAAAGGGTTGAAGAAAGTATGAAGAAGCAATGCCAGAGCTTGGAGGTTGAGGTAAACATTCTGAAAGGTAAATTAGAAGAAAAAGATAAACTTTTGAGGTTTCAAGATAGTACTAAGATTCTGGACAATATTCTTTGTAGTCAAATGTCTCCTTCTATTAAACTTGGTATGGGTTTTCATGAAACGGTCAAAGGAGAATCTAGTTCGCAAGGAAGTGCTAAAGATTCAAAAGATGCAAACCAAAACCTGAAGTGTTGAAAGAAACAAAAGGTCAACCAACAATCATGAATTCTCAAAGGAAATCATTTCCCTAACTATAGAAGCATCGATAATGTTGAATGCTTTAAAAGTCATAATTATGGGCATGTTGTAGCCAATTGCGGAAATCGGTGTTTCGATCACACAAAAAACGAGATTCTATACGAAGGTACTCTGGTTTCTTTAAGGGATATTGTTTTTCATGTAGCAATTTTGGTCATAAAACGGTGCAATAGAAGAAAGATAGAGAAAGAACACGATATGATCCCCAATGTGGCCTTACACCGGTCACATAAGATGTTATGCTTGTAACAAGTATGGACATGTTGAAAAAGAATGCAAGATGAACAGATCTGAGAAATTGGACAATTTCCAGCACACAATAAGAAAGTTCAAGCAAAGCTGGAAAAAGAAGGAGGACCGGTCAGAAACGTAGGGAATATTGATCCTACTGCAGTCATCCGCTTCTAAAGCTTACTTCTCTTAATGACTGCAGGAGTGATGTGAGATACATTATAGGGATTAGTAATGTATCATCACAGGGGGAGCGATGTATGGTGATTCCCATGATGGTTTTGGTTATTCTAGTTATGTTTATTTCTGACAGAGCATCTAATGTGAAGAAGACAGGTACAGGTGGTACAAACTCAGGGGGAGATGAAGGAATGTGAAATTTTCAATGTTTTACTTTCCATACATGGGTTTCATGAACAAAAGTCACGTATACACGCGAATTCCTTTGCAGACAGAGGCGTATGCAATTCTGTGATAAGAAATTCAAAGTTCAGCTCAAGAACAGAAGCACAGGTTCAGGGGGAGCATCAGTAAAACTGCTAATGAATGGACTGTTTGCATTGTATATGCTTTTTCCTTAATGTGCATGCTCAAATGATGATGATTTGATACATGGCCTCTTATGATGAGATTATGGATAAGCCCTGATTGCTTTTTGATGAAGAGTATTCTGTTTTATGGATGAGATGGAAGTCTTATGATTCAGAGATATGAATAGATCATGAAGATTTTATTGCTACGGTTCAGACCTTTTATACATAATTCCATCACAAGTTGCTTCATGATATAAATCTTGAAGATTTTGGTGATATGAGATCACTTGGATGATTGTTTGACACATATTGTCTATTGAAGAAGTTGTTCTGGAATGATAATTCCTCTTGGGAATAATATGTTGATGCTGCAAAGAGCTTGAAGGCTTGGTTACTAATGTGCTTATGCTACAACTGTTGGATGACACTTTTAAACATAGCTACATTTTCCTATTTGTTCTTCTCTCATATATTCCAGGGAAGCATTCAAAATTTCTCCAGACAGAAGCTGTAAGTAATCTCTGCCTTTCAGGAGATCATATTTGATCAAAATCAGAAGATTAAAATGGATACGCGGATTTCCTAGACAACAGTCACGTATATACGCGAGTTCATACACATAAAACTGCATATGTGTGGTCGCTGACAATTTTTCCAGGTCAACATTTCTTCAGCACAAGGTATGGTGCTGTTTGGTATCTCTGATGCTATTTGGAGTCTCTGGTGGTATTTCGGCTCTTATATTTCTGTTTCATTCTCTGATTTTGGGTGAAGATGCCTTGATGATTTGCTGTTAAAAGTGTTCAGGATGCACATATTCAGGGGGAGCATTAGCCTTAATAATGCATTGTTGGCATTATGATGATTCTGAATTATGATCTCTCTCTTGAGATCCTTTTGTCTTGGGTTTAAAGAGTCATATTTGTAATTTGATGAAAAGGTCATGTTGAGACCTATGATGTAAATTGTAATATTCAGTCATGTAAGGACTTGTTCAATGTGTAAACCCACTTGGTTGGGTAGTTGGCTCAAAATGTGTAAACCCACTTGGTTGGGTAATTGGATCAAAATGTGTAAACCCACTTGGTTGGGTAGTTGAGTCAAAATGTGTAAACCCACTTGGTTGGGTACTTGAGTCTCATCTGTAAATCCACTTGGTTGGATCTTTGATGTAAGTATGAGTCCTTGGTGATAGGAAGGTCATAGAGTCATGTACTTCATTGAACAACAGGTTTGAAGATCTGGCATGAACTCAGGGGGAGCATGGTAAACTTCAGTGCCCTTTGCCCTTGATGTCAAAGGGGGAGAGTGACATGGTGTTTGAATAGGGGGAGAATATCATTATGCTTAATGTATCTATCTGTTGTGATCAAACACCATCGTGGTTGCCATCAAGTCCAAAGGGGGAGATTGTTGTGTATTGTCTGCCGGGGTGTCATGATGGCAACATGATATGATGATGCTTCTTTACTTAGAAGAAGACTGATGGCAAACACCACTTGATGAAGTTGTACTTGATGGAAACTAACTTGATATACTAATTAATGATGTAAATCTGATGTTCTACAAGTAGCCCAGAAGTACCAGAGAAATAAATATCAGTAAGGGCCAGAACAATGATGAAAAGTGTGTGACACAAAGCATATGCGGGTTTGTTTAGGAGAAGTAGCATATGCACGCGGAAAAGTACGTGCCAAGTCGTGTATGCTCAATTCCACTCTAAAAGAATAAAGCCAGGGGTTACTACCATGGTATTATTTACATTGTGTCCTGCTTTCTTGGTATGTCTATGTCTGAGTCTTAAGATCTAGGAATACCATCGGAAGGGATGTGGTTTTGGCTCATGGTATTGAAAAAGGGTAAACCTATATAAGGAGAAGAAAATCATTGTGCAAGGGGTGTGCATGAGTCTGGGTTTGAATGGATACTTCACTCTGAAGTATGTCTGTATGGAAAGGGTAACAGTTTGATGATAGATTTGAATCTATGATGCACCTATGAAGAAAAATGATGAAGAAGGGAATCTAGATCTGAAATGTATTTGTATCTTATAGATCTGTATGTGGAAGGCTTAGATCTGAGATGAGGCGAACATCTGTCTGAAGTAAAGGGTTAAATCTGAACTGAATATCTGATCTGAAGAAGTATGCTGCTCTATAATGTCTGAAGATATATACGCTAGTTTGGAACAGTGGAAGCACGTATATACGCGGGTTGGATAAAGTGAAAGAGCGTATGGGTTGTAAAATCAGTTCTGAAGTATGTGCAGAAGTATACGCGAGTTTATATGCATGGAAGCGTGTATATACGCGGGATCAATGAAAGGAAAGCGCGTATGAAAACTAGGGTTTTGTTGAAGTATGAAGGGTGAAATATCTGATATGTTCTTCTCTGTTACTGCTATCTGTATTCTACAGTTCTGGGTTGTCTGAATTGATAAGTAACAATTTTGATGTATGATTGAGCTTAAATGTGTGGAGTGGGTCCAGTCTAAAAATATGATGAAAAGTGGCCTGAAAGTTGTGTTCTATTGAAGCTATTGGATCCAGTGTGAAAATTGATGAAACGTGGTCCATGGTGGTGCTGAAGGTTGTAGCCTTCAGTCAGGGGGTTGTAGCTCCCTTCCAGGTGAGGCCGGTAAACGAGAGCAGGGGATCGTAGCTCCCTTCCAGGAGAGGCTGGTAAACGAGAGTAGGGGGTCATAGCTCCCTTCCAGAAGAGGATGGTAAACGAGCGCAGGTGGGTGCCTGCGTGCTGGTATGAGTCTGCGCCAACACATAAGTTGTAAGATGTTTTCTTTATAATAAAATATTGAAGGCTGAGACAACGGCAGCGGTGGTTTTCTCCTAACTTGGGTTTCCACCTAAAATCCTGGTGTTCATGTGTGATGGTTTATTCTGTTATTACTACACATGCTTACTGTTATCTAATCATCAGAAGAATGAATGTTGCATAGAACTAAGTAAAGAATTAATGGCATAATAAGATCTATGTATATATGCGAGTTTTATGAATTATATCCGCGTGTATACGCGAGTCTGGTTCAGAAAAGTAGCGTATGGGTTTTGAAGTAAGAAAAAGTAAAAAGACTTGAGTATGACCTAAATACTGATTCACCCCCCCCTCCCCCCCCCCTCTCAGTATTTTTCCCAACACTTCAGGTATTTTAGTTATTTACACAATTGAAATAATATTAATTTTGTTCAAATATGCAGACACCTAGCCATGGTACGCCTAATGATTCCCTCTTTGAGGAAGAGCTTTTTTCATCCCTATCTCCAGTGTTCTTGTTGCGAAAAAAGGCACGAGATGCAAGGTCGGAATTTAATACTTTGATAAACATGCCTCAAACACCTGAAACAGAAGAGAGGATAAAACAACTTATGAGTCAGATAGAAAGATATCAGGTAATAATAAAAAGTCAAAAGGATATTTTTTTTGTTCTGCATGAGATGAATTGTGATAGTTTGATTTTTAATTTTTACATTGACTAAACTAACAAAAAGTTCTTTTTTATGTAGCGTTTTCTGGCACTTGCTGAATCCAGTGTTGGTGGTAGTGAGACACAAGGGCAAGAGATTGCCCAACAACCCTCTTGTACACCTTCTACTCTTTTAGGTGCCAGCGAAGAAACACACCCTGCCCAAGCAGACACCCAGCCAACCGCTGAACGTGTTGGCAATGATGAGGCTAATATGGCCAACTATATTATTGCGTTTCCTGGAGCTACACGTGTCAGCTCCATAGGGACCATTAATGGCACGTTGTTGGTGAACGATGAAGGTGTCCCTATAAAGCATGTACAACTCCCAGGTAAATTTTAATATTTTAACTATTTCATGTACTTTATCTAAAACATATTTATCATGATTTTTATTTTTAAATTAATGATAATATCTTTTTCTTTTTTTTCTGTGTAGGAAACAATGAGTTCTACAGGTATCTGGAGAGCCATTCGTTGGTAATTTTTTGCCCAACAATACGCACAGGGTGGAATTCCCAGAGTTCCAACCTGAAAAAAGAACTTCTAGATTATCTAGAAGCCCTTTTTGGGGTCGGCACATTTGACATAACAGCGGTGGCTCAGGTAACCGACAAATATTTGAAATATACCAGGGACACCTATAGGACGCAATTGCAATTTAACCCTAGATATGAGCGTCCTCTCACAGTTCCAGAGAGTGAGTGGAGAGCACTCATCCATGACGGAAAAGAGAAAAGGGCAAAGAAAGAAGGAAAAATTCCAACTGGACCCACAAGGTAAATTACAACTTTAATTCAATAGCTTGAATTTTCTCTATGTCTAAAATAAAAGTGTGCTACGTCATATCTGACTTTAATATTTTGATGCTAGGTTGTCTAACACCTCAAAGGCAACCAAAGCTAGGATTGAAAAAAAGGGCCATCACAAGCTAGGCTAGGGCGGCTACTTGAAATTGGCCGCAAGAATTGTAATTAAGTAGCTAAACATCTTATAATTAATTGTATTGCATTCCAAAATTTTTTTAATCCTATCAAATATGATTAAAAATACACAATCAAGATTTTTTAGCGCCGCTCCTCTGTATTTGAAATTTTTTCGCTGGGCCGCAACGCCAGTGGCTCTGCTCGCTTAGCCCGAGCTGGTGTGGAGACCTACGCGCAGGCGACATAGGAATCACTGAGCTGTGGTTTTGCATGTGCGGGCTCGTTCTCGTTCTAGCTCTCCTTCTTTCGCCCTTGTTCCTCTCATGCGCCCGTTTCCGTTTCTCGGGCCGCCCGGCCCCGTTCCGTCCGACCCGGTGCTTGGGAGGCCCCGTGCGCTGGTCATTCGCCCGTTTGACCTGTTCCATCGTGCCTCGCTCCCCCCATCTCCTTTGGTTTGCTAGCCCGGAGTCGTTGTCTCATGCATGGGGACCCTCGCTCGACCGCACCTTCACCATTGAACATGGGTCGACCGACAAGATTTCGCCTTCGTATATTGAAGCTTTTCGCTCCCTAGTCGCTGCAGGCAACAAGAGGCCACCCTCGGCCTCGCAACAAAAGTTCGTAAAGAGGCTGGACACCATTCCTAAGGTGTCTCTACCGACAATTGAAACATGTAGATCTGCGTTAAACCTTGCTGAAAGGGGCCTAATCGGCCAGTTTACAGGGCTATGGCCATCCCCGAAGGCCGTTGATGATTGGGTCAGGAGAAACTGGATCCCACCGGTGAAGGAAGGTATAAAAATAAAAAGTCACTAGAGGGAAAAGGGTTTTTCGTTTTGTGTTCGACAACGTGAAGACCGAAGCTTGATATTCGGTGGGGCTTTAATCTTACCATGGGCCCCCAAGGGTTATACCCGAACAAATGGTCCCCCGATTTCGACCGTCAAGATGTGCCCACGTACTGCTCCTGTTTGGGGTGCGCCCCTCCACCTCCCCTTCATTGCTTGGAGTCGAGTGCTTTGAAACGATGGGACAACCTCGGCATATTGACCAGCCCCGAGAGTTGGATCAATACTCTTGCGCACGCATCCGTGGAAGCTGGACTCCGGAGGCCGGGCTCCCCCGAAGCCATCAATCTTTCAGGCTGACCGGTCGCACATTCAAGAGCTAGATTACGAACAACTGCCCTTTAAATGTCGACATTGCCATGAATATGGGCATTTTGCAAGATATTGTAAAAAAAAAATGAGTAAATAGCAGAGAAAGAAAAAGGCGAGCAGTGGAAGCAAGCAGCAGGCAGAACAACAAAAACAAAGTAAAAGAGACAGGGAACAAAACAAGGCAAGAAGACGCAAGTAATCAAAATAGTGGAAGCAGGGAAGCTAACAGCATTGCAGGAGACAAAAACCCCTTCGAATCCCTTACACCACCGTCAGATCCTCCAGAGGCCGAGCAGGAAGATCTACCACAGATGAATAATGCAGACAATCAAGAGCCAGGTAACATCCCAAATCCAAACCCTAGCAATACTTCTTCTCCTTCTTATGCTGACATCATAAAACAAAAGAAGAAGAACCTGGAAAACACGGGCTCATCTGATGAGGAAACCTTTGAAAGGCCATCAAAAAAAGTGGGAAGAAGAACAAATAAGGAAACTAGGGAAGAAGAATCAGAACGGCAGAAAACCCTAGGCAGTCAAACTACCATTGAAATGACCATCGGGAGAAATACAAGACCAAGGGCGCCCAAGGGAGGAGGCCCCACCCCATCAAGTGGTAAATGATGCAGCTGGTCTCTTGGAACTGTATGGGACTGGGTAATCCCAATAAGGCAGAGGCAATCAAAGATTTATTGAAGATGGAAACCGCGGACATCCTTATGCTCCAAGAGACCAAAATAGAAGGGGAAACCCTTCTAAACACTAGCATTATGAAATGGAAATACGATTCAGGAAAGGCTGTCAGTGCAAGGGGCTCGGCCGGAGGAATAGGAACATTTTGGTCAAAAAACTCCTCACTAGAACGATTCTCTGAGACCCAACATTGGATCTTCACAGAACTGCGCCACACTGCAAGCAACCTCTCCCTTGCTCTATTTAACTTATACGTCCCTGTTCATTATGAAGAAAAGAGAGAGTGCTGGAGGTCACTCTTGGAATATATAGAGCAGATCAATCCCACAAATATAGTCATAGGTGGTGATCTGAATATAATTCTAGATCCCAAAGAAAAAAGAGGAGGGATTTACTCTAGGGATCCTTTCATCAATACAGTGGGAAATCTGATTCTGCAGTGGGACTTAGTTGACTTCAAACCCATGAAAGGCAAATACCCCTGGACTAACAACAGAACAGGAGAAAATCATATCTCTGCTAGGCTGGATAGATTCCTCATTAGCAGCTCTTTAATGATGGATAACAGAATAGATTTTTCCAAGATTCTCCCAAAGCTCACATCGGACCATAAGCCAATCCTTTTATGCCTAAAAGAAGAAGAAGATCTAGGCCCCCTCCCATTTCGTTTCAATCCTCTCTGGGCAGGTAAAGAAGGTTTCTTTGAAACAGTCCAAACAACATGGATGGTAGATGTATTCGGATCCCCAAGCTATGTGTGGGAACAAAAAATGAAAAACACAAAAAAAGCTCTTAAAGATTGGATAAAGAAATCCATGCAAACCCCCACTAGGCAGAGGAAGGAGGCAGTTCTTCTGTTGGAAGGAATCCAATTCGAAATGGAGGAGAAGGATCCCTCTCCCACAGACTTAGCCAATGAAAAATCTGCTCAAAGGAATACATACTGTTCTTTTAGAAATGAAGAAGAACATTGGCGCTTAAAGTCTCGAAGTCTGTGGCTTAAATCTGGGGACAGAAACACCACTTACTTCCATAGACAGTGCAGGGCACGCCTCTCACGTAATCATATAGCAGAAATTACCAACTCTAGTGGACAGGTGTATAAAGGATTTTCTCAAATCAAAGAAGCAGTTGTCAACCATTTTCAGAACCTCCTTAGTGCGGAAAGAAATGGGAATGAGGAGGATGCAACAGAATTTCTCAACCATACCAAATTTGGTCAATATGGAAGACAATGACTCTCTGATGAGGCCTGTCACTGAAGAAGAGATAACCCAAATAGTCTGGACCATGGAACCAGACAAATCACCAGGGCCCGATGGCTTTTCAGTACATTTTTATAGAATATGTTGGGAGATTATCAAAGAAGACCTCTTCAGAATGATAAGAGGATTCTTGAGGAAGGCAAAAGTGGGTGGAGGTATAAACTCTACCTTCCTCGCTTTAATCCCCAAGGATACAAATCCTAGCTCCTTTGACAGATATAGGCCGATTTCACTCTGCAACTCATCATATAAAATTGTGGCCAAACTGTTGGCTAACAGAATTAAGCCTCTTCTACAAAAGCTCATCTCTCCGGCCCAAGGAGGATTTGTCTAGGGCAGACAGCTACTGGACAATGTCATACAAATACAAGAAGCTCTGCACTCCAGTCAAAGCAGGAAAGAACAAGGTATGATTATTAAGTTGGATATGTGTAACGCCTTCGACAGAGTGAATCGTTCCTTTTTGTACAGGGTCCTTGCAGCCTTCGGATTCAAACATGAATTTATAAATCTCATCAAAGCCTGTACTGAAAACATTTGGATAGCCCCAATGGTGAATGGAAGACCTGCTGAGTTCTTTTTAACCACTAGGGGACTGAGGCAGGGCTGCCCTCTTTCCCCATACCTCTACATTCTGATAGCTGATTCGCTAAGCAGAAAGCTGTCTCAGGAGAAGCATATTGGATCCATACCAGGGATTAGAATTGCGCAAGGCGTTGCTCCGGTGAACCACGCGCTTTTCGCTGATGATTCCCTCCTCCTCGGAGGAGCCTCCATGCGAATGGCCAACGCCTTCAAAAACATTCTCAAAAAGTACTGCAACTGCACAGGAGCGTTAATTAGTGAGAGGAAAAGTGTTGTCTATGGATGGAATATAGACCAGCATTCGATTGAGAGGATTGCCAGTGTGCTTGGATTCAAAGGCTATGCTGAGTGGGATAGAATAAAGTACTTAGGCCTTCCTTTGACGCTGGGTTCAAATCGTAACCACCTGTGGGAGGAGACGATATCAAAGTTTAAGAACAAGATCGATGCGTGGGGTGGAGTATGGCTTTCTACAGGTGGCAAGCTCACCTTAATTCGTGCTGTTCTATCTGCTATTCCAACCTTCCAAACCTCGCTGCAGTTGGCTCCAAAGCAAATTGCTGACCAGATCTCAAGCATTATACGAAATTTCCTTTGGAAAGGCGGAAAGGGTAACAGCAACCGTTTCCATCTAATTAACTGGGAAACAACGAAGCGTCCCTATGCAGAGGGAGGACTTCAAATACGTGACCCACAGCACGCTAATCTAGCAATGGGATGCAAACTGCTGTGGCAGCTTATCACAGAGCCGCTGCACCCTGTCAGTCAAATTTTTAAACAGAAGTACCTTAACAATCATTCGCTTTCCAACTTCAGCCCAACGCAAGCTATGAAAGGAACACAGGCATGGAGGCTTTGTTGTAAAGGGCTCGAATTCTTCAGATCACAGTTGTATAAAATTCCAGGAAACGGTAAAAGCACTCTGCTGTGGAAAGATCGAATAATGGGGCACCCTCCACTATCAGCTAATAACGAAATTGTCGATTTAAGAGCCTGGTTAAGATCAAGAGGAATAAGAAAAGTCGAAGACATCGTCGAGTGGGACTTCATGGGCTACTGGCAGCGATGGAGACTGCCCATCATTCCAGCACAACTAAAAAATCAGCTGAATCTCCTCACAGAAGCCATTTCATATTTTACACCAGTGCATAAGGAAGAGGCTGACTCTTGGGGATGGGGGAAAACAGGTGTGTACACAGTAAAGCAAGGTTACTTTTAGCTGCAAGGCAAAAAGGCCTCCCAGCATCCGGAATCAGTGTGGAAGCTGATCTGGGAATCCTTCAGCATTCCTAAGATTAACTTCTTTTTCTGGACCTTATTTCATAATAAAATTCTGACTGGTGACAACCTGTGCAAAAGAAACATAGCAGGTCCTCACCGCTGCGTGCTCTGCAAAAAAGCCTTGGAAACCTCAGTTCACATGTTCATCGATTGTGAGTATGCTCAGAAGGCTTGGACTAGCTTCCTGACAGGTCTGAATGTGATCCCTCCTTCCCATTGTTCGATCACTGACATGTTTTCGTCATGGAGAGCTCGATACCCCCTCAAAATCACTGAAAAATCTCTCTGGCTTAAGGTGTGGATTGCAGCCCCTAAATATCTTTGCTGGAAGCTGTGGCTCGCCAGGAATGATATAGTCTTCAATCAAAAAGAAACAACAGCAGATAATGCTGCTGATCAGGCCAAGAATCTACTTCTAGAAACTTTACGACATTCCATTGTCAAAGATGATAACTTCATAAGAAAGGAGGAAAGGGCATGGCTGGATGGCTTCTCCCCCATGTTGAGAACTTCAGCAATTACTCGCCCAATTCAAAAGGAAAATTGGCAGATTAGAGACACCTTGGAAAGTTTTCAGAAGTGGTGGAAAGCACAAGGTAAATGCACTATCTTCTTTGACGGAGCCTCGAAAGGCAACCCAGGCAGGTCTGGGGCAGGCGGGGTTGTTTATCTTCCGAATGGGAGAAAGGAGGACTTCAGCTGGGGTCTTGGGTTTAAAACCAACAATCAGGCCGAAGTCCTCAACCTTCTAAAAGCTTGTCAACTGGCCAGAAAAGGAAACGTAAGAGACATATTAATATTTGGAGACTCTGAATTGGTGATAAAATCCTTGATAAACAAAAAAGCGCCCAAGGATCCAGTACTAAACAAGCAGCTCAAAAGAGTGAGTAGAATCCTACAGGAATTCTCCACAGCTCAAATCTTCCATATCCTCAGAGATTTAAACAAAGAAGCAAACACATTGGCAAATATAGGATGCACACTAGAAACAAGCATGATCAGAATAAATGAAGGGGCACCGAAAATGGCACCTATTCCCTAAATGGGCATCTATCCACGCAAAAGCTGAGAATTGTAATGACAGAAGCAGTGAATTGTAAGCTTGATCTGGCTATAGCCATTTTTCTACATCAATAAAAATATCCGTTACAGTTAAAAAAAAAAAATACACAATCATATGTAATGTAGGGTGATGAATTCGGAACAGAAACTACAGAGGAAGATAAAAATATCGATTTCCATTTCGGCTATCAAGCCGTAGTTGAACGTCGCATAAGCTTGGGGCAGGTCCCAAGATCCAGAATGCCTGATAAGGTAAAACATTAACCTTTCAATATGTTTGTTTTCATCCATAAATTTAATGTCTAACAACTTTTTTTAAATCAGGGGAGAAACACTACCGACGACGCAAATAACCCAGTTTTAGAGCCAAATGTAGATGATCCTCACGTGCAACCTGATCATTGTAGTAGGGACCAGGTCGACAATGCTACTATCAGTGAGGGTCGTGACGGTAATTAATTTCCACTTATAATTTTTTCTAATTATACCTTGATGGTTGTCCTTATAACTTTTTTTGTTTAAATGACAGAGAATGTTTCCCTTGAGGATCTTACCACCAGAGAGGAAGACAAGGCAACAGTCCCAACGGCGACAACTGGTGCACCAGGTAAATAATATCATTGCAATTTTTTTTATTAATATTACCGAACTAGTTCAATGATATTTAAAAACTGACAATCAAAATTTAATATTATCTGTTTTTGTAGGCGATGCCCCGTCACTGGATGAGACCAGACATCGTGACTACGCAACTAGGTCAGCGGCGACAACTGGTGCACCAGGTAAATAATCTCATTGCAATTTTTTTTATTAATATTATCGAACTAGTTCAATGATATTTAAAAACTGACAATTAAAATTTAATATTATCTATTTTTGTAGGCGATGCCCCGTCACTGGATGAGACCAGACATCGTGACAACGCAACTAGGTTAGCGGCGACAACTGGTGCACCAGGTAAATAATCTCATTGCAATTTTTTTTATTAATATTAATGAACTAGTTCAATGATATTTAAAAACTGACAATTAAAATTTAATATTATCTGTTTTTGTAGGCGATGCCCCGTCACTGGATGAGACCAGACATCGTGACTACGCAACTAGGTCAGCGGTGACAACTGGTGCACCAGGTAAATAATCTCATTGTAATTTTTTTTATTAATATTACCGAACTAGTTCAATGATATTTAAAAACTGACAATTAAAATTTAATATTATCTGTTTTTGTAGGCGATGCCCTGTCACTGGATGAGACTAGACATCGTGACTACGCAACTAGGTCAGCGACGACAACTGGTGCACCAGGTAAATAATCTCATTGCAATTTTTTTTATTAATATTACCGAACTAGTTCAATGATATTTAAAAACTGACAATTAAAATTTAATATTATCTGCTTTTGTAGGCGATGCCCCGTCACTGGATGAGCCCAGACATCGTGAATACGCAACTAGGTCAGCAGTGCGGGTTGAAAGGCACGAAACAGGAGCAGAGCACGATGATATCGATGATGTAATTAGGAGCTTTAAAAATAGGAAGAAGAAAAAGAAAATTTGACAATGTAAAATATTGTATTATTATAAGACAAACGTTACCATACTTGGAACATTTTTTGCGTTATATAAAAAACTCACTTATCATACTATTTTTATGTCAAGCATTAATTGCAATGTTTCCTTGCGTACTTTTTGTTGAATTGTTTTTTTATTAGTTATTGAATATTTTTTTTTATGCTCATGAAAGTAAAAAATGAAATATAGATTGTGTATTGGGGAATTGAGAGTGATGTGAGGGGGGGGGGAGGGGCCATAAGAGCTTCCACCTTCACGTGGTTGGCCCTGTTTAGTAGAGAATAATTTATTGAAGCGATTTAATCTTGGAGCAAACCTCCCTTGATCCAGCGTAGCAACAAAAAAGTCACTGTTGACTTAGTTGCTACTCTTTCAGATCGTGGGAGGCTTGTTCCAAGTTCATGCGACTCCAATAATTTGTTCTTGAAACGAAGAGGAGCTTATTCAGGTATGTTTTGACATTTTCAACATATGTTCTAACATTATCATAAGAATGCATCTTAGAGTAAAAATACTACATCAATTACTTGTATTTATTGTATAGATAATGATGGATTTTGATTGACTTGGCAGTGCAGGTACAAATCCTCTTGCATCATGAGCAATACAACTTGTCAACCAGGGTCATGTCCAGGATATTTTTGCTTGTGTGCTTGACCAGGTTCGTAATGTCGCATTTTTTAAGTTCCTTTACAGTTCATAATTCAATATTAAAGTAATGCATAAAGCTTTTCACAACAATAAAAGGAAAGGGTTATGGCTGAGTAAAATTTTATTGTTATTGACAGTGTAATGAAATGTATCTCAACGCTATGGTTTTGGCCTTTTTATTGGTTGAATTAGAGGACCCAGTTGAAAATATTGGGGCCAAGTAGGCTGGTTTTCCTTTTTGCTGATGGTTTGGTGTATCTAATTGAATTAGTTGCCTAAGGTATTTTTTGTTGCAAACTCCTTTTCATTTTTCATACAGTATTGGCCTTGTGGAATACATTTGATTGTGTGGTATTGTTAGATCTATAACATTTGTAGTTGTTTAGTCTTATGGCCGAGGTGAACTTTTATTATGGAAATAGTTGATGCAATATTGTCATTTAATCCTTACTGCAAGGTAGCATGTTGAGAAGTTTCTTGTGAAACATTTGGTATTCAAAATGACACTTGATCCTATACAGCATCATGCACTTGACTTCAAAATTCATATTCAAAGTGTGCTAGACAATTCTTGCAAAATTTAAAATATTTATGTTGTTTTAAACCATTATCTTTTTCATGTATTGGATGTTGAAAATGTGAAAAAGACTTTGGTATGAAACCAACTGGTGAATAATTTCCAGCAAAACAACCACTTCCAAGACATGATTTAGAAGTAGAACATATGCACTTATGAAGCATAGAAAGATATCCTTGATGCATTGTCAATGTTTGGCTAGGGTTATTTTTGGAGAAAATAACTCCTTATTCCTAGAATAGTGATCTTCAATACAAGTAAATGCCAAAGAAGAGAGATCATCGTGTGACGCAACAAAATTGAAATTGGACCCCTAAGGAGAGTTGTTGTGTCTACAATCGCTCTGTCCAGCTTGAGTCTTAATTGACTTCTTCTTTCTTCGGGTTTATTTATCAAATTCGTAGAATTTGATAAATAAATACTATCCACAATGGTTGGACTTTAATTTATATTCCCGACTTTATATTATCTCCAAGCCTTATAACCAATGTTTAACTTTCAACACTTTGTATTTACACTCCACGTTTCTTTTTAAATAAATAACTTGTAATGAACTTTCGGCTCTATATTTCACCACCCAGGCTTACAATAATCACGCTCTAGAATTATGCTAATTATCCTCCAGTCGTTTAATTAAAAAATTTCATTATACTCCGGCCCCACCTATATATATCAATAACCAATCAAACACTCGTATCGTACCTGGCTATCCTCCGCACACCTTAGTTAACCTCCGGGCAAGTTCAACGTGTGACCACCGTCCGATGGCCCTTCTCCAAATCAACGACTCTTGGCAATTTCGCTCGGCCTCCAACAACGGGCTTTAACATGTGATGGCGCGGGTTAAACGGTGGTTTTCCGGGGGTCACTTTGCCACGTGTCACATTCCCTATGGAATCGCTTGCGAATAGGAAATACTGCCTACTCCGCAAAAGCGGTGCAATATGGGCAACCCGCTTTTGTGATTCCGCTCGTGGTTTTAGTACAGGGCTTGACCATGGGTGCAAGTTTGGTTCCACTATCCTTTTGTTTGTTAACTCATGTCCAATCCTCAGGTCAGGTTCCGAAAGCACAACAATCTTATCTCTTTATTAAGCAGTATTTTTATATTTGAACAGTGTTCACGACCCCGGTTCTCTACACAGACCTCACCTTCGGGTGGGGTGAAGTTACGGGTTATCCAACAGACTACAGAATTCAAAATGAAGAATATGATGCATGGTACCCAATACAACCTCACGGTTAAACAATTCTTCACGATTAGCGGTTAAAGTATTCAATGGCAAACTAAGCTTGGAAATCATTTCCTTGGAAACAATTGTTCACACCACCCGGAGGTTTATTCTTGAAATCCCCTCTCTACTCTCCTCTTCCCTCTCTACTTTTATTCATCAGAGATTACAATTTATATACATAACATATGCAATGCCAGTTCTCTGAGAGGACCATTCTAGAAATCAAAAGGTTTAATTATAATAATTCAACTAAGCGAAGCTTGTTCGACTCCTACAACTATAACTAGTCTAAGTATCTGATCTGTGAGGTATTGACACCTAAGAACATTTACAACTCAAATGTTTTCGAACCCTCCTAGCCACAACATGTGGAAAAAACCTCCTACATTGCTGGCTAGTGCCTAATGCTACATCATTGTGTGACATAAACATAATAACAAAAGTGAACGAGGGAATGAAGATTATTATTAGCATACTAAGTTGTCGATGATTTTATTTATTTAAATAACAACCTTAAAAATGTTAAATTCCAAACTTACATCATCATGGTTGGCATCATGAGCTTGACTAATTGTCCACCATGCTCATAATTTCATTGTTGTATTCATATCTATAAACAACATTTCAAATAATAATAAAAAAGTTCTATAAGAAAAATCTAGACCTCCATCTTCTTTGCTCCTTGTGAGACAAAGTCAAAATTGCATTAAACAATCGACACATAAGAATCTCCTATATCCCGGTGGTATGTATCCAAACTCTTATAATAGTGTCTTCAAGACTTATGGAAATTTGACATTACTTGATGAATATTTAAACGATGAAGATGGAGCCTTCTTCATTGTTGTATATGTAACGAGTATTTTATTAATATAAAGATTGATGGTTTTTGTCTTTACGAAAATGAAATCTTAAAAAATAATTTATTGTGGTCAATTGAAAAGTTTTTTTTAAATATTTTCATTGTGGAAGGGCGACATAGATATATTCCCTTCTAATTGAAATTCGGACATGCCCTTCAAATTTGATCCTTTGTGTGTGACCTTAAAACAATAAAACTATTCTGTACTTTATATAAAACATATAACAAAACCTTTGTCAAAACTTCAAACGAACCCTTTAGCCATTGGGTATTTCATCACCCCAATTGAATCCATTTTACCATGTACCTTCTTTTAAGGAATATTCTTCCACTTGATTAGGTACTTCACCAATGGTTATATGTCAAAGAAGATACAAAATGTTTATCTATAACTTTTTGTGGTTCAGATCAACTTTCATTCTTCATCTAATTTTTGAAAGTTCTATTTACATTAACATATTTTTCCCAAAACCTTTTTTTAGGTAAGATACATGAAAAACCTTATGAATGCAAGAAGAAGGAAAATATAACTTCTATACCACTTGTGCAATCCTATGAATAATTATTTAGGGCCATAACGAGTTTTGCGAGTGTGGAAAAATTAGGCAAAAAATCCCAACTTTTGAAAAAATCCGGAATTTTCCGGAGCCAACTTGATTAGTGACTTTTTAACGAACTTTTTTCATCCTTGAAAAAGTCGTATTCTATCCTCGAATTCTAGAATTTTTGCCGACTTTTTTCGAAAAAAATCTTGAGTGAGTTAGTTTCTTTAATAATTTTTTAATGAAAAAAATCACTTTCCAAAAATGAATATTTTTATATTTTTTAGTTTCTCAGACTTATTAAAAACTCCCGACTTTATAGAGTATTTCCAACTTTGGACCCTTGCCAATTTAATCTAGACTTCTACTTTTTTCACATTGCATTTTTTGAGCTAATTCTTTATTCTTCTTTTTCTTGAATGAAGATTGCTTATAATGCTATAATCCCTAAAAAATACCCAATTACCCTCCTCAAATTATCTTTCACTTCAATGTTGTTCCCCTTGTTGTTTTATCATGTTTCATGTCATTTGAAGGTTTCCATAATAATTTCAAAGTTTCTTTAGTATTTTCCATATGTGACTTCTGTTTCTATACTTTGGACTTATCTTGCAAAAAGTATGAGATACTAGGAGTTGGATATCCATAAAGGGCCTTAAATGGGGAAATTTTAGTAGATGTGTGATAGGTAGTATGATAGTATCATATTACCATTCTTCCTTGAGGAACCCACTTCATCCATTAAGATTGATTTTCTAAAGAGTAACATTGTAGATAACCTTAAAAACATTTGTTAACTATTTTTTGTTTGACCATTTGATTGTGTTTGATATGTAGAACTCATAGCGTAAGTGTTTCTCCACTCATATTAAATAATTATTTCAGAGTTTCTTGTTACTATTACTTTAGGAAAACCATAGAATATAGACTGCTTTCCACGGACACTTCTGCCACTTGGCTTGTTGTTTTATGTACTTTGATCTCTACAAAAAAAATCTACAAAATTTGTCTATATAAATACAAAAATGTAATACTTACCTTTATATTCAGTAACCACGTAATAAAGTCTCTGATATATCTTCCTGTCTTTGAATATGTATGTGGAATGGTTGAAGTAACCCTAGAGATTTTACTATCTCTCTTTTATTTATTATCCTGGCTTGACCTTCTCTTACAAAATTTTGAATATCTTTCTTCATTCCTTCCAAAAATATATTTTTTGATCCTTTGAGATGTTTTAAGGAACCACAACGTCCTAACATCGAGGAGAGACATCTCCCTTAATATTTTTTTATTCAAATATGCTTGCATGCATAAAAATATTCTACATTTGCACCAAAGTATATCTCTCTTTCACTCCCAATGCTCCATAGAGTTCATCCCATCCTTTATAAATTTTAGTAGTACTATTGTCATTTTTTCCATTATGGCAAACTTCTTCCTAGCCACCTAGGAATAGAAAATGTAATTGGATATAAATTTGAGGCCTCTTCTATTTTAGAAAGAGCATCATGTACTAAATTTTCCTTACCCTTTGCAAATTATCTCAAAATTAAAACTTGCATTTTTTCTCCTCATTTTTGTTAATCTTCCAATGAAATCCATAGCTTCAAAAAATACTTTATGCTATCATGGTATATCTTGACTTCAAAAGTACCTCCCGATGATATACTATCCCCATTTTTTTATTTCATGTAATATTGCTTCCATTTATTTTTCATATGTAGATTTCACCAAATATTTTTCTTTGAATTCCTTACTTTTAAAAACTGATAATTATCCTTATTGTGTTAATGTTACGTAAATTCCTTGCCTAGTGCCTCACACTCTACTATGAATGTTTTACCAAAGTAGGTGCAACCGATGTTGGTGTAGAAGACATGGCATCCATTAAAAGAGAGAATGCCAAAGTAGCCTCATCATTCCATATAAATGATATTTTCTTCAAGAGATATGTGAGTGGACTTGAAATGCATGCATAATTCTTAACAAATGATCAATAATATCATGTAAGTCTAAAAAGTCTTATAAGAACCTTGATTTTCTTAGGAATAGGTCATTTTGTAATAGCTTGCATCTTTTAAGGCTCCAACTTCACTCCTTCCTTTAAAACAATATGAACCAAATACTCGAATTCTTATTTCCCTAAAGCACATTTGGATATTTTTACATAAAAATGATTGTTTCTCAATAATTTATATAACTTTTCCACATGTTTACTAGTGTGGTATTCCCATGATTTATTATAAATATGTGTATTATCAAAGAAAACCAACACAAATTTTATAAGATGGGATCAAACAAAATTGTTCTTAAGTCGAGCCCGCCAGAATTCAAACGACGATAAACCAAATTCGCGTTCCAAAATAGCTTGCTGACATCGGCCAATTTTGTGACACGAAAACCAAATGAATTCCGCCCTAATCTTTTTCGGCTCCGAAGTTGGGCTGGCGTACGGAGGGAGAGTTGTGACGTGAATTTCTTATCAAATTCGCCTAATCTTTTTTGGATCACATTTCCAGGTTTGTGCGAGCGACCCCGAAAAAGATCCGATCCTATCCCTTTGTAACGAAACCATTGTACATGCGCGTCATCGATAAAACCGGCCACCCTTTTGACTTTGTAAATAAAACAAATTGTCTGCGTCATTTTTCATTGTTAGTGCTCTAGCTAGTCTTCCATGAAAAACAATTCAAAAACCAAGCATTGCCTTCTTTGACGTTACCTTATTTGAAGAAGACTGAAGTCAAGTATTTCCTTGTTCTTCTGTCATAACCGGCGCCTTTTTGTTTAAAAACCGTTTCATTTCTGTAAAAAGGTATTTATTCCAATTCCCCGCTAAACTTCATCAAAAAATCCTGGTTTTAGTTTTAATTCTGCACTAAGGTATGAAAAAGAAGTTCAGTTTGGTCTTTTTCGTTCCCGAGCTGCAATTACATTCCCAAAGCTGGTAATTGTGCCCTTTTCCACAAAAACCCAGAAATTCCATTACGATTCCACAGAACCGGAGAAATGGAAGTTCCTATAGCTCCAAATGTCGTGCCCATCAATGCCCCTCACAAGGACTTGGATTATTTGCCTTTATCGATATGGATTTTCAAATTAAGGACTTGCGTCTCAGTGAGAATCCTCTTGAATATTTTTCCGCTTCTCGAGACAATTATTTGAATGGTCTTGACATCTTTGGACTTTGGGAATCAAATCTTCCTATGTACCTTCTCCTGATTATATTTTTCACAGTTAATCCATTATTGCTTCATAAAATTATGATCCCAACCAACGGCGATTTTTATCCCAAGTCAAAATGTCTTTTCCCAATATTTTCAGTCCATAAATGAAATGCTACAATTCCAACCTAGTCAAGCTCTCACTCCCCTGTCCATGGCTAATTACTTGAGAAATCTACTAAGTTATCCATTAGAGTTAAACACCTTCCATGTATTGCAGAGCATCGACTAAAAACCCTCCCCCTTATGGTTATACTTTCTTTACTGATGAGGGTAGACTTATTTTAAACATGATATCTTCCATAATGGGCTTCAATACTAGTGAGTATGTTGATCAGTTAACCCTAGTATTATTTATCCATTTTTACCCCTGGACAACCTCCTGTTGTCAAGTATGATTTTGCATCTTATATTGGCGACAAAATCCATGATCGATTCATGAATTTGAGAATGAGAGAGTATTTAAGTATTTATTGCGTATATCATCATCTCATGATTTACTTTCTCCGGTCAGAAAATTTTCCTTTTCATGTTAAAACTTGATGCCAAAGGGAATCCTAGGTCAATCATCTTTTGGCACAGCCATTACTCACATTTCCTCACGATTCTCCTTATTCCTATAATGAGTTTGTCAACCTTTTTTTTCATCTGCAACTACCTTGTTGTGAGTCTCTCCTCCTAGAATTAGCAGTAAATCAAGAAAATACTTCAGCTCTCAAAGCTTTACATTACAATATAGGTGGCAGTACATATATCAAAACTACAGAGATCAGGATATATGGATGTAAGATTATGCCCATTAAAACTGCCCAAGTATGTCCCAATGAGACTCTTTGCATTAGAATATTTGACAAATGAATAATTGAATCATAATTCATTTTTGCAATGCAAAGAAAAGGCTCAACTTCGGGATCAAGAGCCAATTAGGTCCCTTCATTTGTAACTCTAAAGGAAATTTTTGCAAAAGAAAGTAGAAAGGATTTTAGAAGACTATCTCATACTACAAAGAGTTCCTACTAGTTGCCTTATGATCCAAACAACTATACGTGATAGAAGAATGAAAAATAAAGCGTCACCATACATCATCAAGAATCTCCGAGAAATAGAACAATATGCTAATATGGATGAATGGGCGAAGGGACATTGGTTGAAAAAGATAGTGAGCAAGTCAATGTTGAAAATGTAATGAAAGATCTTGAAAAGATACTTGACCTAGAATCTTTTGGACGAGGTTCGGGGATCTTCTTCGGCCGAGGACTTTAAAATTTGCGGGAAATTAGTACGTGCTTGATATAATCTAAAGGAAAAGAAAAGGAACCTAATATACAAATAATTAAAAAATTCATAATGAGTAACAGAGCTTCTAAAGAACAAGGTCAAGGACAAATTCCTCCTACTCAGATCAGTGAGCCAGAAATTTCTATTTTACAAACTCCTGCGAATATAGAAAGAGGAAAAAAGAGAGAAACAAACAACTACTCCTATTGGTGGCTCTTCGAACAACAAGATGTGAAAATGAAATTAACTCCTTCCATAAGATAAATCATTTCAGGAAATCCACGGCGGCCAGGAAAGAAAGTAGTTAGAAAATAGATGCAGTCGTGATTTATCACTAATTTTCCAAAAATAAGAATCTGAAGGCAACAAAGTGCGAAATATCTTTTTCAAACCTCCGGTAAAAACTTGCCTAGGACATCAAAATTCATCATTATAAAGGCAGACGATCCACTTAGACTTCAAGCGTACAACCAATTTTTGAAGATGGCTCAGAAAAATCAGAAAAGATTGATGTCGACATGAAATCCAACGGGTAGATGTTAATAGGCCATTTGGAAACTAAGGTAAATGACCTCGAGGCATTGCGGGTATCAGGACTAATTTTGAAGTCTTAGCAAAGGATAATATCCATCCTTTAGATCAAGTGAGCTACACAAGCAAACATGTGAGATGATTTATTCTACTTCTGACGGATAAATCAATGATGACCCATAAGTTGCAGGATTCTTTAGATAATACTAATACACAGTTGCAGCTTTAAAAAGCCTCCTCCCAGGCTAAGGATAATAGAATCAAAACTTTAGAGGAAATAATCATTGGTTTGGGTCATAATCCTAAAGATGTGAAAGGTATTGAAGCTTTGATCAAGGGAAAAGATGATGATATTGCGATACGAGAATCCAATTAGGTCTGACCTCGAAGATCACATGAGATTGCAAAAATCCTCGCTCAAAATTCGAGGAAGAACTAATGTATTGCTCTTAAAATTGAATGAAGCGACTTACTTTAACGATGAAAAAGAGCTTGAGAATGCATTAAAAGATAAGCAGGAAAATATTCCAGTATCTACAACAGGAGTAGTGACAGGTACAGCAACAACAGGTCAGCCAGCAGAATTGTCACAGAGCAACACTGCAAATTTGAACACTGATGAATTAACAAAGTCGATGGAAGATATGAAACTTCAGGCCATGGAGCTTCACAAAACAAAGGAACAATTGGCCACTCTAGAACATAAATATGATCTTTCAAAAATGAGTGTTGCTGATAAAACAAGAGAAGTGAACAAATTAGAAAAAACAGTCAAAGCATTGGAAAAGGATCTCACATTGGAGAAACCTTTAAAAGAAATAAATGATATTCTTTGAGATAATATCATTCAATCAATAAAGGATGTTTGGCCCTCAATTCAGATAATGGATGAACAGAATAACTTAGTTAAATTGGCTCTGGATGAGATTGAGAGATCAAGACAAGAGTTGGGAAATATGCCAAAAGAGGCCAATAGACTTATACATTTTTTGAATACTCAGACTAAGAATCAACTTGCAGAAATTGGTATTCAGGACAGGACCGGAACAATTCTAGAAATAAAGAGAGTTTTTACTAAAAGAACTCTGGTACAGAATTTAGAACGAAGGTGCTCAGATATGCAAGAAGAAATCATTGCCTTCAGAGAAAGATTGAATATTTTGTTAAATAGAGGATTGCCCAGTCCTATAGTTGTAGAAGATAAGCTAATGGAACTTGATAGTTATGTTGAAAAATTGGACAAATATGCTGATAATCAAGCTAGTTCTTCAACCAGTTCATCAACAGCAGCATTGCCTACAGGGAAAAACCTTCATGACAGATTGGAGAATTTATTTTATCTTGAGCATGAAGTAAATCATTTGTTCCCAAATCGGCCTAATTTCTTCAGATATACTGAGGCTGATGAAACACTAAGAAAGTTGCAAAGGACCAGAGTGCCAGAAGTTCAATGGTGGGAAGAAATGATGGAACTTTTTAAAAAAATTATCCTTACATAAATTTTTGCCTATTTACCACAGTATATCATGATAAAAAGGATAAAAGGATGAACAAAGGTCAAAGAGTATCAGAGCAGTTAAAGAGTATCAGTGAAACGAAATAATCAACATAGAATTACTGAAGAGGACAGCAGCAAGCCAAGATATAGGGCCTGCCTCCAGCACATTCTTAAAAGAAGAAAACAACACAACATCGGTTATCATTTTTCTTATCTACGAGACCATCTGTCTCTATATTGTTGTAAAATACTTATTAGTTATCCTAGATAATATCTCAATTTGTTATGAGATATTTTGTATGATTTTTTGTATAAATACTCCATCAATTGGAGTAGTAAGTGTGGATTCATATACTTTGCAGTAACATTGACTTTTTCGGAATAAAGTGCTGTTGGAGAAATTTCTTTGTGGCTTGTTGGATGATGAATTGATGCTAGAGACTTTTTGGAACAATGGATGATGAATTGATGAATTGATGCTAGAGGCTTGTATTTGGAACAATGGACGTCGGTACTCTATCTGTTGCTTTACTATTCTACATACTGCTATTTCACTTTCTTATAGATGCCTCGGGCATATTTGGATGCTTTCTCAGATTGTTGATAATCTCCATGTGGACCGTTATTGGGTTTTATATCAAGTCCCTGTATGTGACATGGGGTATTTTTCTATCAGATGCTTTCTCGGATTGTCGATAATCTCCATGTGGACCGTTACTGGGTTTTATATCATGTCCCTGTATGTGACATGGGGTATTTTTCTATCATTGTCTGGGGTGGGACTTCCACTTTTCTGGATGGATATTTGGGTTCCAATCTTCGGATGTGAAAATGTAATGACTTCATGGACTGTTTTACTTCATATAATATATTCAAAACAACATTTTTTCTCTTGTGAAAAAAAAATGATTAATGTTTATCACTCTGCCTTCAAAACTAGCGATGCTGGTCTATGTTGTTGGTTTATTGACATGGTCTGATGGTCTTTTTATATTTTGGACATATCACACTCCTCACATGATTAGCGTTTTTCTCTGTTAAAGGATTTTGGGTACTTTAATTTGTATTTGGAACAATGGACGTCGGTACTCTATCTGTTGCTTTACTATTCTACATACTGCTATTTCACTTTCTTATAGATGCCTTGAGCATATTTGGATGCTTTCTCAGATTGTCGATAATCTCCATGTGGACCGTTACTGGGTTTTATATCAAGTCCCTGTATGTGACATGGGGTATTTTCTATCACTGTCTGGGGTGGGACTTCCACTTTTCTGGATGGATATTTGGGTTCCAATCTTCAGATGTGAAAATGTAATGACTTCATGGACTGTTTTACTTCATATAATATATTCAAAACAACGTTTTTTCTCTTGTGAAAAAATAAATGATTAATGTTTATCACTCTGCCTTCAAAACTAGCGATGCTGGTCTATGTTGCTGGTTTATTGATATGGTCTGATGGTCTTTTTATATTTTGGACATATCACACTCCTCACATGATTAGCGTTTTTCTCTGTTCAAGGATTTTGGGTACTTTAATTTGTATTTGGAACAATGGACGTCGGTACGTACTCTATCTGTTGCTTTGCTATTCTACATACTGCTATTTCACTTTCTTATAGATGCCTTGGGCATATTTGGATGCTTTCTCAGATTGTCGATAATCTCCATGTGGACCGTTACTGGGTTTTATATCATGTCCCTGTATGTGACATGGGGTATTTTTCTATCATTGTTTGGGGTGGGACTTCCACTTTTCTGAATGGATATTTGGGTTCCAATCTTCAGATGTGAAAATGTAATGACTTCATGGACTGTTTTACTTCATATAATATATTCAAAACAACGTTTTTCCTCTTTTAAAGTTTTTTTTTTTTTAATTGAACCTGCCGTCGCTATACCGATGCCTTGTAAGCATCGGAATTGCGACAGATTAGAAACGTCAGAAGAGCGACAGTATAAACATGTCGGAAGAGCGACGTTCAAAACGTCAGACCACATTTCGTTGTAATTGTGACAGTTTACAGACGTCGGAAGAGCGACGTTCAAAACGTTGGACCACATTTCATCGGAAGTGCGACAGTTTACAAAGGTCGGAAGTGCGACGGACTGGGAAACGTCGGAAGAGTGACGCTTGTTTGGAAGCGACGGAAAAAGTTTCAATAGTGCAACACTTTTTAATTGCGTCAGAACTGCGAAGGTATGGTAAACCACGTTTTGCCCACCCTCGAACTGTCACTCTTGCGTCGACTGTGTTGGAATAGCGACGAATTGGCCGTCAAAATTTCTGCCAAATTTTGTAGTGAAAGGCAGCGGGATATTTTTCTGTGATAACTTATTTGAACTACTCTTTAGGAGGGTTGGATAGTTTCAAGAGTATAGTCGTGGATCTCTCATTTTGGGGAGGATCAGAGCCCTATTTCGAGGAGGTGGGCGCAGAGGCTTTAGGATGGGAAAATTCTTCTAAAGGCTTTTCCCCCTTACTGGCAGAAATAGAAGGGGTCTTCACTATTGATGTTGACTCTTCATCTTGTTCCTGCACTCGGGTTCTCTTCCTGGAGGACCTGAGATCGTGCTTCCTATGGAGTTTAGCTTGCATGAAATCAACAAAATTCTTGCAGTAATTGTCAATATTTCGATCCTCTAGGGGGACTTCCTTCTCTTCTGGATCTTCTTGTAGGGCGATTTCACCTTCTTCATCCTTTGAGTAAGCGAGGAGTTGATCCTCTTGACTGTTTGTGACTTCCTCCACCTATCCCTCCATTTCCCCTTTCAAGTATAGAGGAGGTTGGATGTGATCTTGCTTCTCTTTCCTTTCTCACTGCAACAACTATAAAGGGGGCTTCTGATACTGGGGATTAAACCCATAGTTTGGAATCACTTGGTTAGGACGAGGAGGGGAATTCTCGGCTTCCAATTCAAGCTTCACCATCTTATTTGAGATATTATTGATCAACTTATTCATCTCTTCGATTCTATACTCCTGTGATCCCCTCTCTTGATTAGAGGTAGATGCCTCCTCCCTACCCCTTCTCCTGGCCTCATGCTCTATCCTCCCTTTGAATTTACCTGTAGAAGAAAAGTTTCATTAAGGGAATTTTGAGGTCTAAAATGGGTCTCCTAAGAAAAATGTACAAAAATAATAAACTTTGTAGGGACATTTAGGATTCAAGATGATTATGTCAACCATGGGGGATGATTCACCATTTTTTAAGTAAAATGGTAAAATATTAAAAAATAATAAAATAATAAAACTACTTTTTCAACTCGTATTTTCAACTTATCTCCCAAAGTTTTTACTCAAATTTCTAGGAGTACTTGTTGGATGCAAAATTTAATTCCTCGTCCAAGGAGTACCCATGTTTCATATTTTCGATGGACCCTGCTATGCGAAAAATGAGAAATACATGAAAAAACGTGATTACAATGAAATTTTTCATGTATTTCTTAGTTTTCATGTAGGAGAGTCCATCGAAAGAATGTAACATGGGTAATCCTTGGACGAGGAATTATTTTTTTCATCCAACCAGTACTCCCACTCGAAATTTGACTAAAAACTTTGGGAGATAAGTTGAAAATACGAGTTGAAAAAGTAGTTTTTCTTTTTTCCCTCTAAAATTTGATAATCTAATCAAATATTATTTTATTATTTCCACTATTATTTTATAATTTCCTTAGGAGGTCCATTTTAGACCTAAAAATTCCCCTAATGGATTCAACCTCCAGTGCATCAGTCTAGATCTGATCTAAAGATGCAAACTTTCTTTCCATTAGGGTGAACCCAAACTTTGATTCAAAATCTCCTGTGAAAACCACCATAGCAGCTGCTTGTGGAGGCTTTATTTCAGCAGGAAGATAATTATAAAGCTTATTGAACCTCTTTATAAATTTTGTTACATCCTCATTGTGTCTCTTCTTGAGAGCATTGAACTCTATGAGGACATATCCATGATCCCTCTTTTCTCCCCATTTTAGTGTGAAGGAATTCTCCATTTCTTCCCAAGTGGTGATTGTGTTATTAGCAAGAGATTTGAACCATTTATGAGCCTATACATTCAAGGATTGGATGAAAGACCTCAACACCACATCTAGGTGCTCTACATTTATGTTCTCAGCAAAGACGCAGAAGTTTTGAATATGTCTCTGCGCAAAAGTACTATCTTCCCTGGTGAACTGAGGCAGGAGCTTTAGATAATCTTGAGGCATGCCATTCAATACTTGAGGTAAAGGCAATGAAGAATATTTAATGAGGAGGGAGCCAGGTACTACCATGAGGGGCAGTGGAGGTAAATTTTGAGGATGAATTGGCTGTGGTATAATAGGTGTGTGTTGAATAGAGGTTTCTATATTGGTATGTAAAAAGCTATGGAGTACTACAATTTCTTTAATTTATTCGGCCTCAGGAGTAGGGTGCAAGGGAGGCAAAGAAATATTAGTGGATTCAACTTTGTTTTTTATGATTGAACTGGCTAAAGCGAAGGCTTATGGATAATGCTCAAGTATGCGGGTTGTGGTGCCAGGGCTGTAGATATCAGCTTTCTGAGATGAGGAAGGTGAGGCTTCTAGAGTAAATGAGGGAAGGTTAGCCTAGATGGGTTGGTTATCCTTTCAGAATCTCCTAAATATAACCTTTTCAGGATCAGACACTGAAGGGGTTTTCTGCTGGAAAGTATCTGATCGAGTATGAGGCCCTTTGTAAGGTAGGATTATGACTGATTTGAACTTTAATAATAGTGGAGTCACCAAGGTGACGGCTATGCAACTCTCAAACCTTCGTGCTCACCTGATTAAAGGGTGAAGATAATTTCGTATCCTAGGGAAAATGTTTTCTAATTTGTTTCCTCGGAAACAACACCAAAAATATCTTGTAGCTCCTGGAGACAGCCTTGAGTTGCAAAAAACCAATGCCTAGGACATCATAAAATCAGAGGTTAAAAGTGGACAATTGCATAAATACCTCTAATAGAATATGGGTCATGAGAATAATGTATTTGGTGGTTCGAGAATGGAGAAGACCATTTGAGCTTGCTTCATGTGAATTCCCCAAACAATGAGAGAGATCAGTAGGCTCTGAGGCTGATGGATTTTAGATGGAACAAGTATAAAACAATGAGCATAAGTTTTAAAATGTGTAGAGGCATTGAGGAAGAACGGAGAAGGAACCCACAAGAAACAGGCTTAAGAGATTTAAGAATCTGTCCCCCGCGACCTTAGAGGAAGTGGATATGAGTGAGATATAGGCAACAATAGAGATTCATGGAGTGCGAATTAAGGGACTGTATAAAGCTTAAACATGAGCATTAACACCTGGGCATTTTACAGGCACGAATTCACAAATAAAATTGTAGACTACCAGCAACTACATTACATGAACCAATCAAAGTAGCATAGCATGAAAATTATTATACGTAAAAAGGAAATTATTGGTAACAGAAGGAAACATATACATACTACTCATTGCTCCATCTAGAATCCAAATAGCATCTCTGTATCATATTAATTTTAAACATCTCTATCAAATATGTATCTCCAAGCACAGGGAGCACAATCATACAAAAATACGAAAAAATTCTTCCAAATTCCAGAACCCTTCTTTAATATTGGAACGAGATACATATAGAGTTCCCCTCGAGGGTCTTATGGTACTAATCACTTATGATCGACCCATACTTATGAAATAAAAACATCCTACGTAACTTGTAGAGTGTACATTGAGCAATTACTTATGTATTGAGAGAATTAAAACAGGAATGGGGAAAAATTGAGATTTCACCAGCAAAATCATCAAAATTAAACCAAAAATAGAGAGGACATGGTTTCCCATGAAGGCCAATAATGGGAGCCTTCAAAACTGTATGGTGAGGAGTAGTTGTTGGTTGGCAGGCGTGGCTGTCATCATATGGTTCCACCTTCTACTTGAAATTTTCCACTCCCTCAGTCTTATGATTTCCACTTAATCCGTTGTGAAGTGGCAGTCATACTGTGCGCACATGGCTCTTCTGTGGAGATCTCCTAAGAAGACCACATAAACCATAACTGGAATGTTCCACCTCAAAATCCCCTGCAGTATTTTTGAATTGCAAAACGGGAAACAGATTTTGGAGAGGGCCTCCAGTGGTAAGTGGTGTCAGAGAGGGGGGTGTGAAATTATGAGAGGACGACACGTGGAGGGGTGGGTGATAATGGATACCGCCCATTTTGGACCCCCCCCCCTCCGCCCATGGTTAAAGTTCAAAAGCTACAGGGAGTGCGAAACGAAACAAGGACAGTCAAATGAGGAGGGGGTGATTGGAGATGGAGGAAAGGTGGAGGGCGATGAGGAGAAGGAAATGGAGAATTTGCGGTGAGCGGAGTATTATGGTGGGGTAAAACCATGTCTCAATCGCAACTATTTACCATGAAGCAGTAAAGGTAAACTCTAAAATGAGTGAAGTGCGAAGCACGGGGAGGATTGAGGTGACGTGGTAGATGGTAGGACCAGACCACAGCCTGCAAATCACAAAACTTAAGGTTTAACCCTAAGAGGAGGTGGTAAACACTAAAATAAGCGAAGTGCGAAGTGCGGGGGAGAAGGTAAGTGACGTGGAGGGAAGGTGGGACCCAACCACATCACAAGTTAAACAAAATGGGTTGCAGCCATTTCAAAAGGTAAGTTAAAAACTGTGCGATTGTGATATCACACATTGACGATCGCATGTTTTAACGTTTGGCAGAATTGAATAAGTTGTAATTTTTCGAAATGCAATGGATGGTGGGGGAAGGGCGACATGGCACAGACGTGGAACCGTGCCTGCAAGTCCTAGATTACAAGTTTTATAATGCGCACAACGGGGGTTAAATGTTATTTGTTGCGAAGTGTGATATGCAGCCATTTAGAAGTCGGGAAGTGTGAAAAGGTGAAAAGGTAAGGGAAAGGCAGAAAAAAAGGATTGTGTGTGATTTACTAATGCGGTAAGGTAGGATGGGTCCCACCAAATCGCATCAGCTAACAAACAAGTTTCGGATAAGTCTTAAGAGGTAAAATCTAAAACTTGAAGGGAGCGATGTGTGATTTAATCTCCGTCATCCATCTCTCTGCTTCAAATCTGTGCTTTTGATCCTGACCACCTATTTTCCCCTTTGTGCCTTCTCCAAACCCTGAAAATGCACCATTTCTCTATTTTTCTTTGATTTAAAAGTAAAGGGTGTGGGCTCTGGCTCTTGAACCGTTCTCTTTGATTATGGGGCATCCTTCTGGCCGGTGCTTGAATAGCCTAGCCTTCCTCTTAAACCTTCACGCCTCTGCCCTATGATTTCCTTATAAGGACCAGCTCTCCATGTAATGTGTGGTCACAAGCCAACAAGTGATAGGGGCTATTTCTTGGATGAGTTTGAAAAGGTAAACCCACCTACATTTGACAGAGAGATGAAGAAACCACAGGATGTAGAGATTTGGTTGCTTGGTATGAAGAAGTTTTTCAGGTTGCATGATTACTCGAAAACATGAAAGCCATGATAGCTATATTAAGCCTCAAAGGTAGAGAAACTATTTTATGTGAAGATCTGAAGAATTTCGTGGATATTTATGAGGAGGAGCTTACTTGGAGTGAGTTTGAGAGGTTATTACGAAAGAATTATCTATCAAAGACATACTATGATGGCAGGGAAAAAGAGTTGTATGAGTTGAATATGAGCTCTGTGACAGATGATGAGTACACCAAAAGGTTCTTGGAGTTATTGAGATATGTGCCTTAACTCAAGGAGGAGAACTCAAAGTTTCATAGATTCATCAGTGGTTTGTCGATACCATTCAGAGATATGATTGAGTTTGATGAGCCTAGATCATTGGAGGAGACAATTCGAAAACTCAAACATTGTTATGAGAAATCAAAATGCATTTATGGGGCAAATCCAAAATGGAAAGATAATGATAATAATATAGAAAAATGGGAAAAAAAGTGAGCAAGACCTTAGGATATAGGTAACAAAGAGAATGTTGCACCACCTAAGAAGCTCAATGCATCTTATGTAGGACATGGATTTCTATCTAAGGAGAGGAATACGAATGAAATTTGGAAACCTATACAATATTGGAACAGTGGAAAATGTCACTATAGGAGATATTTCCCACAACATCAGGGTGGTAGGCCAGAAATATACAGTACTCAGGAGCATAAACAGTGAGAGATGTTGGACATAGTATTCCATGGATCTATGAAGCACTCGACAATTGGTAGACAGACCATCAAGAATCTATCATTGAGATGGGTCGTAAGGTTTATGATCAAGTTCATTCTATTTTGATGGACCCTAGATCTAATTATATTTATGTTAGTCCTGACCTGGTGGATAAGTGTGGTTTAAATAAATAATTGCACGCACAGTCTTGGTTAGTGCAGTTGGATACAAGTACCAAGAAGAGAGTTCATCATTGGTTAAGAGCTTCTGTATTTGAGATGAATGGTATGGATACAACAACGCACTTGAACATACTACCATTAGGATCATACAATATGCTATTGGGTATGGACTGGATATATCTTCATAGGACCAATGTAGATTATTATGATAAGGCCATTAAATGATTGGATGACAATGGGGAACAAAGAGTCCTACTGGGTAAGAATAAATCCACATTAATTAGGATGGCTACAACTATGCAAGCCTAGGGAAGTTGTAGGAAAGGTTATGTTTTATTTGCATTGCATATTTATATTGACAAAGGTAAGTAAGTTGAGATGTAGATATTTAGAGAAGGTACCCATTTCTACAACATTTTCAGGATGTATTTCCTACAGATATTTTAGAGTTTCCACCTCACAGAGAAGTAAAATTTGCTATTGAGTTTGTATCAGGGGAAACTCTAACATCAAAATCACCTTATAGGATGAGAACACCTGAGTTGGTAGATTTAAATTGTAGTTGAAAGAGATTCTTGGAAAAGGTTACATTAGGCCAAGTGTGTCACCATGGGACACACTAGTAATGTTTATGAAGAAGAAAGATGGTACTCTTAGATTGTGAATTGACTATAGGAAGCTAAACAAAGTGACCATCAAGAACAGGTACCCATTACCAAGGATTGGTGATCTATTTGATTAGCTAAAGGGAGAAACAATGTTATCTAAGATCTACTTTAGATCGAGATATCATTAGGTACGCATCAAAGAGGAGGACATCTACAAGATTGCATTCAAGACCAGGTATGTGAACTACAAATTTGTTGTAGTTCCATTTAGTTTGAATAATGCTCCAACCACATTTGTGTGTTTGATGAATAGTGTGTTGCCTCCTTATTTGGACAAGTTCGTTATTGTGTTCATTGATGATATACTGGTATATTCTAAAAATGAGGAAGAGCCTGTTGAACATTTAGCAACAGTGTTGAGATTGCTAGGAGAGCATTAGTTGTATGCTAAGCTTAGAAAATTTAGTTTCTTCTAGACTGAGGTACACTACTTGGGCCATGTTGTCTCCAAGGGGGAAATTGCAGTAGATACAGAAAAGATAAGGGCCATCATGGAGTAGGTAGCTCCTAGGAATGTGGATGAGGTGAGATCCTTCATGGGATTGGCAGGTTATTATAGGAGGTTCATTAGGAACTTCACACATATTAATTATCCTATCACATAATTACAGAGAAAAGGTAATAATTTTGAATGGATAGAGGAGTGTGAGGCCAGTTTTGAGAAGCTTAAGCAGTTGTTGGCACATGCTTCAAATTTAAAGATCACAGATCTGGACAAGGAGTTTGTAGTATGCACAAATTCTTACTAGAAAGGACTTGGTGGAGTCCTTATGTAAGATGGATAGGTAGTACGCTATGAGTTAAAAAAAGTAAATGAGCACGAGCAGAACTATAAAACACATGATATTGAGTTGGTAGTGACAACTCATGCATTGAATATGTGGAGGCACTATCTTCTGGGAATATGGTTTGTATTGATGAGTGATCACAATGGATTGAGGTATCTATTTGACGAGCTGAATTTGAACTCTAGGAAAGTGATATTGTTTCCCACAATCATTGATTTTGACTTTGAGATCAAGTACATCAAAGGTAAAGAGAACAGGGTCATAGATTCTCTTAGCAAGAAGATACAGGTGAATCACGTAGTAGCTATGAGCACCTATGGGATAGATCTATAAGATAGGATCTTGCAGACAGCTCAACATAATGATAGGTATATGGAGATTGTACATAGGTTGCAGCATAGTACATTTAAAGGTACAGGTAGTGGTACAAGTATAGGAGTATAGAATATAGATTATCTTCTCATAGCAGATGGCTTGGTCGGGTTTAGAGAAAAGATATACGTGAAAGATAACAATGAGCTCAAGAAGGTGATCTTGAGAGAGTTTCATGCGAAACCATATTTAATTCAACCAGGCTATCAAAATATGTTGATGATAGTGAAGTAGTTTTATTATTTTCTGAACTTGAAGATAGACGTAGCAGAGTTTGTGGCTAGGTGTTTGTATTGTCAGTAGGTCAAGGATGAGTGTAAGCACCAAGGTGGACTGATATAGCTGATTGGGATACCAGAATGAAAATGGGAGGTCATTTCCACGTATTTTATCACGAGTTTTTTAAGGAAAGTGAGAAAACACGATTCCATCACGGTTTTTGTGGACAAGTTGAGAAAGGTAGTAGAATTCATTCTAGTGAATTCTACATTATCAACTAGCGATGTAGCACGGGTGTTCATTAGATATGTGTTCAAATTTCATGGTGTTCCAAAGAATATTGTGTGATATAGGGATGTGGAGTTCACTTCCAAGTTTTAGAAGGATTTTTTCCAGGTTTTGGCATAGATTTGGACTTCAGTATAGCTTATCTTATACAAACATATGGATAGACAGAGAGGGTCAACAGGATATTCGAGCACATGTTGAGGATGTATGTCATGCATCAATAATGAAAGTGGGAAGATTATCTTCCATTGGTAGAGCTCGCTTACAACAATGGTTATTAGGAATCATTGAGTATCAGTCCATTTGAGACATTGTATGGATGGAGTTGCAGTATTCCCATCAGTTCAAGTGATCCAATTAATAGGGTGTTTATTGGACCAGACATGTTGACAGATATGAAACAGGAAATGCAGATAATCAAGAAGAATTTGAAAGAATAATAGGATAGGAATAAGATCTATTCATATCAGAACAAGTTGTTCAAGGAGTTTCAGGTTGGGGATCATGTACTTGCGCATCAATCCCAAGAAGATCTTCTTGTGGATTGGATCATGTGCCAAGCATGCACCATAGTTTTGTGGACCTTTTAGGATTATTGAGAAGATTGGGCGAATATCCTATTGACTTGCACTGACTTCCATAGTGAAAGTACATGATGTTTTCCATTTTTAATTTTTTAATAAATATTTTAAAGATGTTGATCATGTGATTGAATGGTCTGTACTATAGGTGGAGCCAGAGGAAGAATTCTAGTCGGAACCTCAATGCATTTTGCAAATAAAAACACTCATGCTCCGGAATCGAGCAATCAAGAAAGCTAAAGTGCAATGGAAGAACTTTGGGCCCTATGAAGCTACATGGGATATGGTGGATCAAATGCAAGCTATGTATCCTTGATTTTTTTCTGGATGAGGCAAAGTAGTTTTCGTATGATGTTGGTATATTTTTGTAGTATATTTTGGTGTGATGTTTTGGTATATGTACATATGTCTATGGATGTAAATACCCCCATGAGCTATGTTATAAAAATCCAATAAGAGGTATGGGTTTCTTTTAATTAGGATGTTATGTTGTCATGTTTACATGTTGGTTTTCTTCTCAGAAGGTTGATCATTGTAAATAATGCAACAAGCTAAGTTATAAATCTACTCGAGAAGTATATTTTTCTACAAAAATCTTGTCATTTGTAGGTGTTGTTGAACATTGAGTATGGTGTTCCCCCAATAGGGAGGGTTCTGTAATGAGCCTAGTGAAAATTCCATGTAATAAAAGTTAATAATTGAAAAATAATAACCAAGGTCCTGGGGCATGTATTCCAAGCTAAATTTTGGGCAAAACTAGAAAAGGAAATCTCCATGGAATTAAAGAGGCAAAAATTATTTTTGGAACATTTATTTATGAAAATAATGGAAATTAGGAGAAAATGGAGGTGAAAGGTCAATGGTTGCTTGTGAGGAGGAAAATGAAGGAAAATAATGGAAAATAAAGAAAATAGAGGCCTCATCAATAAAAAGGCTTCTGAGTATCATTTGATGCCTTTTTTCAGTTTAGTTTTAGAGCTCTCTCATTATTCTCTCTCTCTCTCTCATACTCTTCGATACTTAGAGTTTTGTTGGAGCACTCTTGGAGGGTGTGGTATACTTAGTGATTTGGACCAAAAAGGAAAATGAAGAGCAGGAAAGCGCAAGAGGACATCAAGATCAACAACTACAATAGGTTTTGATTGCAGGTATTGATTTGGGGAGGAATGATCAGAGGCTCGGTATTTAGCTCAAAAATTAAAGTGCTGCAAAATGCTCCAAACTAGAACAACCAGATAGAGCTCATCACTAGGATTCCAACGCAACTTGTTTCATCAAAATCCGAGTTCGCATGATTAAGTTATGGTATACTGTTTGTTTTCTGAAACAGGTAAAAAATGTGTAGAATAGTGACAACCTAATGACTTGGGAGTCCAGTTAGTACCTTAGGAATATTCAGGGAATATTCTCCAATTTTTAGCCAATGACACTATGACAAGTGTCATGATCAAATTCGCCAATGTTGCTTGGGGAAATTGAAATTTTCTTCCTAATCCTAAGGTTGAAATTTCTATATGGTGGATTATTATTTCTAATTTGGTGAGATTTTGGGCAAATAGAGAAGGGCCATGTGGAGCAGCCAAAGGCTGCTATGTTCCCTCCCCCATGGCAAGGTTGGATGGCATTATTATTATATCCAAGGTCAAACTTCAAGTTTTAATGGCCGCATATATATTTCATACAAGGTAGAATGCAAAAGTTGAACAAATATGAATGGGAAAACATATATTCGAAAATATTATTTTATACCAAAGTCCATTTCTATGGTTTCATTCAACAAAAATTTATGACCGTAGAGGGGTGAAGGTCGGGGTCGACCTCGCGACCTCCCCCAGACTAGCGCCCGCACCAACCATTACACCATCACCGAGTTCCTTATTAACCATTGGACTCACTTTATAATTAACATTTTTCCGCTCCAAATTTGGTGGTTTGGAAGGGGCCAGCCCCCGCCCACATGTCTGAAGTGCCATGAATGACGACTAAAAACTATTCCGGTGGGAAATATTTAACAGAGTTAAACCAAGTTTAATGCACACTAATCTAGATTAATTAAAATAATATGTGATTAATGTGAAAAACACGTTTTTCGCTAACTTCTCCTTAATCACACTTTAATCCTCACTTATCTTAGCTTAAGTGGGGGTTTGTCTTATAGGAGGACTTCGCGGAGCCACCAAATGTGGCAGAAGCTCTACTTTTAGTCGAGTTAACTAGTGGACTTACAGTGTTAGTGGAGAAAATGTAGGAAAATTTGGTTTTGCCATAACTGAGGTAATTTTCGACCAATTTTGGCTCAGGAATAGTCATTCTTGGTATATTTTAATGTTTTGGAGCCATTGGAGTAGGTTGCAGAGGCAACAGGAGAATGTAAATGGTACTTTTTCACAATTGAAGCTAATACAATGGCCCAAGCTATGAAGCTGGACCAAGGAGATGTAACCCAGGAGGGGTGAACTCCTTCATCAAAACCATGTGTATTTGACTCAATTGTCTATTTTTGTTGTGTTTTTATATGATGTTTTCAACATTTAGTTTCTATGCTTTTATTTTCATGAAATACAGTTAATCTCATCAATTTTTTTGAATTATCAATCATAAGCACATGTATAAACCCTTGTACAAGAAGCAAACCAAATTACTTTCTTATTAAATATGAAACTAATATTAGCACAACATTAACTAACAATAAAATTTAGATCACGTTGGTATCAGAGCACAAGGTTGCTAAAGGTTATTTTCTTTCTTTGCTTGAGATTGTGCAAGAAGGGTTTTAATAGTTGCAATTTTGTGATGCTTACAAGGTTTAATTTGCAAAGAGGAGAAGGGAAGATATTGGTTGTTAGTCTTGATATTAGGACAAGAAGAAAGAGAGTTGAGAGAGCATCATATTCACCCAAAGTTCCACTCAAAGATGCACATGAAGCACCTTAAGTTATATCTATAGTAGTTGAGATTGAAGAGGTACAAATTGCACAAGAAGCCGAGGTGATTTAAGAGGTAAAGGCATCAAGAGTTGAGCTTGAATCCTTAGCCATTATGTCAGGTGTTGGAAAGACTCATGGAAATTTAGAGGAGGAGTATGTCAAGAGAGACTTCAAGGAAATTTAGAGAATGGTTAAAATCATGTTTGATGCATTCACCGAAGAAAGAGTAGGAGAAGTTTCTAAGCCTCCACATGGATAAGGATATTCAGATGGTAAGAAAGATGAAGAGAAGAGTTTGAAAGGAAATGGAGGAAAGCCACCTCCATCTCCACCATCCTCATCCTCATCATCTTCATCTTCTACTTCCACCACAAAAACCACCCACTCTCATTCAAAAATCCCAAAAGGTAAAACTCCATTACTCAATTTGGACATAAAGTTTGAACTTCCCATGTAAAATGGTGAGGTAAAGGTAGATAAGTTAGAAAATTGGATTTATCAATTGGAAGTATACTGCAGAATTCAGAATCCACAAGAGGACGACATAAAGATCCAGTTGGCTTCATTAAGGCTAGAAGGAGCAACACTAGTTTGGTGGGAGGAAAGTACTCAAGAGGAAATGCGAATTCATGGTAAGATATCCATTTCTTGGGTTGAATTCATTTCTTCCATTAAAATATAGTTTTATCCATTAGCCTATATGAAAAAATAAATTATGAGTTGGAAAAACTTTAGGCAACTCAAATGACAAATAGTTCAAGAGTACACCCAGGAGTTTAGAAAGAGGGATTTATTGTTAGGCATAAACTTGAATTCCCAAGATGCACTCTTGAAATACATTGGGGGTTTACATTCCTTATTGAAACATACTATCCTTATGTTTAACCCAAACAACTTAGATGAAGTATGTGTGCAAGCCACACATCTCGAAGCAAGGGGAAATAACATTCAAGAAGAGGGCAATACGAAGAATCCATTCAAGGGTAAGGGAAAAGAGAAGGGAGGAAAATGGAAGGGAAAGAAGAATGCAAGCATCAAGAAATAAGGGGAGAAAAACACATGAAAACATTGTTCCAAATAGGGGCATGATGAAGCCCATTTTTGGAAAATACATCTCGAACTAAGGCCTAAGAAACCAAATAACAAGGGGATACAAAAGATGACTGCCACCACACAACAAGATATTGGATCAGATTCTAGAGATGAGACCAAGATTATAGCCACGGTTAACAAGGGAGAGGAAGCCATAACAAGTAATAGGTCCTAAAATTGTTACAACAACACTCCAAATGAAGACACAATGATAGAATTGTTCCATGTTAGAGTGATTTCAAATCATACAAAGATTGATGCATTGTTTGATAGTGGGTCGCAAGCAAACCTGGTTTCAGAAGACTTGGTCAAAAATATTAACCTTGAAACCGTACCACATCATAAACCATACCCTTTGGGTTGCATAGTTAAGAATGCCAATTTACAGGTTACAACGAAATGCATATTTCGATTTTCTATTACTGCAAACTTTGTTGATGAAGTTGAGTTAGATATGGTTCCACTTGAAATTTCTGGGATTATCTTGGGAAGCCCATAATTGTATGACAGGAAAGCGGTGTTTTATTTTCATGAGAGAAAATATCATTTTCGTAAGGATGGGGTGGAGTATATTGTGAGATCTCATCATAAAAAGCTGAATATTTCTTTAGTTAATGCAGGGCAAATGAAGACGCTAGTTAATGCAAGTAAAATTTTTGTGCTTCTCATGATCAAGAAAATAGATGAATTTCACTATTAATCTTTTGAAGGATGTGATGAAAAATTAAAATCTGATTTTTTTATGTGGTAAGTCAGCATGGGGAGATGTTTTAAGAACCAAATGGGTTACCTTCCAAGACGGCAATTCAACATGAGATTCAACTGCAACATGATGTTCCACTTCCAAACATTGGTATGTATTGCATGTCGATTATGGAGAGTTTGGAAATCAAGAAAAAAATCCAAAATTTTTTGAACAAAGGTATCATACACCATGTTATCACTCATTAATTTAAATAATTCCATTGATAGGGTTCATGCTGTCTCATAAGTCATTTTCATGAAAATTGACTGAAAAAATTTGCATTTGGTGATATCCACTATAAGTCTAAAACCCATCCCAAACCATGTCATATAATTTCAAATCAACCTAATCTCATCTAGTTGTCATTATCATGCCTTTTTACCACAAAACGTTCCACTAGTCAGTTTTTCACAGTTTCGTAGCAAATTATATGGTAAATAAACAATTTTCACTACGAAACTGCCTGAAACGGGTTTCACTACGAAACTGGATTTTTCTTGCAAAGAGTGTCAAAATGGTGCAAGGTGTCAAATTTTGAAGGATGAAGAAAAATGTGACGTCAGATAAGTCAGTTTTCATAATTCCCAAACATGCAAGATCATATTTTGTCTCATCATTGTTTTTGTGGTCACATGTGTCATCATACTCCCTCAAACTGTTAAATTAATTTTTAAAAAAATCACCCAAGATCCTCTCTCTCATTAACCCTACAACCTTTGCATGTATCGGTGATTTTTCACCTTGGAGGAGTCTAGCCCATTGCAAAACAACTCTCTGTCAATTTTTTTCTTTACAGGTGTCACATGTTTATGAAGGCAACTTGGTTATAAAGGAAGATGGTCATGAAGGAGAAAGTAGAAAAAGGAGGATCTGTGCTTAGATAGAATCTCATGGACCTTAAGATATTCATGGAGGAACCTATCTTTATTGAAGCATTCACAGATTCATGTTGCTTGAATTTCTGTTGGAGCTACAAGGGAATTTGCTTTGTTTTTGGACTGTGTGAGCAGTAATTTTGAACATAATATTATGGATGAATAGAGATGAATTCAAAAATATAGAGAGAGTTTATTGTTAAGAATAGAACAAGGAAAAATAACCTCCTTCACTTTTCTCAAAGGTGCTACCAGTTTGGAGATTCAAAGATATCTCTGGGACCTATTTTCATAAACCAGAATTGTCTTGTTTTATACATGTTTTTATAATGCAGATTCTGGACACCTGGAGATGGTTTTCAAGAAAAAAAGAGAGGTTTTTCTTAAAAACATTTTGATTTACAAAACCCTCCTCCATTTTTGCAACAAATATCAAGGATAGGGAGATATGAGCTCATATCATAACCCTACTTGTTTATAAATATAGAGTCATTGTATTGGTAAATTAACTTGCTAAAGGTGAAAATGATTCTTTTTGAAGAGGGTAAGAGGAATTTTGAACCAAGTGTGCCTTATAATATTTCATCATACCAGCTTGAAGACCTACAGGCTAAATTTTGAAGAAAAAGGAAGATTTTGTAATTTTCAACCATATCAGGCAGTTTTGTAGCGAGCTCCAAGCTTGAAGGCCGAAAAACGCTACGAAATTTATGAAGATGCTCTTTGTCCTTTAAAATAATTTTTATGAATAATTAAGGAGGGAGGTTTATTGTATTTAGATGTTTTGACCTAAAAAATGTTTTTGACCAGCAGAGGTGGAAGAAGGAAGGGTGAAAAGACAGAAATCATCTCGCTCCTAAACTATGCTACGAAATTTCTGAAGATGTTTTTTTGCCTATAAAAAAAGTTTTTTGAAGGTCCAAGGAGGGAGGTTGATGGTATTTACTCATTTTTACCTGAAAAACATTTTTTGACCAACAGAGGTGGCAGAATGATGGGTGAAAATACAAAAATCAGTTTGCTACTAAACTACGCTACGAAACTACCTATTGTAGTGTGTTTTTTGCAGCAGAGTGTTTTTAGTAGATTTTTGAAGATTCAAAAGACATATGGAAGACCAACCAGAATAGATAAGGAGACATATCAGCAAAGGTTCATCACTCGGCATGTGTGTCACTCATACAAAACAACATGAAGACAAAATTATAGTTGTTTTTATCCTTTCCTAGAAAATAGGACAGATGTTAATAAATTCTTGGAAAGTGTATTGATGTCTTATGTCATGGAGAATTCCATTAGAGCACCTGATATTTATCTATTTAATGGTCCCACTATTAGAGAAGTGGAGAAAATAAATGAAAGGTAGAGTCATATTAGGTTTGTAAGTCTTAAGTAATTAGGTGTCTTTTTTAGTTCCAAGAATGTAGTTTATGATTAAGATAGGTGTCAAAGTTGATGGTTCGAGATCTGGCCAGCTGGGCAGATCCTATGTAATGGACAAAATTATATTTATAGACAGAAGATCGAATATCAAAGGGTTAGGAAATGTTATTTCAGAAGACTAACTTTTAAAGCTTTGGAGTTTCAGCAATATACAGAGACAATACAACTTTTCTTCACCTGAGATTCTTATTATGTTTCAATGAGTTGTTGTTCTATTTTTCTTAATGTTTTTCCTCCAATGTATTAATGCTTGATTACTCAGAACTCGTGTTTCTCATGCTCTGAATTCCTTTAAGCATTAAGCTATGGTATATCTCTCTTAATATTTTTCTTTCAATATCTTGATGTCTCATTACTCAGAATTCATGTTTCTCATGCTCTGACTTCCTTTGAACGTGAAGTTATTGAATATTTTCTATGTGTGTTTTCCTTTCATTGAATCATCTACAAGCCTTAGCTTCCACAAGGAAAGAAATTGTCAATAAATTCTATAGCACTGACTCCATAATCCCAATGGTTGAAAATCCTATACATTTTCCACCTGCAATCATATACAATCAATTCATTATCATAGAGTTAGCCATCTAATAGAGTTTAGATTGAAAAAAATCATAAGTTATCTTGAGAGAGCCCTTTTTAGACTAAAGAGTCTAATCTTCAGTCAAAATCTGGTATGAAATAGTTACTCCAATTTGACCATTGAAGTAGCCCAACAGGAACTCAATTTGGTGATAACAAGCCCCTCTACTTCGCCATGTGGTTCACCAATTGTTTTGGTACCAAATAAGGACTAGACTTGGTGCATGTGTATCGATTTATGTGCACTACATAAAATCACGGTAAAGAATCACTACCCACTTTCACACATTGATGATTTTCTATATCAGTTCAAGTATGCAATATATTTCACTAAGTTAGACTTATGAAGTGGTTATCATCAAGTTAGAATAGCTGAGGAAGACATTTGGAAAACTACGTTTAAAAGTAGAGGAGTGTTTGAGTGGCTAGTTATGCCATTTGGTCTAAAAAATTCTCCAGCTACTTTCATGAGAGTCATGAATGGTGTACTAAGACCATTTCTAGATGAATTTGTCATTGTTTACTTAGATGACATACTAATATTCAGCAAATCAAGAGATGAACATGTCATGCATGTGAACAAGGTACTTGATGTCTTGAAAAAAGAGCATTTATTTTTAAAGATGTTGAAGTGTGAGTTTGGCAAGACTTCTTTAGTGTATTTGGGACACATTGTTGGAGGAGGTGAGTTGAATATAGACCCTTCCAAAGTAGAGTTCATTCTGAATTGGCCAAATCCCAATACAGTTATAGAGGTAAGAAGCTTTCTTGGGGCAACATAGTATCGGAGGAAATTCATTGCTAATTTTTCTTCCATGGCAGCTCCGTTACATGCATTGAAAAGTGTCAAGAAACTCTTCCATTGGGTAGATATGCAACAAAAATAATTTTATGCTTTAAAGAAAAAGGTAAGTTCAACACTAGTATTGGCTCTTCTAGATATTAGACAACCATTTGAGATCCAAACAAATGCAAGTGATTACACCATGGGAGTAGTTCTCATGCACCATGGTAAGCCTATTTCATTTCATTATGAAATTTTTAATGGAGTTGTGACTAAATATCCCACCTATGATAAAGAGTTATATGCATTGGTACAAAATTTAAAATAGTACTTAAATAAATGGAAACACTATTTTATGGGGAAAGAGACCATTATCCATACCGACCATCATCTATTGTAGTACTTACAATCACAGTCAAAGTTGCAGCAATCAAGAAATTTCATATGGATGGGATTTCTACAACAATTTCATTTGATTATCAGGTATAAAAAGGGAACCTACAATAAGGTAGTTGATATGCTCGCTAGGCCTATTATAAATTCATCTATTATACTCGAGCACAATTCAGTTATGCATGAAAGTTACATTGAACAATATGCATATGATAGTGATTTTCAAGATGTGTATGAAAGCTTGAGTCACATAAACCAAAATGAAGAGTTACATTATCATGTGCATAATAGTTTGTTGTATCACTTGGGCAAGTTATGTAAACCACGAGGAGAAAGAAACAATATCATAAGGGAGGTGCACACTTCATTGATTGCTGTACATTTTGGTGCAGGGAAGACAATAACGAATCTCCAAAGGTATTTTTATTGGCCACACATGATTGATAGTGTATCTCATTTTATTAGAGGATGAATTTTATGTGCAATAAGTAAGCCTAGTAATAGGAAACTTGGATTGTACACTCCACTTCCATTTCCTTCAAATCCTTTGGAGAGTGTCTTAGTGGATTTTGTAGGTGGTCTTCCAATGTCAAGGAAATGTCATGATTACTTGTACATTGTTGTAGATAGGTTCAGCAAAATGTCTCTTTTGATGCCATGTAAGAAAACAATCAGAGCTGAAAAAACCGCTCATCTTTTCTTTCAAAATTTATGGGTTCATTTTGGTCTTCCTACTTCTATTGTAAGTGATCAAGATTCCCAGTTTGTTGGGAATTTTTGGTCAAAATTATGGGACATGATGGACACAAAGTTGAAGAAGAGTACAAAATTTCATCCGCAAACAGATGGTCAGACCGAGGTGGTAAACAAGACAGTCATTCATCTTCTTAGATTCTATTACATCAAACATCCCAAGTTGTGGGATGAACAATTGCATTACATTCAACATGCATACAATAGGGCAAAGCATTCTTCCACAAACACATCACCATTTGAGGCATGTATTGGGCACTTGCCAAGATCTCCTTTGGACTTCATCTTTGAGAAAGATGTCACTATAGATGGTCATAGTGACTGTTGGAATGGGGTCTCCTAAAAAGCTAAAAAAATGGTCCATTTTGATTATTTTTTATTATATTTAGTATAGCGCATGGGTTTTGGGGCGAGTCAAAGCCTCAAGCATATTGTAATGGGTCAAAGGGTAAACTAGGGGTCTGAAAACCATGGGTTGCGGCCCATAGGAACGTTGAGGCTAGATTGTTATAAATAGAGATGAATATTGGATTGTAAAAGGGAGGATATGATGAGCTATTGATGAGATATGTTGTTTAAGCTATCTGTTTGGGTTTTGGGGAACAGACTCCTACTGGTTGTGTGCATAGAGATCCTAATCTGGTTGTGTGTGGACCCTGCTGCTGTGTGCGCAGGTTGGGAAGGGAATTGGAATTGTAAGGAAGAATTGATGAATGAATGAATGCGAAAGATTGTTAGAGAACTGAACATGTGAGTATTGTTATATGAATTGCTGGTAATTACTGTATTATGTGCTTTCTATCCATAAGCTGTGAAAGATCTGTGTATTGTGTTCTTGGATCTCGATTTGTTATGTTTTGTTTATGTATTGCTACGTGATGATATAATAATCATAGAACTATAGATCTGGTGCACGTGGATGCAAATAGATATTTAACTACCTCTGCATAGAGTAAGGTAATCGGGGATTACAAGATCTAGCACTGCTCTGCTTGCTTTACCCATCCTTTCTCAAGGTGCGGAAACCTGGTTCCAGCACCCACCCATACTACTTCAGGTGAGACTTTGACCTGCAAAAGCAAGTCACTGCCTAAAGGGCCAGTAGTATAGGGGTTTGTTGGCAAACCTTGCTTATCGAACCTGGGTCAAGACCCCTCGAGCCAACAAATGGTTCTGTTGCTGAGACCGGAAGAAGTTTGAGAGAGGAATTAGGTAATGACAAGAGAACACTGGAAACTTGAGAGAAGAGAGATCAAATATTGGTTCAAAATATAGATCCAAGAGTTCGTAGTAAAAGAAAACCGAAGTGAAAATTAATGGTGGAAAGGTGGAAAAATAGGTACATTATTACTGAAAGCTACGAAATATCTTTGTAACTTTTGTGATTGAACTCCAGGAGTGGCTGGCTAGGCTTGTGGAATTCCAGAAGTGTTAGAAGGACGAGCGAGTCACTCAGTGGACCCCAAATCTACTTGAACAACTGGAAAAAAGCTGATAATACTATCACACGCATGGTAGATCACTGGGTGGATAGTGTGCTAGGAGGATTTGTGACGGAATTTTCCATTGATCAGTTTGTATCATACTTTGAGGCCAAGCGACGATTCTTCAAAGGATTTTGAGGCAAGTTTCGGAGGATGTTACTGTTGCTGATGAAGAAGTTACTGTGCAAAAAGAGCATTCTGTGTAGTCATACTGACTAAATGACCTCAGATCTAGATGGGAGCATAACACGTAGTGGTAAATACTTCCGGACCAACCTTGACAAAGGGAGATATACCTACAATCCAGAGTAGGAACTAGCTACATCTCCACCTAGGGCGCGCAAAGGTAAGAATTCACCTATACTGCCACTCTCCCTAGATAGTGATATGGCTGCGCATTTGAAACTACCAACCTTCAGGGGGATAGGAGATGAGGATATGGACCATTTTTGGTTCATTGCGGACTCTGTATGGACTGTGCAGAATGTGGAAAGTGATATAGTAAAAAGGGCGCAGCTGTCATTGGCCTTTGAGGATAGGGCCCTGGACTGGTATATGTAGTATATTGCCTAGAATGGGGGCACATCTATTCAGGATATCAAGGATGCTTTGAAGCACCAGTTCAGGTAGCTGAAATATTATTCCTAGTTGGTAGCAGAAGTAAAGGAATTCAAACAAGGTGCGTTTGAGTCAGTATGGGAGGCTGATCAGCGATTGAAGAAAGTAGTCAGGGAAGGAGGATTCGACTATGACGATAGACAGCATACATAATGGTTCATCGCTATGTTGTTACCTCATCTACGCACACCAATGAGCCATCAGACCTTTGAGTCGCAAGAGAAGGTGGTGGAAGTCGCTATGAAAATAGAGGCTGCTACCCGAGAGGATCGATCAGCAGGAGTACAACAAATCCAGGAACAACTTGGGGCTATGCATATGGAGATACAGAACCTACGAAAAGAACAAAGAAAGGATGCATGTGTAGATCTCTGGTGTATACAATGCCGGGTGTCTGGCCATACGAAGGATCAGTGCCCCTTGCTGACGGATTAGATGCAAGCAGGAGGACCTAGTCCAATACGTCTAGGGACAAGTAGGGAACTTGTCCTATTGCAACTGGGTTCAAGCGGACCTGTGTTATGGTGTGATGACTATCGGGTAGTAGGACTACATGATACGAACCATTTCCCTCGATTAGGCATGTATGTCAAAGAACTAAAGCAAAAATGGTGCCGATTCTGCCGATCAGTGGGACACGATGAATAGAACTGCCGTACTTATGACCTAATGATGGATCATGGGAACTTATTTAGGGTAAAAACTGACCCTGCGTTGCTAATACTTTCTGCGCACTTTGGAGGATCACCGACCCGAGGCAGAGGAGGTCGGGGAGGAAGCGCAGGGCAAGGACGTGGGCAGCTGGTCTGCTATAACTATGGAGAAATAGGGAACTTTTCTAGAGAATGCATGAATCCCACCAGGCCGTCATGCAAATATTGTAGACAGCTGGACCATGAGGTAGAAGACTGCCCAATATTAATAGCCAAGATGCAGGAAAAGCAGCCCACCCCTATGAAAAATATACAGAGAGTTAAAGCTGAGCTAAGGAGGGCAGATCCAAGCGTGAAATTCATGACACGTAGTGGGCTGGTCACCCAGGGAGCTGAGGAAGGGCTTGCCTCTCGAGAAGAAGTACCTTTCAAGGAACAAGCACCATTGGCGGCCCCCGCGCAACCTCAGATAGAAGAAGGAATTGAGCCCTTCTTGAAGGCATGTCTGAAGTTGCTAAGGAATTCGTAGGCTGTAGGAAATCTCATAGCATTACTGAATACTTGTGCAGCTCGACCTAGTTTGATCCCTGAGACCAAGGATGTATACAAACTATATAGCTATAAGAAATGCACTGGAAGGGAGATGCGATTAACTGCACAGATCGGTGACTATGAGATGGATCAGGTTATCCTAGATCTGGGGTTGGATGGGAATGTCTTACCAAAGAAGACATGGCAATGAATGGGAGAGCCTAAATTGGAGTGGTCCACTATCTAGCTGCGAATGAAAAATCAACAAAAAATCATCCCTCTAGGTAGGGTACCAAAAGTCGTGGTTGACATTGCAGGGGTAAGGGTCCTAGCTGATTTTGAAGTAATAGAAATAGTTGAAGATGCGGACCCCTACCCTGCTCTCCTCGGGTTGGAGTGAGTAATAGACATGGGGGGTGTCATTAACCTCAAGAAACGCAACATGGTGTTTGAAAAAAAAGGTATGAGCATCATAGTACCACTAGATCCAGTCGAAGGTGTGCGATATACAGAGCCAGCCTATGAGAAGGAGGAATTAGATCACATTTATAAGATAACTACGCAGGATGAAGATTGGGTTAACCCCATAGATGAAGAAATGCTTTGTTGGGAAAAGGACAGTGAATGGTTTTCTAACTCCGATGAGGAGCTGGAAAATTGGCAAGGGCGGTTGCATGAGGTCTCGATGCTACAAAGCCTTTAGACCATCAGGAATTTTCGTCGCATCTCTACCATAGGTAGAAGCTTGCCCTAACAGAAGGACACAGAAAATAATCAGCAGCCTGATGAACCTAAATTTCTCATGGAACGCAGGCCAGAGGCACTACCGCTAACACTATGTGAAGCACCTACGCAAGGATCGGTATTATTTACTCAAGGGAATTATTGGAGTAGGGTGATCCTACGCATAGGAACTCCAATGGCCATATGGGCTCCAAGGTCAGTTGACCTATGCGGAGACCTACTGACGTATGACACTCAAGGGTGCGATCGAACCTTGCCTAAGAAGACTTACTAGGGAACGCTTGACCTAAGCACTCATCAGATTACAAACCTGTTTGTGACCATGAATATCCAAGAGAATCTGCGAACGTCTCAAGTAATAAATAACATAAGGAGGTGGGACGCAACCTTCTCACACAGGGTTTTCCTGCCCACAAATGAAGTAAAGAGCTCGAAAATACTAATGACCAACTTATTGATACACATCGCGTTGACCCTCATTCAAGGTACGCGGATGGCGTACAAGTATCATCCATGGTCTGACATTCCATGGACACGACCTTGGGCACGAGGAATGACCGTCAGCACATCTTGAATTAATAAGAAGAGACCCTGGCAAGTACGAAAAACAGGCAGAGGATCATTAATACATCCATTTATGATAAGAGTGGTCCGATGGATTGAAGGTACGTGCCACGAAAAAGCTACTTTGCCATTAAATAGCTCCGGTTGGGGCGCGGATGGCTAGAACACTTCGCGCAAGGCTATTTATTCACCCTTCAATAGGCTCTGGCTATCTGCGTTCTAGTTTTCTTTGCTCATCCATATTTTCTATGACGCTCGTCTCTCTGCTAAAAAGATGGACCCTAACCCGCCGAAGGAACTGTTAAAGGGACCTGGGAAGGCTGAGTGCAGTTATAGGAGTGAGCACGGGCTTCCAACACAAAGAATTGTCTGTGAACCACACTCAGAAGGAATGTCGTGATACAGGAACGTGCTACGACTCCTCCGCCACTTCCGAGCATCGCCCACTAGAAGAAATGTATGTTCACTCCCTCGCACTGCCATAGTTCGCACCCCTGACCCAACTACTGGAGACATTAAACTAGACTTAGCGCAACTATCTAGTACAGAGCTACGAGGACTATCCTCTAGAGTGTTGCAAGAAGTTCACCACCGATACTGAGACAGGTGATAGCAGTATGACATACCTATAGAAATACAAGCCTAATGGATTCCCATGGTCACCGAGGCAACACGTATTATTTAGGAGCAGCTAACGCAGGGAGCCCAATTGGTCGAAACTGTTATGCATCTATGGACGGTGGTGCAACACCATTCCACACTTCAGCATGTCCAGCAGGAATTACAACAAGCATAAATTGTTCTGGATCACATCCGAGCCTCCACACCTTCCCCCATCCCTATGCAGCGCCTAGCCGCCATGGAAAGGATTGATAACCTTTTCCACTTGATGCAGGTTGTTCGAAAACAATTGAAAACATGGTCTGACATACCTCTTTAGCTCGCACACGATGCTCAGTCTGCCGTCGCACGCCTCCATCGGCTATTAGAATGGGTTGCAACGGATACAGATGGGCCTGCCTCTCTGATGCTGGTCAACATTGCGCAACACGCTGCGGCCCAGAGTAAGAAAGTGCTTCCACTGCCCCTTCCCACTCTGGCTACCTTGCAGGTGCAGATAGATGCTGCCCCACCACAATGACTTGGGACGAGTCACAAGATTGTGTTGGGGGAATGTTGGAACAGGGTCTCCTAACAAGATGTGAAACTGGTTCATTTTGATTATTTTTTATTATATTTAGTATAGCGCATGGGTTTTGGGGTGAGTCAGAGCCCCGAGCGTATTGTAATGGGTCAAAGGGTAATCTAGGGATCCGAAAACCATGGGTTGCGGACCATAGGAATGTTGAGGCTAGATTGTTATAAATAGAGATGAATTTTGGATTGTAAAAGGGAGGATATGATGAGCTATTGATGAGATCTGTTGTTTAAGCTATCTGTTTGGGTTTTTGGGAACGGATTCCTATTGGCTGTGTGCACAGAGATCCTAGTCCAGCTGTGTGCAGACCCTTCTGTTGTATGCGCAGGTTGGGAAGGGAATTAGAATGGTAAGGAAGAATTGATGAATGAATGAATGCAAACGATTGTTAGAGAACTGAACATGTGAGTACTGTTATATGAATTACTGGTAATTACTTTATTATGCGTTTTCTGTCCTTAAGTTGCGAAAGATCTGTGTATTGTGTTCTTGGATCTCAATCTGTTATGTTCTTTTTATGTATTGTTGCGTGATGATATAATAAGTGTAGAACTATAGATCTAGTTCATGTGGATGCAAATAGATAATTAACTACCTCTGCGTAGAGTAAGGTAATCGGGTATTACTGGATCTAGCACTGCTATGCTTGCTTTACCCATCCCTTCTCAGGGTGTAGAAACCTGGTTCCAGCACCCACCCATACTACTTTGGGTGAGACTTTGACCTGCGAAAGCAGGTCACTGCCAAAAGGGCCAGTAGTATCAGGGTTTGTTGGCAAACCTTGCTTACCGAACCTGGGTGAGGACCCCTCAAGCCAATAGTGACATAGATAAGGAAAGGAAGTTCATTGAGAAAATTCAGTTGGTACATCACACAGTGCAAGAACAACTTGAAATGAGTCAAATAAGCTACAAGGGAAGGTATGATAAACACCATGTTGATCACAAATTTCAGGTTGGAGATGAAGTTCAGTTATTTATCAGCAAATAAGTATTGCAAGGGGAAGGTAAAAATATCAAGCCAACCCATTATGGTCCATTTAAAATTCTAGAAAAGATTGGTACTAATAAATTTAAGCTAGATTTTCCTCCTTATATGAAAATATATTATGTTGCCAATGTTCATAATTTGAGATTGTTTTAGCATCCTTTGAATGATGATCAAGGTGAGCATGTTCAGTTACCATCAATAGATGATTTCTCGCCATAATATCTTGATGAACTTCAGCAAGATCTCATACTTGATAGAAGAATTATAACTTCAAGTGGAGGGAATGTCGAATACATTAGAGTGGGACTCAAGGGACAAAATCCTTCAAAGGCAAAATGGATGGAGAATAAAAGGGTGAGGGGGTTGTATCTTCACCTGTTGAACAATTGATATTATCTTTTGGGGTCCAAAAGTGATGCAGGAGCATCCAAACTTACCCAGCAATGTGATGGGATGTTCACATATTGTGGCTAAATTTGAGAAGGATAAACACTAACCATTAATTTTCTATATTAATTTTAAATCAGAGAAATTATTTGTTGGATTCGTTAGATTAATTAGGAAATAAAATTAGAAATTGGTTCCTCCCTGCATGGAGATTAAGCCAAGAACTAAGAAATAGGAATAAATAAAACATAAATCTATTTCAAGAGGAAGGACCTTTTGGATTTTTTTTAATATAAAATGTGTGAATAGGAGAAATAGAAATATAGAGAGATAAAATTGTAAAAGAGAGAATGAAAAGTGGAAAATCAAGCCACAAAGGGCTAAATCCAAGGAAAATTTTAAGTATGGAAGGTTATTTTAAAGTTTAGAAACCTTGGCGAATCTTACTTGTCTCGAATATGTCAATTGTAAAATTTTTGATGATATTTTTGTAAAATATTTAGGTTTCTAATGATATATATATATATATATATATATATATATATATATATATATAATTTTGGCTATTTTTAGGGTAAAATAATTTTATACTATAAAATGCGGGCGAATCAATTTTCAAAAAAAATGAAATTGGCGAATATTGTTTTTGGAAAAAGCATGGAAAATTAGCCCATCTACGAATATTAGCCCCTAAAAGTTTCCCTGGCTAAATCTCTGTAATTTCTATTTCGAGAAAAATAGATTGAAGTGTGGTGTGGAAAAAATGTGTTTCTAGGTGCTGAGACATTTCCAAAATCGTATTTTTGGGTGCTAAACTTCGTTAAAATTATTTGAAGATCAATTCTGTGTATACTCTTCTTCTATTTCTAAATTTTTATTTGAAATTACTAGTGAATAGCGTGAGGGTTTATTGCAAATTTGTGTATTGAATGTTCTAAATTCTTTGATGATCGAATCCTTGATTTAAAACAGTGTAATTGATCCTGGATAGAACTTTTTTTCACTCAGAAGTGTGTGTGTCAGGTGAATTGAAGCAATGAAGCATAGCAGTCTTTAAAAACCATGAGTGGTATATCGCATCGTTCTTTGCAGTTTTTGGTATTGATCAAAAGTGTGCGATAAAGGTCTGTAGGTGACACGTATCACCTATTCGGTGAAGTAAAACCACTTTTATCGCAATTTTTTAAAGCCTTAAACACTGTGCTTCTTGAAATGTGATATCCATCAGATCAAGAGGAGACTGAATGGACAATAGAGATTATAAGCATAACAAGGAAATGAAGGACGATGATTGTTTACATTTTTAATGTTGATGTTGATGGCTTCATTTTTGCTAAATTGCATGAATACCGTGATGTCTCTATTTCCGGTTGCATATATATAAGGTGAAGGTTTGGCTGCATGGATAAATCTTGTATATTGTAATTTTTTGTTTGACTCCGACATAAAAAATTCTTCTAGTGGGGAGGAATGATCAGAGGCTCAGTATTTAGCTCAAAAATGAAAGTTCTCACAAATGCTCCAAAATAGAAAGACTGGATAGATCTCGTCACCAAGATTCCAATGCAACTCTTTTCATCAAAATCCATGTTTGCATAAGTAAGTTATGTTCTGTTGTTCGTTTTCTCAAACATGTAACAAATGTGCAAAACAGTGACAGACTGATGACTTGGCATTCTAGTCAGCACCTCTAGAATATTCAAGGAATAGTCTCCAATTTTCAGCCAATGACACTGTGACAAGTGTCACAATCAGATTCGCCAATGTTGCTTGGGGAAATTGTAATTTTATTTTTAATCCTAAGGTTGAAATTTCTATATGGTGGATTATTATTTTTAATTTGGTTAAATTATGGGCCAATGGAGAAGGGCCACATGGAGTAGCCAGAGTCTGCCACTTTCCCTCCCCCATGGCAAGGTTGGATGGCATTATTATTATATCCAAGGTTGAACTTAAATTTTGAATGGGTGCATATATATTTCATACAAGGTCAAATGCAAACGTTGAACAAATATCAATGGGCGCACACATATTTGCATATATTATTTTATACCAAAGTTCATTGCTATGGTTTCATTCAAAAAAAATTTATGACCAAGGAGGGGAGGAGTTCAAGGATGACCCTACAACCTCCCCCAGACTAGGGTCCACACCAACCGTTACACCATCACCAAGTTCATTATTAACCCTTATACTCTGCTTATACTTAACGTTTGTCCACTCTAGAGTTGGGGGTCCAGAGGGGGCCAGCCTTGCAGGCCAATCCCCTCCCACATGTCTGAAGCACCACAACCAACGACTAACAACTATTCCGGCGGGAAATAATGAACGGATTTCAACTAAGTTTAATGAGCACTAATCCAAATTAATTAAAATAATCTGTGATTAATGCGAAAAGACGTGCTTTGCGCTAAATGCTCCTTAATCACACTTTAATCCTCGCTTATCTTAACTTAAGTGTGGATTTATCTTAGTGGAGGACTTGGCAGAGCCGTCAAATGCATCGAAATCTCCACTTTTAGTTGAGTTGACTCGCGGACTTCCAGTTTTAGTGGAGAAAATGTAGGAAATTTTGGTTTTTCCATAACTGAGGTAATTTGCGACCAATTTTGGCTCACGAAGAGTCATTCATGGTATATTTTGATGTTTTGAAGCCATTGGAGCAGGTTGTAGAGGCAACAAGAGACTATAAACAACAATTTTTTACAATTGAAGCTAATATAAAGGCCCAAACTATGAAGCTAGACCAAGGATATGTAGCCTAGGAGGGGTGAACACCTTCATCAAAATCATGTGTATTTGACTCAGTTGTTTGTGTTTGTTGTGTTTTTATATGTTGATTTTTAGCATTTAGTTTCCATGCTTTTCTGTTTATGAAATACACTTAATTTCATCAAGTTTGTTGAATTATCAATCATAATCACATGTATAAACCCTTGTACAAGAAGAAAACCAAAGAACTTTCATATTAAATATGAAAATGACATTAGCAAAGCATTAACTAACAATCAAATTCAGATCACTCTGTCTCATACTCTTCAATACTTAGAGTTTTGTTGGAGCACTCTTGGAGGGTGTGGTATACTTGGTGATTTTGACCAAGAAGGAAAAGGAAGAGAAAGAAAGGGAAAGAGGACATCGAGATCAACAACTACAATAGGTTTTGATTATAGGTATTGAGTTGCATGTATTTTTTCCTTACAAGTTTTGGTATGCATGGTGTATGCATGTGGTTTCTTAGCCATGGTTTGCCATTGGCATGGAGGATTTTCTGAATTGATAGTGAATTTTCCTAGCCTTGCCATTTTTTGGATAGCCATGGTGTTTTGGGTTCAGTTTCATTATTTATTTTCTGGTTTTTTCTCATGTTCCTTTAGTTGTAAGTTGAGTTATTATTTCCTCGAAGCCTTGTTTGAACAAATTCTCTAGAATCCTGACAGATAATTGTGGGTTGAGTTAATAGTCCTAGAAGCCTTGGTAGGAAAAACTCTCTGAAGCCCTAGGTGGGTTGAATTACTAGTCCTGGAAGCCCTGGTTAGACAAAAACTTTAGAAGCCCTGTAACAATTGGGTTTTAGTTACTAGTCCTAGAATCCCTGGTTGGAACAAACACTCTGGAGCCATAGAACAACTTGGATAGAGATCAATCCGTGATGGTTGTGGTGTTCAATTGTGAGGTGGAATCACTGGTTAAAGGTTGAGGTTGTTTGGCCTATGGAGGACCGGGTTTAGTTTTGATTGATTTGGCTTATGAGATCCCACATTCATGCTTGGAATATGACACAAAGGTGACTCGCTAAAGAGAGATTTGGCTCAACCATGTATATGGTCAGGTGGAACATGGAATTCCCAGACTTGGTTGCATTTTTCTTATGGAAATAAGAGATCTTTTTCCCTTGTATTGATGGGTAAATATGGTAATTATTCTCTGGATTCTATGGTTTCTATGTGCAGGTTATTTTTGTTTCTTATATGTTAGTTATGACTTATTTTTATGATGGTGATGAAGTATGTCTCTCATCATGTTTTGACTCAATTGATTGAATAATGTATATATTCCTATATAGACTATAATGTAGTTAAAGTGATGTAGAAAAAATGGTTCTTAATGATTCTCCAATAAGTATGAGACCCCTATGTTCAGATCTATTATTTACACCTATAGATTACATATTTGTCACATGTTTGATGAAATGAAATTCATGGATAGTAGGGGTCTAGTCAAGTCCTTATTATAATAATGGATTTAACATCATTGTTTCGTTGTGTAATTCCAATACTAAGTTTTGCATTCAGTTATGGGCACTGGCCTAGACTCTAGCCCTAAAAAAGCACCTTAAATCTCACGGACATGTGCACATGTATGGGTAATTTATTCCTTGGACGCAGACATGTAGGTTTATGCATGCGACGAGAGCCTCCCAAATGTAGGCATGCAATTTTTTACATGTGTCCTAGGGTCAAGTGGGTTCAAAACTCAGTGGAACCCAGGGGATAAAGGCCTGAGTGGTTGGGTTAGCCCATGGGAGTTTTGTTCATGACGAGGAAGGTATGTTTAATGTGTTTTCGTCAATTCCACTTCATTAAGGTCACCAAGGAGGTTGAATCAGATCATAGTAACTCTTCGTCACATGTTTACCCTAGTTGGTCGGTTACTTGGGTAGATGTGGGATGAGGGTGTTACAATATCAATCAAAAGCACCACAATCATATGCTCTCACACAAGCAATATAGTGGTCATAATGCATAAATAATAATAATATTAATATCACCAGTAGAAAAACTAAAACTCATAAAAAACGCTCACAAAAAATTATGAATGTTGCATAATACAATTAAGAATATAAGACACTATAGCTATGTGCCAAATGAGTAGCTCTCGAAAAAAAAAATGTGATAGTCACTAATATGGAGCTCCATCAATACCAAACTATTACAACTCTCTTCATCACTGATCTCAAATCTAGAGATCTTAATCAATACTTTTCTTCAAGAAATATATTTGCTCATATTGCTACCATTAGAGCTCATATACTGAAGCAATCAACCTCACGATGTCTCTAAAGCATACTCACTCTTTTCAGCCTTCTCTTACACACATACACTTAACATCAAGCATCACACAACTGCCAAGTGATGAATATAAAACATGTAGGGTGAAATTGAGCTTGGGGATAGGATCAAGGGTGTACAAATTGGACCAAATCAATCCATTAAGACAATGACTTGTGCACTAAATGAGTTCACATCATTGGAGGAAGTTTTCAAACCATTCCCGACCTTTAAAACTAATTCTATAGGTCCATTTCCTTCTGGTTTATGCGAAGAATGTGGAGAAATTCTCGTGAAAAACCTCATTCGCATGCATAACACTGGAAAAACTCAACTGGAAACTTTAGTCTCATGCATAAGCCTTTCTTTCAGTGTCCAAGGGCCTTCAATCACATACATAGGCTTGGATCTATGCAAATGGGGAAAAGGATGTAGAAAAAAAATCCTTCAACTCAGAACCTCTTCCACCTATTAGATCCCCTTCTTTAGCATATGTACAAGCTTCCAAACCTCTGACATGTCCTCTAACACATTTGCAAGTGGATCGAACATGTATCCAAAGTGTCATTACCAAGTTGACCTAGAATACCAACAAACAAGGTTGGAAAGAGTGCCAAAAAGTCCTCCAATATCCAAGAAACATCTCCACAAGATGCAACACTTCTGAACTTACCTTGAACACTCTGCAACATCATCATCATCATGACTACAAACCATCACTACAACAAGGCATCTCCATGAGCACAGGAATGAAGACCTAGTTTCCAACTCAACTAGTGTTCCAACCATCATCTCCATCACATGTAGAAGCATAAAAAATGAAACCAATGCCATTATCTGACCATCATGAGTGACATCAATTCCAACACAATCATCCAAATTCTGACTCAAATAACTATAACCATGATATAATGAAGGACATCCAAACATCAACTAGTCTACATAGGGTTGACATCATAATGTTGACATCAATGCCAACATGAGACATATGCCATCGTGAAGCTATGCCAACATTATATAGTTGGAACCATACACACCATAATTCCAGCCAACACAAAGCAATAGAACAAACCCTGGAAATAATCTCCAAGTTGAAGTTAGGATAGGGTCATGGTTTTCAAGGCACTAAATTGACAAGAAGAAGATGATATCAACTCTATTTAGGAAAGATACAAAATCAAAAAAGATATATTTTGATCTAAAAAGGAGTAGGGAGGTAGATATAAGGTTTTTAATCCACCAACATGAATCCTCAATGCCCTAGGAACAATTCAACTATAGTAAAAACTCTAGTGGTTTGCCTTAAGAAGTGTAGGAAAATATAAAAGGAGAAAATATATTTTTTTTCGAAGGTTTTGATCAACACAAAATTTCATTAGTACCTAATCCTACTTGGGTGATGGAGTCTTAGGGAAATTTTTTTCTATAAATGACAAAATATTTGATTAAGGGTGGGAGAGTGGAGAGGAATTATTTTTCCACATTACAAAACTCTAGTTATCATTGTTATTAAGGGATGCATTAAGTAGAGGATGCACACTATGATTTTTCTTATAGATTTCAATGAAGAAAATGTTTAATATGAAAAATTTAACCAATTTTTTTTACAAATAGATGGTTTTATTCATGGATCATGGAGAAACCCTAGCATTAATTCATTTACATGAAAAAAAAATTAACTTGCAATTTATTCCATGAATACAACTTCTTTCAATAGAAAAAATAAATCTACATCACAAAAAAGCTATCTCCAATAGAAAATTTTCCACAAAAATCACATCTCCACCAGTAGTGAAACAGAAAAAGGAAAAATTGTGCCCTAGAAGAGAGGGTTCTAGTGTTGTGATGAAAAGAAAGAATGAAAGAATCCTTTATTTATATGAGGTCCATCCTTTTATTTTGCAACATAAAATTAGCCTACAAGCCCTACACAAGTATAATTTTGAGCGTTTTCCAAGACAAAAGGGTTACAATCCAACCCCATAGGTTAAAAAAACAAAATAATGCCATAAAATCTTACATTTGTGGGTTGATATCCTCCAAAAGCATGACTTCGTGCTTCTTTTGGGCCATAAATGTTGTGAAAATGCATGGATGTGCTAATAGGATGTCCCATAATCCTAATCAAGTTCAATCCTTGATGAAAAATCATTGAGAAGCTCCTTAAAATGAATCCACGTGTCAAAATCATGATCTATGTTCCGTATGTCACCCTTTCAAGAGATATATGGGTGACACAACATCATATCCCTCTATTTTTGGGGCTCCAAGTACATGTAAAAGTCCTTCCTTCTCATCATGGGGATGACCATCATCAGCTGGACTATGGATCAAGTCATGCCTATTAAATATTGTCAAGACTAGCCTAAGGGAATGCTAGGTACGACATGAAGAGAAAATAACACCAAGAAATAGGACCTCAACGTTTAGCATGTGGGGGTGCTTTGAGGTGGCAATCATGCACTAGAGTCATTAAGGTTCCCAACACTCTACTATTAAGGGGAAACACTACATATGCAAGGTTATCACTTCTATTTAGAAGTGTAAAACATCCTAAACATGGTTTGTAGTGGAGACATACAATGTTTTCTCAAAGGCCTTTTCTACTATGTGAATAACCACATGAAAAAATGCATATCCAAATCAAATGAATCTTACCAATCATTAGGGTCAATGACCATATATGCATCATATTGGAACATACTTAATTATTAAGGGAATAATAACACTTCAAACTGATATCACCTTCAAATATATCACCAAAACAAGTCCCATAAAAGTGTTCCCTACCTATGTTAGGGATGCTAGATGGTCAAAATTATTAGGTGTTTCCAGCCCCTAAGAGGAGGTGACATGTCCTTTAAGTCAAACCTTTAATCGATATGTGCTTGTGAAAATAATGGTAATGGAGGAGGAATACTTTAAGGAAAGGTTTCATGGGCATGGGATCAAATAATATAGGTCCATCATCCTGAGTCTATAGATGTAAGGAGGGGGGAATTGTGGAGGTAGAAATTACCTCTTTCCTCGAACTGATTTTTCCAGCCCATTGGTGTGACTTTTACTTCTTTTTATTAATGTTTTTATACGAAGCATAACTTAGCTGTCCAAAATTGTTTTTAATGATTTAAAATCTATTTTCCCCTTAATGATGAGTTATTTTATCTCTCATAAAGGTTGGGAAATGCAAGGTGTTATCACTCAGAAAAAGTGGAACATTATTTGATATGATCACAAACTTCATTTGTCACAAGTTGGTATAGGAAAATTTAAAATTTTTCATCTTAACCTATCCTAAGGTTCAAACCCACCTCCATTCAAGTCATATCATGTCCTATCAGTCATCGTTTTCTAATGTATTTCATTTCCCAAGTTTTTTAATTCAAAAAGGACACTTTAGACAAATTTTCCTCTTTTCATAGCGTTTTACACTGTAAAATGGCAGTTTTCAGTATGAAACTGCCTAATAGTTTCATAGTGAAACTGTCAGAAATTGAACTAGATTCGCCACAAAAATCTGTTTTTCTGTCTGTCTTGTCAAACCTGAGGTGAACTGTCAGTTCATCATTGGGGAAGTTAGGGTGGATTTCATTCGAGTCTGTTAGGGTTAAATCAAGGTACAAAGGTCATGTCTGAAGTCATCATTACTATTTTTAGCATGTTTGAGTCATGATTAAGGCATGAGTTGTCATCAAAACTTTAAAACATTACCCAATTGAGTCTTTTGTCATTATCTACTTAATATTTGTATGTTATTGATTTTTGGAGAGATGTTTCATGAAGCAAAGCTAGTTGTTGGCATTTTGAAAAGTTGCAGGTGTCACTAATCAAGCGAGGCTGAGAAGGTATAAAATCACCATGGCTGCAAGGAAGAAGACCAAAAAAGGTGGTAAATTCCTCAAATATGATCCCATGGACATGAATTTGTTAAATGAAGACCCAAATGCATTGGAAGTGTTTAGAAGAACAGGGTGTTTGCAATTCTTCCAAAGGTTGCACAAGGGTGTCATTTGCAGGTTTCAAATGAGTTTGCCAAAAGTTTTACTGGATTAGCTTCGAAGGTGGGAATGTTAAATCTTACAATAACACCAGAAACCATTGTAGAAGTAAGAGAAATCCCTAGAGGAGGACAGAAATGGTTTAAAGGCATCAAATTCACCATGCAAGACTGCAAAGAGTTGATCAAGATAGAGCATTGTGAAATTGATCTCACAAATTTTGTCCCAAGGAGCTACATGAAGGAAAACTACTCAAAGCTATTATTGATCATTCAGAAGTACTTCACCTGTCAAGGGACATTTCACATGGTCTACTCCTACCACCTTAAGCCTCTATTGCATTTTGTGGGTAAGAGTTCTATTTACTTGCATTTTTACTTATACAGAAGCTTAGCTAAAATGTTAGATAAGGTTCAGGTTAAAACAGAAGGAAATGAAATCTCTCTTTTTCATCATGGTTTAATCAAGTTGCCGGTGTTAGAGGAGTTAAAGAGATTAGGGAGAGATTGGACATATTTTCTGTTCATCAATGGTTTGAAGTAGATGTTGTCACTCCCAAAAGAGTTCCCAAACCTACATATATCCCATCACCTTCAGTGGTAGAGCAGTTAGAACTAGTGAACATGGAGATAGAGCCTTTGCGGAAGGTTGATACACCCAAAGCTACACCTGCAAAACAAAAGCCAACAGTTAGAAATCATGGCAGCAAGAGAGTTACTAGGATCCAAATAGTGGTTAAGGGTAACTTAGAGGACATCTTTCATGCGATTGATATTGAAGAAAATCCCATTGTCCAAGCAGAAGACATAGATGAGGGAGGAAGGAAACTTAAGAAAGGAAAAATAGCTAAGAAGTTATAGTTTGCAGGTGATGATGTTGGATTCATGCTTAAGCCTAGAAAACCAATGCCTAGGCATGCTAGAAAGGTTCTAGAAAGAAACAAAGAGATTCAAAAAGTTAGTGAAACTACTCAGCCACCACCAAGCATCATAAACCTTTCTTCACCTGCAAAAGAAGATATGATCATCAAACAGAAGAAGGGCAAAGAGAAAATCACTGAAAATTTTGAGGTAGAAACCCTTAAGGAGAAGTTGAAAGACGCAAGGTAAGATATCTCAGTCTTGAAGAAGGAGGCAAAGAATCATAGAGCTGAAAGGATCCAGTTTGAAAAAATGAGCAAGATTTGGGAGGATCAAGTCACAAGTGTCTCAAAGACCTTGCACAATTCAGAAAAACTGATAAAGTGGACTCAACCGGTAAGAGGAGAGGTCAAGCACATAAAAAAGGTAAATATACACTTGCAATCCAAGAGCATGGCACTGAAGGATCAAGTGAAAGACCTATAACAACAACTGGAGTTGACTCATGAAGAGCTGGAAAAGAAAGGTTTGAAGATGACTGTGGTTGATGAGCCCATTACTCAATTGATCATAAATGAGGAGGAAACACCACAAGATCAATAATTTAAGATTGAATATTCTTTAAGAAGTCTATAACATGCTAAAATTCAAATTTTTGCAGCAGAAGGTCATTTTGTGAAGACAGTTTTGAAATGTGAAATTTCTGCACTTTTACACAATTTCGTAGCGCTTCCTAGGCTTAAAGCCGGGAAAACGCTACGAAAAAACCTGTAGAAACCTTTTTTCCTCTAAAGTCACTTTTTGCAGTTTTCAAGGAGGGAGATTAATGGTGGTGATGTTTCATGACTTGATTGACACCATGGAACAGCAAAGGAGTGAAGTTATTGGCTGCAGAAGCTACTTTTTCAACACTACCAAAGCTCGCTACAAAATTGTCTTGTTTTCGTAGCGAGTTATTTTTCAAGGTTTTGGAGCATATTAATGGTAGTTTTTGATAGCTGGACTCCTCCAACATGTCAATGGAACTTATCATCAAATAATTATGACTCGAAGGAAGTGATGTGGAGACAGGTCATTGTTGGAAATATTGAGAGGGGGGGTGAATCAGTATTCCTTTCAATTAGAGCATTAGTTAATCTTCAATTATTATCAGTGTTTGTACAATGCTAGTAGTAAACAAAAGGAACACAAATGCACATAGTTTTTAAGGTGGAAACCCACTCTGGGACAAAACTTCCTAATGCTTTTCTAATAATTCTTTAATATTCAACTCCAATTGAAAATAAAGCTCCAACTTCCTAGAATCTAGAAAAGCATTCTTCTCCAGCTCCCACTGGATGGATGCTCCAACACCCAAGATTCTTTAGTAGTCAACTAAACGGATGCCCCAACACCCAATGAGCTACAACTCACCCTAGCACCACCCTACCACCCTATAGAAGAATAAAAGAATAATGGACTCCCGTACCAGGGAAAATGGTCCACTTTATAATGATATAGAATGATGTATAAGAAGAATAAACACTAGACCATAACCCCAACTATGACACAACCACCTAATGATGATCCTAGACCACCTGACACTGCCTCTTCAACTCTTGGCAAATAGACACTAGTACATTTTTTTACAATAATGTATTTACAATGATTTAGTACAATGATACCTTTACAGTGATTGTATGCAGTGCTGCCCATTTGAATACTTCATGTGATGAAATTCTTGCTGCTATTCTACACCTTGGTTTCTAATCTTGTCATGCTACCCTCTATTGCACCTTTCTTTGCTTTGCTGCCCTAGAAAGTTTGGTCCTTTGCAGCCCTTAACAACACATGATCTAGCTTTTTCTTTCCTTCTAGGAGCTCGATATTTAATCTGGTGTATCTCTGTTATTTCAAATCCCCAATATGTGATTTACGGTCCGATAGTAGTCATCTAAGTCTTCTTTCCAATGCCACAAGTCTGACCCAATTTGGATTCTTCAAGAGAGAGTTATGCCCAATCTCTCTCAATGCCCTAATTATGGACTGTTTCAGTAGAGATAACTTGTATGATATGCCACGTGTCACTGTTTCTTTTTTTGGCTCTAAAATTGATAGAGTGAAAACTAAATTCCATGCACTATCTACCACTTCTTACATAATTCCAATCCGATACTTAGAGAGATAGTTATGAAGATTTTCCCAAGGTCACTTCTTTGAGATGAAATTCAGGAGCTTGCGAAAACACTAACTTCCACAAATCATATCTCCGAAAATATTGAGCACCTTGATCTAAAATTTTTACAAGAGCTTCCTCAGGATTTCAGCTTCACCTTCTAAAAATTTCAGCTTCTGAAACTTCGTAGAGACAAAGTTAGAGCGAAAATTCCACGATGACCTGTTTCAGATGATGAAATCCCTTGCATAAGGAGGATATGAGGATCACAATTTATATAAATGCTTAGGTTGAGAGGGGCTTATAAATGTGAACGTGAGAGGGATTTTAGGAGCTTAAAAAATATTAATTGTGACTTTTCAATGACCCATGGCACAATCCCATGGGGTTTTAGCTCACTAACTGGGGGTACAAACTTCAAATATGAATATCTCTCAAACCATGAAGAATTACGTGGCATGCCATATATCAATGGAAACATATCGACAAGTAGAAACCATCAAAAGCAGTTTTGACCTAGAATACATCAATTTGGTAGGTAAAAATTCCCATGAAATATTGGGGTAGCCCCTGGTGCTGCTTGGGTTGACATCAATGACAACTGCTGATCAACAGTCATCACCTAAAGCAAATTTGAAGATAAGGGTTATGCATTCCTGAATAATAAGGTTATGTTCCACAAGTCTAGGAGGGTTTTTAATGTGTAAAGTGGCAATGAACTATGTTATATATTTTTCGAGCATGTAATACTTATGTTGTAACCATCATATAACGGTTTCAAAGATAAGGTAGATTTATGTAATAAATAGGAGTTATGTGATGTGTCATAGGAGAATTCAATGGTCTAGCCACCAAGTAGATCATCCTTGACGTAAAGAAGGTCTATTTAAAGACAACGCATCGAAGTAGTGAGGGGTTGGATATTTTTTGCAACAAACTGTTGCTGTTATGTATTTAACTTATATCAGTAATACATAGTGATATTATTCTTAACAGACCTGAGATTCTCATGAGGTTTTTAATGTCTTATTGATCTACATCTTTATGTTCTACCATTTGCAGTAGATTTCATTTCTATTACTCAGAATTCATCACTCTATGCTCATACTTTATTTAGTAATGAAATGATTGTTTTTTCCTATGTTTTATGAGTGAATTTCCTTTGTCAAAGACCTCTATCTGCCTCAGCTTCCATGTCAAGAAACCTTTCCACTGAAACTATTGATTGTTGACTCCATAAGCCCAATGGTAGCAAGCCTGCATTATTTTCAACCTGCAAACATAAAAAAACAAGTTACGTTTCCCATAGAGTTAGCCATCTAATAATATCATTATTCAATATCATAAAACCCCCTTGAGAGAGCCCTCTCAAACTAAAGAGGCTAAGCTTCAGTTAGAAGTGGTGTGAAACAGTTACACTGATTTGTCTGATCAGCAACCAATCAAGTACAATTTTGTGATGACAGAAGGGTTCCTTTGTTATGTGATGAAGCATCAAGTGCTCAAGAACCAAGTAATGGAAAAAGAGCAAGGTAGAGCTCATGCTAGGATTTTTCCCATGTGATATGTATTTTCCCAATCATATTTTGGATTTTAACTAAATCCTTTTCATTTTTTGTTGTCGTTTTATGATTTTTCATTTATTTTAGTTGCATCAACCTCCAGGGAAAACACTTCACCACAAAATAAAGGAAGAATATATGAGGGTGCCATCCAAATGAACTAATGAAAAAAAACCCAAAGGATGAATATGAAATCCGAGGAATGGTGGAGAGTGGTATGTATGGAAAATATATGGACATGTTACTTCAATCCAAGTATCCCAAGCATTTCCCCTCCTATAACCCTAAGGTCTTAGCGGAGGTCCCATTGGACTAGGATAAAAAAAATAACCTCCCTTGAAAAGTGAGATAATAGGTTTATATTGGAGATCAATCAATCATCCAGATCACCCCTTAATCCATGTTAGAATGCTAAAAAATTAAGTAAAAACGCATGATTGAAAAATGGTTAAATTACCTGCAAAATTATTAGCCACCTTCCCTCAAGAGGAATGTCAGGTGGTGATATGTGTATGAACGGTGCAAATGGCAGAGAAATATGACATATTATCATGTACTGAGAAATGTAGGGATTATGGTTGGTCCAAAGCAGGAGAATTATTTTTTCTATGGGGTTACCCATTTTTTGATGGGCAACAATCCATAAATAATATATTTAAATGCTCACATTAAGTAAAGTATTACAATGTTAACTATGCAAATTATATATAGTTAAAAAAAACCATGTATATATAACATAAAGTAATTGGAAAAAAAAAAACTCTTAGGGTTAAAATTTTTCTAGTATTATTTTAAGTTTTCACCCTTTTTAAAGTATGTTGGAATTTCAATTTTATGTTGTGTACTCTACAAAATTCAAGTGTCCAAGGAGATTTTCAAGGATTCCATTTATGCATTCAAAAATGAAAATTACACATGATTCAAGCGTCAAGTGGAGTCAAATCTCTTGAGGTGCAATTTTTTTTTTAAGTTTTTCATTTTAAAACAGGCTTACACCTCAAGGATTTTCTCTCCCTGCACTTTCCAGATCCATGGTTAAGATGCATCTTAATAATAATAATTGTATCCTTAATTGTCTTGGAGTATGATCTAATTTTTTTTTTGTTGGTTAAGAGCTAAACATCCTCAGATGTAAGGAAATGGGTTAACGACCCAAGATCTAAAGGAATCTAGAAATAGTGAAAGCCTACGTCTTTACGAACCACAAATAAGTAATTCCAGGTGGGGTGGTCCTCTTTGAATAATGGTTTCTTCATTCAAGGATAACAACAAATTACGGTTGTCCCCACTATTGATTATACCACAAGTTATGATAAACATTTCCACTACTTAAAAAAAGTTACAATGTAGATCTTGTATGTTTTTTCCCTTTTCTGGATTTTTTTCCATTCAATTTTACCCAAAATTCTATAACAATTTGTTAAAATAAAAAACATGAATAATGAAATTTGTATAATTTGAATGCTCCAAAAAATTGAAGCGAGTCCATTTATATATTAAAAATACAATTTAAATAGTAAAAACTCACAATCTTATCAACTCAAAATTTATGTTAGAATGTTGAATTCATTATACATTAAAAATACATTTTAAACAAATAAAAATAATAATATTATAAAAGATTTAAATAATAACATATCTTAAAAATACATAAACAATGTAGCAATATAAATTAAATGGCTCCTAAATGTGCATGAGCATCAAAATACTTCCCTTGTGATATATCTCACATTAATTGAAGTAAAAAAATAAACTAATGAATAACTTCATTTTAAATTATTATTATTATTATTATTATTATTATTATTATTATTAATGAATATTAATGCCCACCAATGTGGTCTATCACACCTTAAGAAAACAAGAAATCAATTATCGAAATAATTAATATATGAGTTAAATATATATACATTTAAAAGAATATGTAAAAAAATTATTAGCCATACAAATTATTAAGTTTTAAGTAAGTTTTATTACAATACCATGACTTACTAAACTCATATTCCTAAAAAAAACCATAAAACATGTTTATATAACATTTTTTTAATTAAAATTAATTAAAAGGAATAAAAAACCTAATGAAAAACTATTTTAAAATAGCAACCCTCGGTGTTGTTGATCCATCACAAAAAGATGGAAGTTATCTATAGAAAATTCTTCCGTTATTAAGATTTAATTTTGAGGACGTTATAATGAAGTGTGTGTTAAAACTTTTGACATGCAAGTTTTGTCATTTCCATAGTTAAACTCTCTACTCAACTCCATCCTCATTTCACAAATACCTAGATTTATGTCTACAATCTCTACTTGAGAACCAATACCTAGATTCATGTTTGCAATCTCTGCTTGAAAACTAAGTGTTTCATTTGGTGGATGAACATGTATTGGATGCAGTGGGCGCAACAATGAAATAGTTTTTATTAATGTTACAGGAAAGGGATAAATGGGTATAGTGTCTAGTTTCTTAGGGCATGTGACCTTTCGAATAATTGTTCTCAAGTCACATTCACTTGGGAAGTTTTGTTATCTTAAAATCACTTTTAGTGGATCATAATAAATATTTCCTTTAATAACCTATGAGGAAACATTCTCTCGAAACTATGTTCATTACCAGTGACAAATTATGATTTTTTTCCAGGATTAAAAAACATAACAACTTTCATTAAAAATAAAAGAGGTGTTTACATTGACATAGTTCTTTCCCCAAGGTCCAATCATTCACTTTCTAAAATTAGTACTCAGAAATCCCAACAACATACAACAACATAGGAATCAAGTCAATGTCCAAAGAAGTAATCAAAGGGCGCCATCGAGGAATCAATTCAAGAAATAAAAACAAAAATAGATGAGCACACACTATCCAAAGCAAAAAAACTCCAGGAAACCTACAGATAGAGGATATTACCAAAAAAAAACCCTTGTGAGGAAACCCTCCATAGAAGCCAATAAAAAATAGGTGATAATGGAGATGAGAAGGATTATATTTCAAAATAAACTTTTCCTCAAACAAAATCATGAACCAGGTGCTTGAAATGCATCAACCTTGGAAAGAGAGAGATGCCACCCTTATATAAAGTGCTAACTTCAAAAAATTTCTCTCTATAACCATGCTTGAAAGAGATGTCTCAGAAAGAGGGGAGAAGATACCTGATATTATCCATCTAGTTAACTAAGATACTTTGAGCCCATTTATACCTTAAACCCATTGAATGATATAATTTTCATCACCAAATATCAAGATGTTGCCAATGGCTAGCCCTAGGGTGCACTGCATATTCCCCCAAAGGGCCACCATACTAGCAGAATCAATAGGCTTCATATGGACTAATATGAATGATGACTCTGCATCCACACAAACATCTAGAAGAGGGACCATTTAAATACCCAATAAAGAAATTATCCTCAAATTCCACATAGGATATAGAGTGGGAATGCGACTTGGGAGACTAGGTAATAATCTCCTAGAAGTATTAAACGATAAGGAGGTTGGAAATGTTAACATTTAGATGTTTTCCCTCAAATATATATCCATTCCTTGAGAAAAAAATCCCCCAATGAATATACAGTGACAAGGATCTCAAAGATAATTGATTAGAAGTCGAGGAGGAAAGATATGAAAGGATATAGGAGCAGTCCACCAAAGCATTAATTTTCAATGTCCTTGATAATTCCTCGTAAATAAAAATTGTAAAGGGAAAGTTAAAAAAAAATTAATGTTATCTTCGAAATCTAGTCCACAGAGTGAGCATATCCTTGACCCGTAAAGGCCCATCTTCATCAGATTTTCCCCAGTAAGGATTTAGTTGTTAATAGTCAACAATGTGAAGCATTCAATATTTGATATTGAGCGAGGCCTCCCATTTCCACATTTGAGCAGTCCATCCAGTAGCAGGGAATGGATGATTATTCATAGATATATAAGAGTAGACTTCTTTGGCAGATATACTCCCAGTAGCGACATGACCATCCCAAATGATTCTGACCTATTTTTGGGACAGAGATATTTCAAACTCTCTCAATTGATTGTGATAGAGTTCCCATTCAACTTCAATATTTTCCAGAAGTCCAATCTCCTAGGAATGAGGTGATATAGTTGAATATAAAAAGGAAAGGCATCCATCACAAAGGCTAAAAAGAGTATGATAACCTCAAATATTGAGAATATGTATAATAGGAGTGGATTTAATATGATTTCTGGGAAATCCCTTCATTTCTTCCAATCCTATGAGGATATTTTTCTCGTCTCCCACCTACCAGCGCAAATTTCCACATAACTAGGGGAAAGTAGCCATCAAACTACTCCAGATGAGAGAAGCTTTGGAACTTGATGGCACCCCAGCTGCAATCTAGCACCCTAGCTAGAATTTGATTGCTAGATATATTTTCCAAAAATAATATCTTGCCAAAGACACTTTTCATTGAAGACCCACCATAAGTTTGTATATTGTAAGGCCAAGTTGAGACACTTAGAATCCTAAATTCCCCACCCACCCATGTGAATTGGCTAGAGATGGATTGAATTATGATAAAATGAATCTTGTTATTGTTTCTAGTGCTAGACTAGAGAAATTTCACAATGATGGCATCGATTATGTTTATGACTTCCCAAGGGATGTGGAATAGATGCATCTAAAATATCAATATACCTAGTATAACATCCTTCACCAGTGTTACAGGAAAAAAATATTTCATGTGTTTTGAGAAAATGTTGCAACACAAAAATTACCTTTAAAATTTGAAGGGAAGGATTACATTCCAATTTGAATGTTTAATTTCATTTGAGCTAAATAAACTATTATTTTCATATGAAAATGAAAAATAATTTTTAATTTAATATATGCTCCACACATCACCATTTATATTGTGTTAAGTTGTACAGACATTAAATGAATAACGTTATCTAGAAACCAAAACTCTTGATACACTTGAAGGAATATATATATATGACACTAAATTATAATTTATGTAAAAATCATATGGAGGAAATTTTAATAGGACGATTTACTTATACTCTATCTATGAATCATATATAAAGAGTTCAATTGTACCATTTATTTATAATATGAATTATATAGAGGTAATTTAATACAACTATTTACTCTTTCATTTCATGGAGACAATTCTTCAAATTTAATGTTTGTTTTTATTTCTTATAGGTAACTCACACAGTAGTTAAAAAAAAATTTCAATGACTTTCTTAAAGGAAATTAAAATAGAATACTATTTTTTGAATATCATTGCAATCTCCAATGAAAGAAAAACAAAAATAATGATTTAAAACATCCAATAACACAATTTCCATAACAAATTATAACTTTCAAGCATCGTTTTCCAGAAGTATTATAGGCCTAATTATTTGTGCACATGTGCATTATGATGCATGAAACCACTGCAAAAGATAACATAAATACCATTATTTTTTTTCAACAAAAGTTATTGAGTACTAAATGGGTACTACAAATTATTTAGCATTGGATTTATAATGAAGAGTGAGACTTGCATTGAATAAACTTTTATCTCTAGTGCCTATTATATCGTCTTCATGTTTAGTAGGAATAAAGATATCATGAAGGTAATATTCATAAATGTGTGCATGTGGAGCAAGTAGCAAATACAAGCAATTGGAGTAGGAAGAAACAAAATTTGCATGTGGAGCCATGGAGGATTAGTAGGTACCATTTGTAAATCTAAACACAAAGAGGAAATGGATTTTATTTAATTGAAATTGTATCTCCTTTGTGACCAACTACAAGATTTACAACAATAAAAACTTTTGATATCCAATTCCCACTACTAAGATATAATTTCAATAAATTGGTAATACATGGATGCATGATCTTCATAACAGTAGGATCATATTTTATAAGAATGATAACCTTTCCTTTTTTGAATTATCATCATATGGAGGAAAATTTTTCACATTATTTTCTTTTTAAATGTCATGGTAAATAGAAAAATGATTAATAGAGAAAACAAAACTTACAAATTAATGAAAAGTAGAACATGTTACGAAAAGTTCCCTTACCATTTTCAAGTCCCACTAACACAACCAGTTGAGGATGGGCCTCGAATTAGGATCAAACCTAACAGAAGTTGTTGCACCCGTGCTAGGGGGAGGAGACAAGTTAAACCCAGTTTTCTTAGTGTTGGTGTAGCCTAGGCTAGGTGCGAACGCTTGGTGATTTTGACAGCTTAGATGCCCCTGGGTCACAGTTTCTTAGGTGACAAGTCAAGCCTAATGTAATCTCTCATGAACTCAGGCCACTTGACAAACAAAAACAAAAAAAAGTTTCCTTACCCTTCAATTGAAAAAATAAGAACAATTCCCATTTCAAATTTAAAAAATAGTATTTTTAATTTTTATTTGCATGGGAAATATTTTTATGCCCTTCTATAATAATCTAGAGAACTCTTGAAGAGCAATGACTACTTGCAATTTGAATCCTACTTATAGTAAATTTGGTTTATCTATTGTTCTCACTAAATTTTTTTCCTTTATAAATTCTTTCTTAATTTATTCATTTTAGTTACTTTATGTGAAGGTCAAGGTGGTGTTAGAGAATAATAAAATATAACATTATAACCCACTTTGACGATGGAGGAGGGTGAGAAGAAATACTACAAAAAATATAATATTATATATGACGATGGAGTGGGAGGAAATATTGGAAAAAAATATAATGTTATATTTTTTCTGAATTTTTCTCGCCACCCTCATCATCATAGTCTAAAATGAATGAATTAAGAAAAAAATTATGAAGACAAAATGTTTCAAATCCAAAATGAGACCAATGAATAAACTAAATTTACAAGAAGATGAAAAAGTTATATAATATTAGAGAAAATATAATATTATATTTTCTCTAATATTTCTCTCATCGCATGGAATGAGGGTGTGGGAGGGGAAATGATAGAAACAAACGTAAATCCATATTAAATATTGATGTACCATGTGCCTAGAGGGATGAAATATATCAATATGCAAGCATTTTTTTGAGTGAAAAACTTGAGGAAAGGTTTTCACCTCGAAAGATTTGATTCCTCTCGGCTCTTGGTAGATTTTTAGTTAAGATGGGTTTACGGTGGTTTTGATAAAAAAAAATAATAGAATTCTCTCCAGGAGGGAGGAATGGAATCCTCCCTACCCACATTCCATTCCCCCAAGTGACATGACTGATGCTAAAAATATTGACAGTATACGAAGATTCATCATATAGATAATACAATGATTATATATATATATATATATATATATATATATATATATATATATATATATAATCAACATGCATATTGAAGTATTTGATTAATGACCATATTAAATTTTTTTTTCTATTAATATTTTTTTAAATATTATTAATACGAGAGGCTAAGAGGCTGATTCTACAACCTAGGATGATGGAAATGTGTAATTTCATTGGGGCTCAACATGGAGTTGACACGCATCCCTTTTAGAACCGGAATAGATTCATCTTAACCATGGATCTAGCAAGAGTCGAGAGGGATCAAATCTCTTGAGGTGCAAACCTCTCTTATAGTACAAAACTAGAATAAAATGCTTTTCAACTCGACAAATTTAATCCCTTGCAAGCTATATATATATATATATATATATATATATATATATATATATATATATATATAACTTTTCATTTTTTGAGTTGCATTTTTGAATGTATAAAATGGATTCAACATCTTCAAAATTTATTTGACCATAAAATAATGATTTTAACCATATATATTCTTATTGTATATATAGTTTTTAAATAATGTTTATATATATATATATATATATATATATATATATATATATATATATATATATATATATATATATATATATATATATATATATCTTATATCAAATTGAATATAAATAATGTAGTTAAAGTTATATATATATATATATATATATATATATATATATATATATAACTTTAAATACATTATTTATATTCAAATTTGATATAAGATGATGTTATTTCATATGTACATCGAAATATTTTGTTTATGGTTGAGAGTGAGAGTGAAATATTTTTACTTCTCCTTAGTATGGTCATTGAGAGTGAGATTATTAATATTTTATAATACTTTTAATTAAGCAAGCGTGACACATATATTTACTTTTGGTTGTTTATTATGTTTGACATTTTTATTTATTTAAATAATATTTTATTTTTATTTTAAAAGGGATAGAGTGATTGCATGAAGATGGGTTACACTTTTGGGTCAAATGTAGCGATGAAATTTAATAATTTTACTCTTTTATCGAATTGAAGCCCTTAAAATTAATATAAGAGTTGTAAATTTTGATTCAGAGTAAACTGAAAATTTGTGGATAATTATGTTGCTATCCTAACAATATTTATTAGAAAAAAATTATTCTCGTATAATCTATCAATTTTCCATTAAATGAAATTCTTGTCCTTGCACTTTTTTTGAAATATTAATACTTATGTGTGTGTTCACGTAGCGTAACTTAGTCTAAAATGTGTAATTTTTAACAAATATACATAAAAGCATGATCGACACAAAGAGAACTAAGTTATGAATATTAAAAATTTGTTTTTTTATGCGAAATTATATTTTATTATTATTTTCGAAGTTGGTGAATTAATATTTCAATTTCATTTTTCACACACGTGTTCGTGTAAAAAAAATTTCTACTATTTTAATAAATTAAAAAGAAAAGAGTACCCTTTCTAGGAGGACTCATAAATGAAGATAGTGGTATTTTTTGGATTTTATTTTTTTCTACATATTTTATGTTATTGATTTTTTATTTAGCCCGTTTGAAATTATCCAAAATAATTTTAAGCATTATGTTCATAAGAAATTAGATGAAAAATATCATATGAATTCGAAAATGTCAAACTTATATGCCATTGGATAGAGGATTATTTCACTTATATGGAACATGATCAACTCTACCACTTGAGGACAAATTCTGCCTTCTGTCCGCTTGGGTACAAAGTAGTGTTGCAAAGAAATATGCAGAAGGGGACCTAATACTCTTTTTTTTAGGACCTCAGTAGCTCGATCAAGTGCTTAAAACACTTTATCAAGCACTTGAGATATAATTTCAAATAACTCTATCAATGTTTTATGAAACCATTAATCGAGCCCTTAATGTGGTTAAACAGAGGCTCGATCGATCCCTTGGAAACATAATTAACCACCAACTGAACACCAAATATATTGATGGAATTGATGTAAAAGGCTATGGTCCTAGGAGCTTGATCAAGATCTTGCTACCACCCCCAAAAAAAGAAAATAAAACAAATGTGAATGTTCATTCATAGAAAAATAACATAAAACATTCATTTATGGAACAATAATAGAACATGCAAATTACACAAAAATTCACAACAAACATAAGAAATTAGAGATTTCCATCTCGAAAAGGAGAGAGAGGGATAAGCACACAAGAAGTGCAAGAAAAAATATAAATAAAGCATGAGAAAAAGATAACAAACATTGAGAGAACAAAAAGATGTTGCAATTCAACAAATTCATGCAAATACAAGTAATTTAACTTGTCTCGCTTCTCATATTAACTGCTCCTTATTGTATGCATTAGGAATATGTTTCAAAACAAGAAAAAAAGGGAGACTGAAACAATAGAATTAAAATAAAATAAGCATTGAAAGTAATACAATGTAGTTAAAAACTGAGATGTAACAACAACTAAAGAAAAGTCACTTGGTGTGATCAATGGTTCATTGCAATTTTCTAAAACCACTTGAATTCATGCAAATTATGAGCCACCTTCAAATTGTAGTGGTTGAGGGTAAACAAAAAAGATCTAAGGATGTCATTTAACAAAAGAAAATTGTTAGATTTCCACATATTATTTACATGAATTACAATTCATGGCAATATTTACAAGAGGGGTTAGCAATAAGGGTTGTCATATAGGTGCTCCAATACCTATAAAAATTAGTTTGATTGATGCTTGATATTCTTGTAGGAGTTAAAAGAGAGAAAATGTGTCAAGGTATATAGGTTGCAAGAATATTTGTCCTTCCAATGTGCATGTTGAGAAGACATTCTTTGTTAAATATATAATAACATTAAATATTTGTGACATCCATCATCATATATAAGATAATGGTTCCTCTAATCCTAAATGAAGGTCACCACCTTTGAAAACCTCAGAAGTTTCTTCTTTAAATCCTCATGAATGTTATGAGATTTCTTTTATAGAAAGCATGTGTTTTAAAGACATATAAACTATGCTGTAGATTCATGCTTGCACAAAAAGTAGTCTATTATTTCCTATCACTACAATGTTCCACATAAGGCTCATGTGATTAATCAATATTAAATTCATATATTATAAATAAAAAATAAATAAATTAGCATGCGCTTATTTATGATATCCTAAATGTTTACAACATTGATCTTCTTAGACTATGGAAATCTAATGTCAATTTATTTCTAGTTGTTTCTCAACATGTAATCATGAAATATATTGCAAAGGATGCTTCAAAAGTAAAAAAAAGTGGTTATAAATCTTTGTCAAGATTTGATGAAAAGTTTGAAAACATAAAATACATTGGATGTCCTTTTTTGCACGTGCATAAAAATGGTCCTTTGTAGAAACATATATGTTTTAAATCCTCTTACCCTTCCTTGTGTCCTATTTAATTTTTGTGCTAAAATATCCATGTACATTCTCCCCAAAAAAACACTCAAATCACATGTGCCCCTCTTCACCACAATTGATAACAATGTAGATCAATTGTTGATAAGACCTTGAAGCATCTACCTTCTTTTCTAAATCCCTTAAAACCTATATCTCTTGATTTACTTTTGGTTCCTTATCTATTATTTCTTTGGTCTTTTCATACTTCTCATCCAACATTTCTTCCATTTTTTATTTGGAATTGTGAAATTCTATGTAGTTTTGAAGTTATGATAAGTTATTCCTTTAAGAAAGTTATTCTTACTATTGTTTTATGGTAATTTTAGTTATAGATTTTAAAACACTAAATGATATGGTGCTTCTAATGAAGAAAATATTTTCCAACTAATTTGATCTTGTATATAAGGTTTTTAAATATTAACATACTTAAAAACTAGTTGAATGCTCCTTTTTATATGGAGTGTGTATTTATGTATTCACTAGTATAAATGAGAAATTAGTGACTAGGTGAATAAAATAGTTAGTCACCACAACTTTTTCAAGTGATATACTACCAATAATGAGTAATATTAAGTGACCCACCTAAAAAATACTAACATAAATGACTAATTTAGTCTCTGGTTAAAATATACAACTAACAAATAAGTGATACAACTAAAAATAACTAACATGAATGACTAATTTAGTCTAGGAACAAAAATACGACTTCCTAACAAGTACAACAAGAATACACACTACAACAAAAAACATCATTGGTGAGGTTAATGCCTATGATGGATCTTTAAGGTTCACCACCAATGTTTCATATGGCGATGATCCTTAAAAAAACGGTGTTGTAAGTGCATATAGTGACAATCCTATAAGGTTTGTCACCAAATCCATTTTCAATGACACTTTTGGTGAGGGTTGTTAAAGGCTCATCACTAATTCTCTCTTTGGTGACACTTCTAGTGAGTATCTTTTATTGACCCTCACCAATGCACTTTTTCATAACTTTTGGTGACGATGAAAAAATGTTCGTCATCATTGATCATTCCAATGAATTTTTGATGATGCTATGTTATTGTTGCTATATTTTTTGTTCAGAGATAACAATTTAATACCATTTTCATGGAGTATTTTTCATTATGTGTCTGAGGCCATAGTGGTTAGAGTCATTCGATTTTTGAAGAAATAATTAGTGTGTATCATTTCCCTCAAGCAATGGGAATACAAATTTCCTATGAGTTAAAGTGACATGATTAATCTATGTTAGGATTATTATCTAGAAAATTCCCTATAGATGAAGTTTGACTTGTGTGTGTCGGAACCATATTATTTAATACATATTCAAGCTCAGTCAATTCTATTAATGAGAGAGACCTAACACTCCTGAATATTCATTCATTTCCATGCATTTTTACCTAGTACTTCCTTGTGTTACCCTAATACTTCGTAACACTCTTTGGTATGCATTAGAACTCTTTGGCCCGCCTTAGCACCCTTCGACATACCCTACCACTCCATAGCATGTGTAACACTCCCTGGCACACATTGGCACTTGGCAAGTCTTAACATGTCTAACATGCGTTGAGATGCATTGGTATGATTTGGCATGTGTTTGCATGTTTTAGCATGCTTTCAGACTAAATTTATTTGAGATCAATTATTGGAAAGTATGAGAGAAGCAACATATGAATATTTAGCACTTAGAATGCACTAAAAATTGACACTTGGAACGTATTGACACATGTGCCACTACAAAAAAAGACTTTAGGGGTGGTTTGGCTTGCAACAGGCTTGAAAAAACCACCTCTAAAATTATCTTTGGGGATTTACGGGCGATTTTCGAAACCTCCCCAAAAGTCATCAAAATTTAAATTTTTTCAAGGGTTTTTCAAAAAAATGCCTCTAAAAATGTTTTCTAATGTCTTTTGGGGGGGATTTTAAATTATCTCCCCTAAATATAGTTTTCATTAATTTTCCCCTAATATTTTAAATTATCGTCACAATACTTCAATTAACTTACATTCATGTGCAATACAAGTAAATAATTTACATGATTAACAACATCATCGTCACAATACACAATTTGCATGAAACAACCCTTCAACCTTCTACTTGTATTAAAAAATGTAAAACTTCTTTACATCAGGGTCAAATACAAAGGCTTAACCCTTAATATAGAAAATAATCCAACAAAACTTTTACTTGTCTAGAAACCTATCTCGCTCAATGTAACTGACCCAATGATTCATCTCTACCCTACTTGTGGCTCCCTTTAGTCCTTCTCAACTCGCTTGGTTTGTTTGATAAGTGCAAACTCACCCGAGCTCCCTTGCTCTTGTTTTTTCTACCTCAGCTCATCTTTTCCTCTTACTTCTTGGATGCTCCTCTTTGCCTTACAACTTTCCCAGTTGTGCCTTGACTTGCATATTTAATGTGTCCCTACGAAAAAACATTAGAAAACCATTCGCATGAAACCCTTGGAAACCCTTCATGAAAAACCGTAGAAATACCCCTCCCCAAAAACAAAAGGTATTATCCATTTAAATTTGAAGAAGGACACGGGGGTGTGCTTTGATCCAATTATATGTGCATTGGTCAAAAAATCATTTTTAATATTTTTTCTTTGGGTGCAACCACACTCTCCAACATTACCTCAAGGTGCTCCAATGTCTTCAGAGTTAGGCACTCACAGGAATTAAACCTTTCCCAAGGTGAAAATTTCCTCTCTTTCCACCATTGGATCCTATCTCTTTGGGTGACTGAAGCTTTCTATTTCTCTCAATATTCATTTAGTTAATTTAAAAAATATATATGGTTAACATTATTTCAGTAATTTTCGACAATGATTTTCTTGGGTTTGTAACCATTATCTCATATTCTTACCCTATAAATTTAATAATTTTTTTTTTATTAAAATAATATTCAATTATATAATATTACTTTTCTTCTACCAAATTAGAAACTGGATCAAACATAAAAGTTAATTTATTTTGTCCCATATGTCTTTATATTAACTAGATACATGCAAAAAGGTGTAGGATTTGGATTATTACAAAGCTACAATTCCTTAATACAAGGGAATTCTTCATTTTCTTCCACTCCAACATAATTGTATTATTCAAAATTATACAACATATTTCCGCTTCCCTTGCTTGCTCAACCACAAAGCTTGACCCCCAACCATAATATTTAATGTCTTTTGTCCCATATGTTTATAAATTAACTGGATACATAGAAAAAATTGTAGGATTTGGATTATTACAAAGCTACTCCTCAATACAAGGGAATTATTCATGTTCTTCCATTCCAACAAAATTATATAATCCAAAATGAATACAAGGAAATTTTTCATGTTCTTCCATTCTAACATAATTATAGTATCCAAAATTTTAAAACATATTCTCACTTCCCTTTCTAACTCAAATACAAAACTTGACCCAAAGGGCATCTAGAAAATTGAACCAATGGTTTATCAATAGCAAATGAGATTTAACTTTAGAGACTCAACCAATTAACTAACCCTCGCAACTTCAAAATTATAAAACATATAAACTTATATAAAAATATATTTTGGTTATATCAATGCGGTGTTGTATAGATGGTGATTAGGTGCTTTGTTAAGGCACTCCTTACTATGAAGTCATTAGTTCAATTCCCTGCCTAGATTGGGGCGATATATTGGAAATGATGTTGATGTAATCCACCCAAACTTACTATATATTATGATTTTTTTTTTACCATTCAAAATAAAATAAAAAATAAAAATGATAATTTTATTTTCAAATTTGAGGAGAATAATTTTAAATCTACAAAATTGTAATTAAAATATTAAATATTATAAATGAAAATTTGTGAATAATTTCTCCAAGTTGTAAAGAAAAAATATAAATATAAAATACACTAATACATGATGAGATCATATTTCATATAATATCAACCTAGATCCATTTTAACTCCAGATCTACTAAGCACCTAGAGGGATCAAATCTCTTAAAGATGCAAAGTTCTAAAAGAAATTTGATCACTCTAGGTAGTTTGTAGGTCAAAAGTTAAGATGGATTTAGATTAGTTTAATTTTATTTTTTAAATAGGATATATTCCACATGAATACCATTGGTTCTCAAAACCATGTATCATTATTATTTATATTTATAGTGTTATTTTATTTTTTTATTTTATTTTAATCAAGTTAAAAAATTTACATTGCATTACACTAATTTTATATTTATTTAATTTTAATTTTATATAATTTAGCACCAAAAAAAATTACATTGCATTACACTAATTTTGTATTTATTTAATTTTAATTTTATATAATTTAGCACCAAAATATTACACATTACAATACAACATCTCCAAAATATTGTATTGGGCTAGAGAACCTCATCTTTGCATATGGTATTGGGATAAAGAACCTCTCTACAATTTTATGTTTAAATATTTTCATTAGTGTAGGTTCTTGAGGGAGGGGTATAAAGACTCCCATCATACCATATCTCTTGAGTTTCATCACCATCTCTCTTTCTTATCGAACATTTTGCACACTCTAATAGTGAGCAAACTTGTGAGGGATCGAATCCCATTCCCTAAGTTCAAGGTAAGAATTCCTCTTAATCATAATTATTATCCACTTCCTTGTCGGATCTTGATTCTATATGTTGTTGGAAGTTGTTAAAAGATGAATTTTTAAAGCCTTTATGCTTGTATTGTGTAAGTTTATTTCTTTTCATAATCGGCATGGTTTTATCAAGCTGGTGTTGAATGCAATTTTACAAGCTTAGGTTTGTTTCAGTAAGGGTTTAGGGTTTTGGTGCGTGTTTTTGAGAATAATTTGTATATCCTATAGGGAATTTTGAACGCCTTTTATTTGGCCTCAATTGAAGGTTTGGCAGTATTGATAAGGTACGCTGGCTTGTTTTCTTTCTGAGCATATGCTGGATGCAAACATTTTATTATCAATTTGTTTAAGATCGGGTTTATTTAGGTATGCTTATCTAGTTTCATTTGGCCTTTACATAGAATTGAAGGAAATGGAGACTTAGTGGTAGTGTATGGTGATATGTAGCTGGGAAGAAAGATAAAATGGCATTTATTTTAGTTTTTCTAGAACCTCTTTTTGTTGTTCTCAGTTGTGTATCGGTAGGGATCAGTAGGTGCTCGTGATAACACTAGTTGAGATAGGCCAATGGGGTTACAGTTAAAATATAATGATGTTCTCATGGTAGATTCACATCTCGTGGAGCTATGAATAGGTGTGATTGAGATAGTATGCATGAACCACTAGACTTTATGGAAGCTCAAATGATTTTCTTAAGAAGCGCTTTCCTAATAAAAACAAAAAGATACACTAGCCATCATCAGGTGCGATTATGATAGTATACTGTACTAGCACAACCACATTATATTTACTAATGTGGTTGATATACACTGATAGGCCTATATCCACTACCCAACACATTAATTTATATATCAATAAATATTATATATAATAATATTATTATATTAACTTGAAATATATATAATATATATTAATAATAATATTTATTAATATATTAATTATGATTAAAATCACCAAAATATTTTATATATATTAATAATATTAACTATATACATATTATATATTAACTTGAAATATATAAAATATATATTAATAATAAATAATATTTTAATATTTATTAATATATTAATATCATGGATGGTTATATTATTAATAAACCAAAAGAACTAATAATATATATTAATATATATTATATCATAGTTGGTTATATTATTAATAATATATATTAATAATATTATAATATTATTAATATATATTATTAATAAATATTAGAATATTTCCCGGATGCGGGTGCTATTGAGCGTGACGGAAGTGACGGGACGGAGGTCTAGCCGGACGGGAGGCCACTTGCCTTCCCGCAAGAGGAACATCATTCCAAATTTAAACATGTTAACACTGAGTTTAATTGCATTAATTCTGGGTGCATTTCACAAACATGCTGCCGCTCCTCGATGCAACTTTGACTGCTGTGTAATGGACCGACTTCCAATTCCTATTAATGACTATTCATTGCAGTTGATCTCCCACTGCAACGCCAATCTGTTAAAAACCATGGACTCATCTTCTCCCTCGCTGGTGAATTGGTGGTGCCATTCAGCTGCTGGGATTGCAAATGAGCGCACCATCACTGGCAAGCGAAGCCGCATCAACTGCTGTCTGGAGCTCGGAGATAACCTTAATCTCTCGCTTTTTGGTTCCTTCATGCTAGCCTCTGTCTTTTTGAACTCCCACTCGAATCTGTCCCTGGTCATCTCTCCGCTTCCCTGGCATTCTAGCCCCGAGTCTGTTGCAATCATGCCTCACCTCAGGCATAGAATGCGCTGTAGGCGTGGGTCTACCAGGCGTCAGGTGAGGCGTTCACCTTCCTCCTCTAGATCGCCTTCGGAGACTTCTTCACCCTCGGATAGCTTGCCCAGACTGCTCTGTGGTCGTTTGTTCCATTCGAGCTGCAAACTGGACTCCCCCTCGTCCTCTACTCTCCTGGCTCAATCCCACACTGCTCTTTTTTCCTTCGACTGCTCCCTTAATTGTCCGAGAGTCACTGCTGCTATCTCGGTCGTGTTTCTTGAGGAGCCCCAGGACAAGAAGGCCCAGAATCCGTCGGATGGGCAGGGCATTACCAGCAACATTGAGCAAGACCAAGTGCTACAGGATTCGGCGAGGCAACCCAGCGATGGCAAGGATGTTGTGCGTGGAGTCACAGGGCAAGGTCAAGCGAAGCAGGAGGTCTCTCCACCCTCCAGGAAAGTGGTCCACTCTGTCGAAGACCTGTACAACGAGCGTGGTGAACCGGATGAATACTGGTGCAGGGTTGAACAAGTTGCTCCTGATGAGTAGTTATGCCTCTCAGTTATGGTTTCTTTTCTATGTTTCTGCCCTATCCAATGGGCTTGTTTTTGTCTTTCCTGCTGTTTCAAATCATGTTTTGGTTTTTGTAAGTTACAGTCTTTAGTACTTTATGTATGTCGATCCCTTGTGTGGGATTTTTTATGGTGGACTCTACAGGCTGGTTTCCCTCCTACAGGGCAGTCTCAAACTTTGTTTTTTGTTTGTCTAAAATGCCTCAAAACTGGGCAATGTTAAGGCCTCGACCTGCTGTACACTACTTTTACTGTTAATAGATTACTTTTACTTAGAAAAATAAATAAATATTAGAATATTTATTAATAATATATATTAATATATTAATAATATTAAACCCAAAAACATAAGAAAGTAATAAACTTTAAGAATTAATATATTAAACTCAAGAGAGTAATAAAGCATATGAAACAATATTTAAAAACAAAAAACCTAAGAGATTAATAAACCCTAACAATCAATATTTTAAACTGAAGATATTAATAAACCCAAGGGATAATTAATAATATAAACCCATTGTCATCATAAACCAAAGGTTTAAATATTATAAACCAAAGGAAGTGGTGAACCCAAGGGATAAATATTATAAACATAAGGGATCAATATTTAGAAAACAAGAGATTAATAAACCATAAGAATTGATATTTTAAACTAAAAAACCTAATAAAATAATAATCCATAAGAATAAATATTTTAAACATAAGATATTAATAAACCAACGGGATTATTAACATTATAAACCAAAAGAACTAATAGACCCAAGGGTTTAATATTATAAACCAAAGGAATCAGCGAACCCAAGGGATAAATATTATAAACCTAATGGATGAATATTAAAAAGAATAGAGATTAATAAACCCTAAGAATTAATATTTTAAACTGAAAAATCTAAGAAATTAACAAACCCTAATAATTAATATTTTAAACTCAAGAGAGTAATAAACCGAATGTGTGATTAACATTATAAACCAAAAGAACTAATAAACCCAAGGGTTTAATATTATAAACCAAAGGAATTGGTGAACCCAAGGGATAAATATTAAAAACCTAAGGGATCAATAAGGATAAGGGAAATATTAAAAACAATAGAGATTAATAAAACCTAAGAGTTTAATATTATAAACCAAAGGAATTGGTGAACCCAAGGGGAAACCATTACCCAACAAATTATAAACCAAAGGAATTGGTGAACCCAAGGGAATTGATTTAAACATTGAGACAATTCTTGTCACAATGCGACGTTGGACCAACTATGACCATGGTTGCCCATGGGTGATTTTCATATTGAGAAAATATTTGTCAGAATGTGACATTTGATCATGGATGACATTGATTGATTATTCATATTATAAACCAAAACAAATAATAAACTCAAGGGTTTAATATTATAAACCAAAGGAATTGGTGAACCCAATGGGAAACCATTACCCAACAAATTATAAACCAAAGGAATTGGTGAACCCAAGGGAATTGATTTAGACATTGAGACAATTGTTGTCACAATGCGACGTTGGACCAACTATGACCATGGTTGGCCATGGGTGATTTTCATATTGAGACAATGCTTGTCAGAATGTGACATTTTATCATGGATGACATTGATCGATTATTCATATTATAAACCAAAAGAACTAATCAAACCAAGGGTTTAATATTATAAACCAAAGGAATTGGTGAACCCAAGGGAATTGATTTAAACATTGAGACAATTCTTGTCACAATGCGACGTTGGACCAACTATGACCATGGTTGGCCATGGGTGATTTTCATATTGATACAATGTTTTTCAGAATGTGACATTTGATCATGGAAGACATTGATCGATTATTCATATTATAAACCAAAAAAACTAATAAAACCAAGGGTTTAGTATTATAAACCGAAGGAATTGGTGAACCCAAGGGAAAACCATTACCCAACAAATTATAAACTGAAGGAATTGGTGAACCCAAGGGAATTTATTTAAACATTGAGACAATTGTTGTCACAATGTGACGTTGGACCAACTATCACCATGGTTGGCCATGGTTTATTTTCATATTGAGACAATATTTGTCAAAATGTGACATTTGATCATGGATGACATTGATCAATTATTCATATTATAAACCGAAAAAACTAATAAACCCAAGGGTTTAATATTATAAACCAAAGGAATTGGTGAACCCAAGGGAATTGATTTAAACCTTGAGACAATTTTTGTCACAATGCGACGTTGGACCAACTATGACCATGGTTTTGCATTGGTGATTTTCGTATTGAGACAATATTTGTCAGAATGTGACATTTGATCATGGATGACATTGATCGATTATTCATATTATAAACCAAAAGAACTAATAAACCCAAGGGTTTAATATTATAAACCAAAGGAATTGGTGAACCGAAGGGAAAACCATTACCCAACAAATTATAAACCAAAGGAACTGGTGAACACAAGGGAATTGATTTAAACATTGAGACAATTGTTGTCACAATGCGACGATGGACCAACTATGACCATGGTTGGCCATGGGTGATTTTCATATTGAGACAATATTTGTCAGAATGTTACATTTGATCATGGATGACATTGATCGATTATTCATATTATAAACCAAAAGAACTAATAAACCCAAGGGTTTAATATTATAAACCAAAGGAATTGGTGAAACCAAGGGAATTGATTTAAACATTGAGACAATTGTTGTCACAATGCGACGTTGGACCAACTATGACCATGGTTGGCCGTGGGTGATTTTCATATTGACACAATATTTGTCAGAATGTGACATTTGATCATGGATGAAATTGATCGATTATTCATATTATAAACAAAAAAAACTAATAAAACCAAAGGTTTAATATTAGGAATTGGTGAACCCAAGGGAATTGATTTAAACATTAAGACAATTGTTGTCAGAAAGCAACGTTGGACAACCTATGACCATGGTTGGCCATGGGTGATTTTCATATTGAGACAATATTTGTTAGAATGTGACATTTGATCATGAATTAAATTGATCTATTATTCATATTATAAACCAAAATAACTAATAAACCCAAGGGTTTAATACTATAAATTAAAGGAATTGGTGAATCCAAGGGAATTGATTTAAACATTGAGACAATTGTTGTCACAATGCGATGTTGAACCAACTATGACCATGGTTGGCCATGGGTGATTTTCATATTGAGACAATATTTGTGAGAATTTTACATTTTATCATGGATGAAATTGATCAATTATTCATATTATAAACCAAAAGAACTAATAAACCCAAGGGTTTAATAATATAAACCAAAGGAATTGGTGAACCCAAGGGAAAAATATTAATAACCTTAGGGACCAATAAGGTGAAGGATCAATAAAATTATTAAAAGATACTCAAGTTGAAGAAATTAATAAACACTAATAATTAACCCAAGGGTTCGTAATATTATAAACCAGAAGAACTAATAAACCCAAGGGTTTAATATTATAAACCAAAGGAATTGGTGAACCCAAGGGAATTGATTTAAACATTGAGACAATTTTTGTCCCAATGCGATGTTGGACCAACTATGAGCATGGTTGGCCATGGGTGAATTTCATATTGAGACAATATTTCTCAGAATGTGACATTTGATAATGGATGATATTGATCGATTGTTCATATTATAAACCAAAAGAACAAATAAACCCAAGGGTTTAATATTATAAACCAAAGGAATTGGTGAACCCAAGGGAAAACCATTACCCAAAAAATTATAAACCAAAGGAATTGGTGAACACAAGGGAATTGATTTAAACATTGAGACAATTTTTGTCACAATGCGATGTTGGACCAACTATGACCATGGTTGGCCATGGGCGATTTTCATATTGAGACAATATTTGTCATAATGTGACATTTGATCATGGATGACATTGATCGATTATTCATATTATAAACCAAAAGAACTAATAAACCCAAGGGTTTAATATTATAAACCAAAGGAATTGGTGAACCCAAGGGAATTGGTTTAAACATTGAGACAATTGTTGTCACAATGCAACGTTGGACAAAAATCACCCATCGTTGGCCATGGGTGATTTTCAATTTGAGACAATATTTGTCAGAATGTGACATTTGATCATGGATGAAATTGATCGATTATTCATATTATAAACCAAAGGGTTTGATATTATAAACCAAAGGAATTGTTGAACCCAACGGAATTGATTTAAACATTGAGACAATTGTTGTCACAATGCGACATTGGACCAACTATGTGCATGGTTTGCCATGGGTGAATTTCATATTGAGACAATATTTGTTAGAATGTGACATTTGATCATGGATGACATTGATCAATTATTCATATTATAAACCAAAAGAACAAATAAACCCAAGGGTTTAATATTATAAACCAAAGGAATTGGTGAACCCAAGGGAATTTATTTAAACATTGAAACAATTGTTGTCACAATGCGACGTTGGACCAACTATGACCATGGTTAGCCATGGGTGATTTTCATATTGAGACAATATTTGTCAGAATGTGACATTTTTTCATGGATGACATTGATCGATTATTCATATTATAAACCAAAAGAACTAATAAACCCAAGGGTTTAATATTATAAACCAAAGGAATTGGTGAACCTAAGGGAATTGATTTAAACATTGAGACAATTGTTGTCACAATGCGACGTTGGACGAAAATCACCCATGGTTGGCCATGGATGATTTTCATATTGAGACAATATTTGTCAGAATGTGACATTTGATCATGGATGACATTGATACATTATTCATATTATAAACCAAAGGAATTGGTGAACCCAACGGAATTGATTTAAACATTGAGACAATTGTTGTGACAATGCGATGTTGGACCAACTATGAGCATGGTTGGCCGTTGGTGAATTTCATATTGAGACAATATTTGTTAGAATGTGACATTTGATCATGGATGACATTGATTGATTATTCATATTATAAACCAAAAGAACAAATAAACCCAAGGGTTTAATATTATAAACCAAAGGAATTGGTGAACCCAAGGGAAAACCATTACCCAACAAATTATAAACCAAAGGAATTGGTGAAACCAAGGGAATTTATTTAAACATTGAGACAATTTTTGTCACAATGTGATGTTGGACCAACTATGACCATGGCTGGCCATGGGTGATTTTCATATTGAGACAATATTTTTCAGAATGTTACATTTGATCATGGATGACATTGATCGATTATTCATATTATAAACCAAAAGAACTAATCAACCCAAGGGTTTAATATTATAAACCAAAGGAATTGGTGAACCCAAGGGAATTGATTTAAACATTGACACAATTGTTGTTAGAATGCGACGTTGGACGAAAATCACCCATGGTTGGCCATGGGTGAATTTCATATTGAGACAATATTTGTCAGGATGTGACATTTGATCATGGATGATATTGATCAATTATTCATATTATAAACCAAAGGGTTTAATACTATAAACTAAAGGAATTGGTGAACCCAACGGAATTGATTTAAACATTGAGACAATTGCTGTCACAATGCGACATTGGACAACTATGACCATGGTTGGAAATGGGTGATTTTCATATTGAGACAATATTTGTCAGAATGTGACATATGATCATGGATGACGTTGATCGATTATTCATATTATAAACCAAAATAACCAATAAACCCAAGGGTTTAATAGTATAAACCAAAGGAATTGGTGAACCAAAGGGAATTGATTTAAACATCGAGAAAATTTTTGTCACAATGCGACGTTGAACCAACTATGACCATTGTTGGCTATGGGTGATTTTCATATTGAGACAATATTTGTCGGAATGTGACATTTGATCATGGATGACATTGATCGATTATTCATATTATAAACCAAAAGAACTAATAAACCCAAGCCTTTAATATTATAAACCAAAGGAATTGGTGAACCCAAGGGAATTGGTTTAAACATTGAGACAATTGTTGTCAAAATGCGATGTTGGACCAACTACGACCATCATTGGCCATGGATGATTTTCATATTGAGACAATATTTGTCAGAATGTGACATATGATCATGGATGACGTTGATCTATTATTCATATTATAAACCAAAATATCTAATAAACCCAATGGTTTAATATTATAAACCAAAGGAATTGGTGAACCCAAGGGAAAACCTTTACCCAACAAATTATAAACCAAAAGAACTAATAAACCCAAGGGTTTAATAGTATAAACCAAAGGAATTGGTGAACCCAAGGGAAAAACATTACCCAACAAATTATAAACCAAAGGAATTGGTTAACCCAAGGGAATTTATTTAAACATCGAGACTATTTTTGTCACAATGCGACGTTGGACCAACTATGACCATGTTTGGCCATGGGTGATTTTCATATTGAGACAATATTTGTCAAAATGTGACATTTGATCATGGATGACATTAATCGATTTTTCATATTATAAACCAAAAGAACTAATAAACCCAAGGCTTTAATATTATAAACCAAAGGAATTGGTAAACCCAAGGGAATTTATTTAAACATTGAGACAATTGTTGTCACAATGCGACGTTGGACCAACTATGACCATCGTTGGCCATGGGTGATTTTCATATTGAAACAATATTTTTCAGAATGTGACATATGATCATGGATGACGTTGATCGATTATTCATATTATAAACCAAAAGAACTAATAAACCCAAGGGTTTAATATTATAAACCAAAGGAATTGGTGAACCCAAGGGCATTGATTTAAACATCGAGACAATTGTTGTCACAATGTGACGTTGGACCAACTATGACCATGGTTGGCCGTGGGTGATTTTCATATTGAGACAATATTTGTTAGAATGTGACATTTGATCATGGATGACATTGATCGATTATTCATATTATAAACCAAAAGAACTAATAAACCCAAGGGTTTAATTTTATAAACCAAAGGAATTGGTGAACCCAAGGGAAAACCATTACCCAACAAATTATAAACTAAAGGAATTGGTGAATCCAAGGGAATTTATTTAAACATTGAGACAATTGTTGTCACATTGCGATGCTGGACCAGCTATGACCATGGTTGGCCATGGGTGATTTTCATATCAACCATTAGGTTTATTTTATTATTTATAATATTTATCTTAGGGTTTATATACTTTTTCTTTATAATACTAGTTCTTTGGTTTTAATATTATTCAACCATGGTCAACCATATTTTATCAAATCAATTGTGGTCAACCATGCTTATGCATGGCCAACCATGGTCAAACTTCGCATTGTGACAAAGATTGTCTCAATATGGAAATCAATCATCGTCTGAACCTTGGTCCAACGTCACAATATGACCAGGATTGTCTCAATATGATAATCATGGTCCATCATGGTCGCACATGGTCAAGAATTGTTAACCATGTTTTGTAAAGTTAAACATGGTCAACCGTGGTCAATCATGGTCAACCTTGTGTATGCATGGTCAACCATGTTTTATAGACTCAAACATGGTCAATCATTATCAACCTTGGTTGTCCATGATCAATCTTGGTCAACAATGATTATCCATTGACAACCATATTTTATAAAGCCACACATGTTTTATTTTAAAATGATAATAATAATAATTTTATTGTAATAGTTGTTTTTAATAAATTTTTTTTAATTTATATTTTATATTAATATGAAAATATTTTTTTATAAATTAGATTAATTAATTGAATTAATTAGATTAATAATATTTCTATTAACAATATTAATTTTAATATCATTAATACTATTAGTGATATGGTTACAATGAATAATTTTATTTTTTTTTGCCTCAAAATCTTCTTTTTTAAAATTTTAAATAAAAGAGAATTATAATTACTTAAACCATTATTATACTTATTTAGATATTATTATATTTGTTTATATATTATTTTAGATATCATTTTAATTATTATAACTATTAATTATAATTAAGGTTCACCATGGATTATTATGGTTTAAGAGGGTTACCCATGGATGACTATGGCTAAGAAAAATTGTGTATTATTGAGCATTGGTGAGAATGAGTGACATTCATTGAGTGTGTTGGAAATGTTTAACCATATTTAATTAAAATGATTAGCATGTAAATATTATTAATTATTAAAAGTAATCTTAATATTATTTATATTAAAATCATTAATGATAATATCATTAATACTTTTAATCATATTGTTACAGTGAATGAAAGTTTCAATTTATTTTTATTAATAATTATATTGTTAATTATTACAAAAGAAATATTATTATTCTTATTTATCAATACCAATGTTAATAATTTTTTTTTAACAATATTAATATTATAATGTAGATAGTATTATCTTAATAGTACTAAATATAAAAAAATTTAAAATTTAAAAACTTTATTAAGATTGTTAATATTACAAATATTATTTTTTAAACATTATTAATATTGTATTTAATGGTATTATTAGTAATATTGCTTTTAATATTAATTCAATTCTTATTTTAATAATAATAAAAATATAAATTTTAATATTATTTTTAAAAACTCCCCCTAATATTATAAACCAAGAAATAATATAATTATATTATTTCTTGGTTTATAATATCATTAATATTTAAGACTCATAGATTTACCAATCATATTGTCATGCCATTTGATCCATTTTCAAAAACTCACCTTATTTTACGCCGAATCAACCTTGAATATATAATCTTAATAATATTTTATTAATCATTTTGAAGGTTTTAATCAACCTTGCTTAGCCATAGTAATCCATGGTTAACCCTCTTAAACCATAATAAGCCATGGTGAACTTTTATTATAATTAATAATTATAATAATTAATTATAGTTATAATTGTTTAGATTGTTAAACTAATTATAATTAAAATAATATCTATATAAATATAATAATTGTTTAAGTAATTATAATTCTCTTTTTTTTTTTTAATTAAAAAGGAATTTGAGGGTTGTAAAGTCTTTTTAATAAAATTGAAATTTAAAAAAAAAAAAAAATCATTTTAACCATATCATTAATAGTATTAATGATATTACTAAATTAAGGGGAGTTTTAGCAAATTTAATTTTAACCATCTGCTAGGTGTCATAATTTTAACTCATAATTTTTTATTTTATAAAAAATCAACATTTATGATGTATAAAAAAATATTTTTATACTATTAAATCTAAAATATCTATAATTCTAAAAAAATTTCTTATAATATTAAACCTAAGCCATCCATAATTTTGTATTTTTAACAAAAATAAACATTCATGAAGCCCTTCAAAAATCCATAGCTTTTTATTTTATAAAGAATCAACATTGATGACACTGAATTCCAATATAAACCAGCCAATAACCTTTATAGAAAAAATTCCTAAAAAAATATATAAAATGATAAAGAATAATGGATATATAAAATATTTGTTTACAAGAATTGAAATTTTCATTTAAACCATTAAAGTTTTTATTTAAAAAAAAAAATTAAATGAAACATAAAAACTACAAGCTACACAGAAAATCAACATATTATTCACAAGTATATTATTACAGTGATTCCATTAATTCATATGTAGCCTGATTACTCTACCTTAAGAAAGTTGAATGAAAGTCATACTTTCTATACTCAAAGTTCACATTAATCAGACAAAACACCACTCAGTTCTTAAAAAAAAATGAAAAGACTGCTCACAACCATTGTTGAACTATGATCACTAACTAACAAACACCAGCAGAACACCACACAGTTCTCCCAACGCAAAAGTTAAGCACAAATACTTTACTCACAAACATTGTTAATGAGCTATGATTATGGCGGGCGAATATAGAGTTTGGAACTTTCATTTTTGAGGGAGTTATAAAAATCCCAAAAAGGCTTAAATAGAAGATTAGATGCCAGTATTTCAAAGAGCGTAGATGAAAAAATTCTTCACTTTTGAGCCCAAATCCACGTTCAAGATCATATATCATATATGGCAATTCTGGTAAGGTGCTTCAGCTACCCTGGTGATTTGGGAAATTTTGAAAAAGACAAAGCCTAGAGTGTTAGCTATGGAAAATTAAGAGAAGACTGCAATATTTGTGTTTCAGATATAAGAAAGATGTAAATGATTAATTTCGCACAGAAAATGAAATTAAATTTGTAAAAGGCAAATAAATATACTTCAGATATACATAGTCTTATCAAATAATTATATCGCTTAACCCTAATCATGAAAGGATACATTGCACCCATCCATTAAGTCAATTAACGCGACATTCCATTATACATTGCACCCTACGGGCCCGTGCCTCCACTATGCGTTTTTTACTTTTTAATTAAACAATCTCCATTGCAAAGTGCTGGCCATACTTTCATTAACACCCATTAATAAATCTCTACCTTGAATTAAAACAAAACCTAATATATCTTAAGGTCCGCCGATCCCAGAACTACTATACATACGTTGGTTTATCTTCCCTGCGCCTCCAATCCTAATCCGATGGTCAAACTTTCCTCACAATACAACAATGCTTTGGATGCACATCAGATGGCTATTGTGCGATTTAGATGCACGGTAGTTAGTCCTCCGAAATTACGCAATGTACGTGGTTTTTATAAACCACCTTTGGACACGTGTCTTTCAGCAAATGATATCGCGTTATTTTTATGAAAACAACTTTCCACTTTTGACCTCCCGCGATAATACCGGTCTCGACCTTTGAAACCACTGTCATTGGTCACGTCATGGTTCCACTTCCGATTCAAGGTTCCATCTTTGCTCTATTAACTCGCACGCATTCGGTTCCACAACTTTGTTCCTTTGAAATTAAACCGCTAACAACTGGGTTTCCGAAAGGCAGGATCTTGTTCACATAGAGTTATATAATAACGTATGACTCCAACAAAACACCCAAGACTGACAATGGTTCTTCACGCAGAGGCTAATGGTTCGAATAGAAACCATGAATTCGAATGTCTTCAGACAATTAACCCAAATAACACATAATAAACATAAATAATCAATTTTCCAATTTATTTATTTCAAGTTAATTTACATTCACAGCTGGGACTTCATTCATGAAGTTAATTCGATGAGAAGTTGAACAAGATTCGACTCAAGCTCTTTGAAGCATCTCACACTCGATCTTGGCCAGATCCTTAAGTCATCTGTACATGAAGAGGGAAAACTGGTGTTTCTATCACTCAATAAAAAAAATCGCAATGTCTTTGGGCGTGGAGTGAAGGAGGAGAAAGAGATGCTCATGAGGGCACAAAGAAGGGGCCAAGACTAATGTAAGGTGATGTGACTCAGCGATGTAGAGGAAAAAGCGATTAAATATTAAAAAAATATAGAGAATGACGAGCTATGGAAAATAATATATTAATTTAGAAAAAAGGGGAAAACAATAATAAATTTTTATCTCTCACCAAACATGATTCATTGCACATATGCTTATTCACAATAGATGCATTGATGCGAAGATCTATTGTCTATAATTTTTCATGAAAGTGCTCAAGACTGGCCCATTTTTATAGGGTTCATTTTGGTTGAGCTTTCAAAAGTCATTTTTCAAATAAACAACTCATAAATAGAAAGGTTAAATGAAGACATTTGTTCAAGGATTCTCTTAGTTCATCGCAAGGGGTTTTCCTGTTGAGGGCACGGTTCGATAATTGTAACTTTTTGTCATTCACAAATAATTTGGACAAAGGCTTGAACATATCCATTGTTTCTGAATATAGAAAATGCATTGAACAGATCTGATAAGACCGCTATTGTCTTTAGCCCTGGGTATACCGACGAGTTATTGGTTGTTGGGCTTTCTCACATTCAGAAAATATACCATGATGAGTAGAATTGATGGTGCCAATGAAACGATGAAGCCCTTTTGTAAAAATAATGATACCCCCAATTATAATCAAATTAACACAAGGAATTCAATTACATACAATTCTCAACCACATTACTACCATCGACCTATCAAGGGCGTGCAGAAACACCATTAACACCGTTATGCATAGGATTATGTTAGTCATTAGTATTTTTCACCTATTGATAATGACTAGTTTTTAAAGCCAAGTTTTCTAGAAGCTGATCTCCAATTTGTCAAATTTTTCAGCTAGAAAACACCCCTAAACATTTTTGTCCTCCTACCTTTTTCAATTAGCCTATGATGAGAAAAACCTAGTTGTCCAGTCCTATCTAGTTTCAGTCATGTAATCTTGTCCATCAACTATCATAAGCTAAAATTCATTTGTTGTCATTCACCCTCGTCCCCAGCTCATTCATTAACCAACTAATTGATAAGAATGTCAGCTACCCCACCTCTGGTCATATGTCATCTTGAGATCTGGTCATACCAAAGAGAATACTCCAAATCTGTCAAAAATCTCCCCTAAGTTAGGTAGTGGCGCTTTAGGAAATCCTCCCTTGGAAAAAGCATCCTGAGCCAAAAATCTTTTGTTCAATACCAACCAACCCTGAATTTGCACTTAGTCTGCAAAAAACAAAGCTTGATACACCCATAAGTCGCGCCACTAAAAGGTCTTGATGTCTCAGCAGTGCATGTTTCAATAGCCAAACTAATAGTTTGTTGATCTACAATGTTTTAGTGTCTTTTTCAAAAGCAGAGATGTACAAGTATTCCAGAAGACATTTTCAAGCTAAACATGAGAAGACAACTTCTTCTCATGTTTTTTTGAGCCAGGGATAAGAGTACTGGTCAGAAAGAAAATTAAATAAACCTCTGCAAACACAGTCAGGAAAGGTTAGTAAATAATGACTAGCAATCAAATACTCTACAGATACAAGTCATGTTGCTCCTGGTTTCTAAAGATTCACAAGGGTATTCTAACAACAGGATACATATCTCAGAAAATTCCTCTCATAGCATATTGCTAAATTTGCACCTTATTACTTACTGTGATATACCAAGTAGAGATAGGCATTATAAGGAAAGATGACACAGTTTGATAAAGGGATGAAATTTCACTTGTTTTTAACCTCCTCCAAGCATGAGAAGATGGTTGGGTGACTGTGTTAACCTCCTCCAAACATGAGCAGATGGTTAGGTCATTTGTTGTAAACCTCCTTAATTTAAAAGCAGATGGTTTGGAAATATGATAAAGGCCTCCTTCATTTAACAAGCAGAGGGTCAGGAACAGAGGTATAACCTCATTCAAAGAGCACAAGACTTCAAATGGCTTGAAAACTTGTTTACACCATTTTCTCCAATGGATGAAACCACTGATACAATAGTGGTGTTTCAAGGGATGCTTACATGGGTTCACTATTTGAAAGACAGAGTTAAAAATTAGTAGAAAGCAATTGAAAGCTGATGAGATAAAAACTGGCGTTAAACATATGACAAGCAGTGGTACTATGATGATTCAAGAATATTTGTTTTTCATGTCTATAAAAGCCTCCTTCGAAGAGTAAACAAAGGCTAGAATGCCCAAGCTTAGAACAACCTCATCAAAATGACAAGAAGATAGACTAAGCCTTACTTCTGAAAAATACCTTTGCAAATGAATACACAGAGACAGTATGTATGAGGAAAGCTATGACACTATGATTCAAGTTCAATACACCATTCAAAGAAATGAACTTACCACAGTCATATACCAGACCTTTTTATGTACATACGAAACAAACTTTGTTGTTTACATGTGATTGCATTAACAGTCTTTAAAGGCCTTTCTCCTTGATCAATAGATATAATTCAAAATTTGGTGAATACAACTAAGGTTTTACCCATAGTCAAAAAGAAATATCATTATAAGGATGCATCAACAGTCTTTGATATTGCTCCGAAGCACTGTTCCTTTTTGAAGGATAGAAATGGACAAACAGTGACAGGTTATTTCCTTAATGAAGAAACAGTGAAAAAAGATTTGCTTTTAAGGTGGTGCCTTTATTTCAGAAAAGGTCATGTCTTTGGTGTCTTAAAAAAGAGGTTGGCCACAGCATTTTGTTATAAATCTTGATCGAATAGAAGGCCTCATGGTATTTTAAAAGTGATAAAATATCAAAGACACTGATTTGTGTTTTTATATGACAAAAACCTTTTTCAAAGAGCTTTCAAACCCTTAAAAAGTAAATACAAAGGTTTTTAAGTTCATTTGAATTATAAAAGCAGAGAGACCGTTGAAAAGCCCATTTGCAAATTCAAAAAAACTAAAGCACACTCTCCTTGCCTGCTTGTTGAAGAAACAAAGTGATTTTTGGCATCTTTCAAACGTTGCAGGGCTCAGAAGCTTGCACGGTGTGCCTATAGGTATGCGCGGCGTGCCTGTGAGCACAAATACAAAGGAAATTAACTGCTGCGTGGCACGCCTGTAATGGCACGCGGTGCACCTCTGCCCACGTTCAACTACTGACCGAAAACCGACCCGACAGTCTCCATTGCACAGCGCCCTCTACTTCAAATGCGCAGCTCCTCCATTTGCATTTCAAAAACACTTCTAAAGGCTACTTCATTGATCAATCATGGCCCTTAAGCATTGTTTAAGGTATTCTCCATTTCCTCTTGGTAAAATTCAAAGTTTGAAGGGGGTGTTTTGTTGTGTTTCTCCCTAAGAATAAATAGTGATTTTAAAACCACTTCATCATCTAAAAACAATGAGATAAACAGTGGTAAAGAGACAGAGTTTTTTGTCAAAAATGGAGAAATATTTCTTGTGTTTGGGGGTCTCAAATCAATTTGGAAGGTGTCTTAACACTGGTTTTAAGGGCATTTTTATCATCTAAATAGCACAAGAGAAAATCAGTGATTAAAAGTTAGGGCCTTTGGTCATAATCAAAGAGTTTTGTTTGCTGTGATTGTCAAGAATTAGGACAATGATAGGGGAAGGTGTTTCCATCAGTTTTAAATAAATCCCTAACTGCCTTTAAAAATAGTGATAGCCCACAGTTGCTAGACAAATAAACATGAGGTTGTAGAGGTCTCAAGTTGGCTGGAAGGTGTCCTAACAGTGTAAACAAAGAACAAACCTGGTCTGTTAAATCAAAGAGGGAAACAATGGTTAAAGTTTGAAGGCTTGGTGAATTTGAAAAGGGTCTTTTTGTGTTGTAAGATAGTGAAAGTTTGTGCAGCCCCTAGAATTCAAAAAAGGCAGAGTCTGTTTTCAAGGTTTTCAAAGTCAGCTGAAAGGTGTTTTTGTCAAAACAAAGCAGATCCTTTTTCAACAAGGAAACATAAACACATCTTTTTCAGAATATATTCCCAAACATAGTGATAAATTGATTTTGTTTTTCATTTAACAAGTACTTGTTTATTGGCATCAAAGAAGCACAGTGACTTGCAAAGAGGACAAGGTGTGTTGTTGGGGGACTATTTCAGAAACCATTTGAAGCATCCATTGTCTTGGTCAAACATCAAATAGTATCCAAAGAAAAAATTCCTCCCAGGCAAGGCATCAGAAGTGGCCCTCATAGGAGGTTTGAACCTATTTCAACTGAAGAAGTAAATGTTGATCCTTCAGTTCTGTTTAACTTTCATGAAGTTGAATGTCTAGATTTTTGTCAAAGGGTTCAGGAGGTGAAAATCTATCTCCCCTTGCACATATATGTGCTTTTAGATTGCAAGGGAAACATTTTCAGCTGGCAGGCTTAGATTTCAAGTTTTCTCCTAGATCCATTTCCAGAGCTACCAAAATCCCTTATGTTGGAGAAAAATGGTTTAAACAAAGCTACCTAGACTCAGAACAATACAAACCCTTTTTGAAGTCAGAGCATTGGGATACATGCCCATCCATCTTTCCTTTTTCATATCTGTTGACTAGCTATGCTCCCCTCATGAAGATAATCATGAAATATTTCACATGCGAGGGAAGGTTCTCCCGGGCCTATGCTTACCATGTCCGGTTTCTCATGCACTTCACAAGAGCCCAATTGTTAAACCTCCCCTTTATCCTCCATAGAAGTATTGAAAAAATGGCCTCCACTATTCAAAAGAGACCTCCCTCTCAGAAGCCAGCTTGCCTTTTCCATCATTCCCTCATCAATATTGTCATTCTTTTTTTTTTTTTTTCTAAGTTAAGACTAATCCTACACCCACGGGTTTCGAACCGGTGACCTTGCAGAACGGAGTGCCTTAACAGCGCACCCCTTCACCGACTGTTCTACGCCTCGTGGGCTTGTCATTCTTCATCAACTTGAGAAGAAGGGAATCTCTTGGGACACTTTCATTGCAAATCCCGATTTTGCCACCGTTTCTTCATCCCATGCATCTCCTTCACCTTCCACTCAGCGTCTTTCTTCTTCTTCTAGTAAGCCCATTCCTAAGAAGCTAAAATTTCCCATGTTTGATGAAGAAGAGTAGAAAAAAGAGGAAAAACACAATGAAGAAGAGCAGCAAAAAGAGGAAAAACACAGTGAAGAAGAGCAGCAAAATGAGGAAGAACACAGTGAGGAAAGGCAGCATAATGAGGAAGAAAAACACAGTGATGAAAGGCAGCATAGTGGTGAAGAAGAGCGCCATGAAAAAGACCAAAACAATGAAGAGGGAAATGATGAAGAAATGAAACAACATGATGAGGAGATGGAACAGTTTTATAAGGATATGGGCAGCCCTCAAAAAGACATGCAGGGTGGCAATCAAAGCATTAATAAAGAAGGTCAAAATAGTGGCAAGGATGATGAGGGGAGTAGCAAGGGAAAAGAGAAAACATAGCATGTGCTAGATGCCTCTCCTAGGCAAAGGGCCATGCTTTCTTCTCCAAAGGTGACAAAGCCCCAAACATCAAGAAAGAGAGTGCCTCGAACTATAACTCCAAATGTCACTAGAGCACTCTGAAGCAAATGGAAATTTCCCAAGCAATCCATTGTGGAGTTACCAAAGAGGAGGAAGACCAAGAAGGCCACTCAAAGCAAGGGAAAGGAGAAGGAAGAAAGCATCCATGAGAAAGAGAGGGACTTTGACATAATTCAGATAAACGGTGATGATAATGACAATGAGGCCAAAATCTTAGAGTCTCTCTTGATTAATATAGAAAATAAAATTCATGATCTAAGAGCGGATCTAGAAATGTCTAACAACCTCATTCACTTTTTGCAAACAAAAAACAAGCAGATGAGTGTCCACATGGCGGTATATGAGACAAGGGCTATCAAATATCAAAAAGAGGCCTCCAAGGTGCAAATTAAGTTGGAAGAACTCATGGACGAGTTAAATGATAGTGAAGATGAGGATCAGCCAGGAAGAAATAGGCCAAGGACCATGGGGCTCAGAAGAGCCTTGGAGAAACAAAAAGAGGAAGAGGCTGCCCTTTTCCAAACTTTCCCTCTTACTACCTTATTCACCCAAGAGATAGAAAACAATAGAGAAGCATGGCTTGAAAGGGTGAATGACCACTTGGAGAAGAAGTTAGAAAAGTCCAATAGAGATTTTGACCTTCAAAGAAGGATGACCAGGCACTATAAGAAGCTTAATCAATTCGCCCGGCTGAAATTGAAAGCCACACAATAAAAACTCAAGGAGGCTCAAAAGAGGCGCCCGGAACCAAAAATGAAGAAAGACACATCAAAGCTCAAAATTTTGGCCTTATCTTCTTAGCATGTTTCTGAAAACCCTTAAGGGTCATGCTCACCAAAATTGGGCAAAATTCAACAAGTTTTGGTTTTTTGACATTTTTGGGCCTTTTGCTAAAAATCATGGGCATCGCCATTTCTGTTTGAGACATCCTAAAAGGATGAAAATGGTATCATTGGATGCCATAATTTTAGGGGCATCTACTCAGCGAATTTCAGATCAATTGAAGATGATTTGATCCCCCAAAATGGCGAAAAGCAATCACTTTTTCAACGCTCTACCTCGCATATCAGCAAAGTCTATTTTCTGGGTTTTTTCACACAGGTCAGTTTTTGACAGACTTCCATTGATTGGTTTGGATAAAGAAAAGAATTTTCAGAAACTACACATCTAGATATTTCCAACGAGCCATCACGAGCCTCGTTTTGACATTGCAAAGGCCTCCAAAAGTTGACCGCAAGACAGGGGACTTTCTGCTGATATATTTCTTAAGTATTTTTGTGAAAAATGCACTTTTCTAAAGTGATTTTTCCTAATGTGCGTTTAGCTATTTTTGGCTATGGTTAGTTAGGAAAAGTCAATATAATTTCCTTTTTTAGCATTTTTAAGATATTTTTATAGATATTTTATGCCTTGGGCTTTGCAAAGCCTCAAGGACAAAATCAGATATTTTTGATAGGCCAATGAGCTTGCTAGTTGCACTAGGAGGTTTTCCCTCATCTTGGCTTATATATTCCAAGACACTTCATTGTAAACAAGGTTGAACTTGATGAATAGAGCAATATATGGTTATATAAGCTGGAAGAAACACTTGTCTCATGCATTGGATAGTTTCTTGAATGTTTTTGGATGATGAAAGAGGATTGTTGTTGGATTCCTTGACTTGGTAAAATGGTATAGTGTCCCTCTCTGTTATGCTTCTTATTTTTCATTCATATTTCATGCTCTTGCTTGCTATAAGATAGTAGAGAATAGATTTGAGACATGCCCTTGGAGGCACCTCAAATTTCATGTTTCTTTATAGCTTCTATGTTTTCTTCCTTAGTCACATCAAAAAATCCTTGATTGCTCTTTGATAACTGAAGAAATTGTTTGCTTGTTTCATTTATAGTTTTATGCATGCTAAGTATGATTCACGGTATGCCCTGCTTACTCATGGCTAGTCATAGCTCCACCTCTGAAACCTTTCTTTGATTGTTTGATTGTCCTAGTTTAAACCAAGGAGGTCTTGTACTGATCTTGACTTTTGCCTAAAAACTATGCAATCTCACTTCAAAGTGCCCGATAGCTTGAAATACTATTTATAGGCATTTTCTAATAGCGATTTGAGTTATTTGTTTGTCTTAATTATCTTTCCCCAAATTCTGAAAGCAATTTTCTAAAGTTAGAGAATCATATATCTCTATGTATTGCTTGAATGTTTATTTCTATGCATTTATTAGTTTATAGTTACATTTCTCATGATTAATGGTTAGCCCTACCATGTTTATGTTAGCTATTGAACTATTTATGTTTGAAAGCCTTTGTTCTTCACAAATTTAGTGTCCATCCCACTCCATTTTGCCCAAAGATCCATTTTACCTTGATTAAATCGGCCCTTCAACATACCTTGTATCACCATTTGAAGCTTTCTTGACCTTTTTGACCCCATAGCCTAGTTGATTTGACATATTTTTACCTATCTTAGTCTTTGATCAGTTCCTCCCTCACGAACCTAAAAGAAAAACCAAAAAACCTACTTCATAACTAGTCTAAAATTAGAAACACAAGAAGAAAAACACATAGATAACCCTTACACAAATAGAGAGAGCCCACTCTGAGTCCAAGAAGGCTAGGTCCTTGGGCTCCAAAGATTGGTTTGATGTTACCCTGTCACTTGGTTTTCCAACCAATTAAATCACAGGACCCTAACAGATTACAATTCTAACCTCTCACACGGAGACTCATATTACGCATTACTATACAATTACTTCTTAAAACGAATCAACGCATTGGCATGGGTTCTTAACATGGTTTTTATCCCACTGGTTCTCATACATTCCCATTACTGAATGTACAGACAGACCTTTAAACCAAATCTTAGAGTCTTACTCCTGCCCAGCTTACGCAATATTTTACCTCACTGTTATCTACACAATTTCTTATGAGGTGCAAGCCATTCATGCAAAGAGGAAAGTGCAGATTTAGATACCGTTCAAATCATTCTTTTTCGTTCTTTCTTTGCTGGTCGCGATGATATTCGCAATACCTAATATTTTTGGCACGGTGGTTAGAACACAGCCATTTCTTGTGTGACCAGGAACAGCTGGCATGCGTTAAGAGCCCTCCAGAATTTCAACCATCACAATCGTTACATTCCATGTTGAGACAACCATGTCATCCCATGGTTCAATAGTGTGATGCGATTCTTCGGTCCCTCTTAAAACCATTGCCTCCACGTTTATGTTTTCAATAAAATTTGAATAATAAACAAGAATCCACATTTACCAACATACTCATGGCTCACGTTTGAATAATAAACCGTTGCCTCCATGTTTACCAACGAAGCTTGCACATTTACCAACTTACTCGTTGGCGCACGCACGTTTATTTGAGAATTTGAACCGTTCACATTTTTTTGAGTCGCTCACATTTATTTGAGAATTTGAACCATCAATTAGGTGGCAATCAAGTTTGAACCATCACCTGTTAATTTGATAGGTGGCGGTAATCAAATGGCATGGTAAATTTTTAATCATGTTTTGTAAAAAATTAATTTAAGTATGGTTTGAACATGGAATTTAGATATGCAAGGAAGTTAGTTGTTTGAATTTTGTCCATTGATTTAGTGGTGACGACTAGAATATATCAGCATATTTCAATCTAGACCATCGAATGAAAAATATTAATTAGCAAAAGCACTAATCATGCCAATTCCAATAGGGGGATACGCCTATCAGCGTAACTAGCACAACCACATTATATTTACTAATGTGGTTGATATACGCCGATAAGCTTATATCTACTACCCAGCGCATTAATTTATATATCAATAAATATTATATATAATAATATTATTATATTAACTTGAAATATATAAAATATATATTAATAATATTTATTAATATAATAATAATATTAATAAGTATTGATATATTAATAATATTATAATATTTAATAATAATATATATTCATAATAAATAAAATTTTAATATTTATTAATATATTAATATCATAGATGGTTATATTATTAATAAACCAAAAGAAATAATAATACATTAAGAATATATATTAATGTATATCATATCATAGTTGGTTATATTATTAATAATATATATTAATAATATTATAATATTATTAATATATATTATTAATAAATATTAGAATATTTATTAATAATATATATTAATATATTAATAATATTAAACCCAAAAACATAAGAAAGTAATAAACTTTAAGAATTGATATATTAAACTCAAGAGAGTAATAAAGCATATGAAACAATATTTAAAAACAAAAAACCTAAGAGATTAATAAACCCTAACAATTAATATTTTAAACTGAAGATATTAATAAACCCAAGGGATAATTAATAATACAAACCCAATGTCATCATAAACCAAAGGTTTAAATATTATAAACCAAAGGAATTGGTGAACCCAAGATATAAATATTATAAACATAAGGGATCAATATTAAAAACACAAGAGATTAATAAACCGTAAGAATTGATATTTTAAACTAAAAAACCTAATAAATTAATAATCCATAAGAATCGGTATTTTAAACATAAGATATTAATAAACCAATGAGATTATTAACATTATAAACCAAAAGAACTAATAGACCCAAGGGTTTAATATTATAAAGCAAAGGAATCAGCGAACCCAAGGGATAAATATCATAAACCTAACGGATGAATATTATAAACAATAAATATTAATAAACCCTAAGAATTAATATTTTAAACTGAAAAATCTAAGAAATTAACAAACCGTGAGAATTAGTATTTCAAACTCAAGAGAGTAATAAACCGAATGTGTGGTTAACATTATAAACCAAAAGAACTAATAAACCCAAGGGTTTAATATTATAAACCAAAGGAATCAGTGAACCCAAGGGATAAATAATAAAAACCTAAGGGATCAATAAGGCTAAGGGAAATATTAAAAACAATAGAGATTAATAAAACCCAAGAGTTTAATACTATAAACCAAATCAATTGGTGAACACAAGGGAAAACCATTACCCAAAAAATTATAAACCCAAGGGAATTGATTTAAACATTGAGACAATTGTTGTCACAATGCGATGTTGGACCAACTATGACCAAGGTTTGCCATGGGTGACTTTCATATTGAGACAATATTTGTCAGAATGTGACATTTGATCATGGATGACATTGATCGATTATTCATATTATAAACCAAAAGAACTAATAAACCCAAGGGTTTAATATTATAAACCAAAGGAATTGGTGAACCCAAGGGAATTGATTTAAACATTGAGAAAATTGTTGTCACAATGCGACGTTGGACCAACTATGACCATGGTTGGCCATGGGTGATTTTCATATTGAGACAATGCTTGTCAGAATGTGACATTTGATCATGGATGACATTGATCGATTATTCATATTATAAACCAAAAGAACTAATAAACCCAAGGGTTTAATATTATAAACCAAAGGAATTGGTGAACCCAAGGGAAAACCATGACCCAACAAATTATAAACCAAAGGAATTGGTGAACCCAAGGGAATTGATTTAAACATTGAGACAATTGTTGTCACAATGCGACGTTGGACCAACTATGACCATGGTTGGCCGTGGGTGATTTTCATATTGAGACAATATTTGTCAGAATGTGACATTTGATCATGGATGACATTGATCGATTATTCATATTATAAACCAAAAGAACTAATAAACCCAAGGATTTAATATTATAAACCAAAGGAATTGGTGAACCCAAGGGACAACCATTACCCAACAAATTATAAACCAAAAGGAATTGGTGAACCCAAGGGAATTGATTTAAACATTGAGACAATTGTTGTCACAATGCAACATTGGACCAACTATGACCATGGTTGGCCATGGGTGATTTTCATATTGAGACAATATTTGTCAGAATGTGACATTTGATCATGGATGACATTGATCGATTATTCATATTATAAACCAAAAGAACTAATAAACCCAAGGGTTTAATATTATAAACCAAAGGAATTGGTGAACCCAAGGGAATTTATTTAAACCTTGAGACAATTGTTGTCACAATGCGACATTGGACCAACTATGACCATGGTTGGGCATGGGTGATTTTCATAATGAGACAATATTTTTCAGAATGTGACATTTGATCATGGATGACATTGATCGATTATTCATATTATAAACTAAAAGAACTAATAAACCCAAGGGTTTAATATTATAGACCAAAGGAATTGGTGAACCCAAGGGAAAACCATTACCCAGTAAATTATAAACCAAAGGAACTGGTGAACCCAAGGGAATTGATTTAAACATTGAGACAATTGTTGTGACAATGCGACATTGGACCACCTATGACCATGGTTGGCCATGGGTGATTTTCATATTGAGACAATATTTGTCAAAATGTGACATTTGATCATGGATGATATTGATCGATTATTCATATTATAAACCAAAGGGTTTAATACTATAAACGAAAGGAATTGATGAACCCAATGGAATTGATTTAAACATTGAGACAATTGTTGTCACAATGCGACGTTGGACAACTATGATGATGGTTGGCCATGGGTGATTTTCATATTGATACAAAATTTGTCAGAATGTGACATATGATCATGGATGACGTTGATTGATTATTCATATTATAAACCAAAAGAACAAATAAACCCAAGGGTTTAATAGTATAAACCAAAGGAATTGGTGAACCCAAGGGAAAACTATTACCCAACAAATTATAAACCAAACGAATTGGTGAACCCAAGGGAATTGATTTAAACATCGAGACAATTTTTGTCACAATGCGACGTTGGACTAACTATGACCATGGTTGGCCATGGTTGATTTTCATATTGAGACAATATTTTTCGAAATGTGACATTTGATCATGGATGACATTGATCGATTATTCATATTATAAACCAAAATAACTAATAAACCCAAGCCTTTAATATTATAAACCAAAGGAATTGGTGAACCCAAGGGAATTGATTTAAACATTGAGACAATTGTTGTCACAATGCGACGTTGGACCAACTACGACCACCATTGGCCATGGGTTATTTTCATATTGAGACAATATTTTTCAGAATGTGACATATGATCATGGATGACATTGATTTATTATTCATATTATAAACCAAAAGAACTAATAAACCCAAGGGTTTAATATTATAAAACCAAATGAATTAGTGAACCCAAGGGAAAACCATTACCCAACAAATTATAAACCAAAATAACTAATAAACCCAAGGGTTTAATAGTATAAACCAAAGGAATTGGTGAACGCAAGGGAAAACCATTACCCAAAAAATTATAAACCAAAGGAATTGGTGAACCCAAGGGAATTGATTTAAACATCGAGACAATTTCTGTCACAATGCGATGTTGGACCAACTATGACCATGTTTAGCCATGGGTGATTTTCACATTGAGACAATATTTGTCGGAATGTGACATTTTATCATGGATGACATTGATAAATTATTCATATTATAAACCAAAAGAACTAATAAATCCAAGGCCTTAATATTATAAACCAAAGGAATTGGTGAACCCAAGGGAATTGATTTAAACATTGAAACAATTGTTGTCACAATGTGACGTTGGACCAACTATGACCATCGTTGGCCATGGGTGATTTTCATATTGAGACAATATTTGTCAGAATGTGACATATGATCATGGATGACGTTGATCGATTATTCATATTATAAACCAAAAGAACTAATAAACCCAAGGGTTTGATATTATAAACCAAAGGAATTGGTGAACCCAAGGGAAAACCATTACCCAACAAATTATAAACCAAAGGAATTGGTGAACCTAAGGGAATTGATTTAAACATCGAGACAATTGTTGTCACAATGCGACGTTGTACCAACTATGACCATGGTTGGCCATGGGTGATTTTCATATTGAGACAATATTTGTCAGAATGTGACATAAATCATGGATGACATTGGTCGATTATTCATATTATAAACCAAAAGAACTAATAAACCCAAGGGTTTAATTTTATAAACCAAAGGAATTGGTGAACCCAAGGGAAAGCCATTACCCAACAACTTATAAACCAAAGGAATTGGTGAACCCAAGGGAATTGATTTAAACATTGAGACAATTGTTGTCACATTGCGACGCTGGACCAACTATGACCATGGTTGGCCATGGGTGATTTTCATATCAACCATTAGGTTTATTTTATTGTTTATAATATTTATCTTAGGGTTTATATACTTTTTCTTTATAATACTAGTTCTTTGGGTTTAATATTATTCAACCATGGTCAACCATATTTTATCAAATCAATTGTGGTCAACCATGCTTATGCATGGTCAACCATGGTCAAACTTCACTTTGTGACAAAGATTGTCTCAATATGATAATCATGGTCAATCATGGTCACACATGATCAAGAATTGTTAACCATGTTTTATAAAGTTAAACATGGTCAACCGCAGTCAATCATGGTCAACTTTGTGTATGCATGGTCAACCATGTTTTATAGACTCAAACATGGTCAATCATTATCAACCTTGGTTATCCATGATCAATCTTGGTCAACAATGATTATCCATTGACAACAATATTTTATAAAGCCACACATGTTTTATTTAAAATTATAATAATAATATTTTTTATAATAATAATTTTATTGTAATAGTTGTTTTTAATATTGTTTTTTTAATTTATATTTAATATTATTATGAAAATATATTTTTTATAAATTAGATTAATTAATTGAATTAATTAGATTAATAATATTTTTATTAACAATATTAATTTTAATATCATTAATACTATTAGTGATATGGTTACAATGAATATTTTTTTTTTGCCTCCAAATATTTTTTTATTTTAAATAAAAGAGAATTATAATTACTTAAACCATTATTATACTTATTTAGATATTATTATATTTGTTTATATATTATTTTAGATATCATTTTAATTATTATAACTATTAATTAAAATTAAGGCTCACCATGGATTATTATGGTTTAAGAGGGTTACCCATGGATGACTATGGTTAAGAAAAATTGTGTATTATTGAGCATTGGTGAGAATGAGTGACATTCATTGAGTGTGTTGGAAATGTTTAACCATATTTAATCAAAATGATTGGCATGTAAATATTATTAATTATTAAATGTAATCTTAATATTATTTATATTAAAATCATTAATGATAATATCATTAATACTTTTAATCACATTGTTAGAGTGAATGAAAGTTTCAAATTATTTTTATTAATAATTATATTGTTAATTATTACAAAAGAAATATTATTATTCTTATTATCAATATTAATGTTAATATTTTTTTTAACAATATTAATATTCTTAATAATATTAATATTATAATGTAGATAGTGTTATCTTAATAATACTAAATATAAATAAAAATAAAAATTTAAAAACTTTATTAAGATTGTTAATATTACAAATATTATTTTTTAAATATTATTAATATTGTATTTAATGGTATTATTAGTAATACTGCTTTTAATATTAATTCAATTCTTATTTTAATAATAATAATAATAATATAAATTTTAATATTATTTTTAAAAAATCCCATTCATATTATAAACCAAGAAATAATATAATTATATTATTTCTTGGTTTATAATATCATTAATATTCAAGACTCATAGATTTACAAATCATATTGTCATGTCATTTGGTCCATTTTCAAAAACTCTCCTTTATTTACTCTGAATCAACCTTGAATATATAATATTAATAATATTTTATTAATCATTTTGAAGGTTTTAATCAACCTTGCTTAGCCATAGTAATCCATGGTTAACCCTCTTAAACCATAATAAGCCATGGTGAACTTTTATTATAATTAATAATTATAATAATTAATTGTAGTTATAATTGTTTAGATTGTTAAACTAATTATAATTAAAATAATATCTAAATAAAGTGATATCGCGTTATTTTTATGAAAACAAATTTCCACTTTTGACCTCACGCGATACTGCCGGTCTCGACCTTCGAAACCACTGTCACTGGTCACATCACGGTTCCACTTCCGATTCAAGGTTTCGTCTTTGCCCTATTAACTCGCATGCATTCGGTTCCACAGCTCTATCCTTTGAAATTCAACCGCTAACAACTGGGTTTCCGAAAGGCAAGATCTTGTTCACACAGAGTTATATAATAACGTATGACTCCAACGAAACACCAAGGATCAACAATGGTTCTTCACGCAAAGGCTAATGGTTCGAATAGAAACCATGAATTTGAATGTGTTCGGACAATTAACCCAAATAACACATAATAAACATAAATAATCAATTTTCCAATTTATTTATTTCAAGTTAATTTACATTCACAGCTGGGACTTCATTCATGAAGTTAATTCGATGAGAAGTTGAACAAGATTCGACTCAAGCTCTTTGAAGCATCTCACACTTGATCTTGGCCAGATCCTTAAGTCATCTATAGATGAAGAGGGAAAACTGGTGTTTCTATCATTCAATAAAAAAAATAGCAATGTCCTTGGGCGTGGAGTGAAGGAGGAGAAAGAGATGCTCATGAGGGCACAAAGAAGGGGCCAAGACTATTGTAAGGTAATGTGACTCAACGATGTAGAGGAAAAAGCGATTAAATATTAAAAAAAGATAGAGAATGACGAGCTATGGAAAATAATATATTAATGTAGAAAAAAAGGGAAAACAATAATAAATGTTTATCTCTCACCAAACATGATTCATTGCACATATGCTGATTCACAATAGATGCATTGATGTGCAGATCTATTGTCTATAATTTTTCATGAAAGTGCTCAAAACTGGTCCATGTTTATAGGGTTCACTTTGGTTGAGCTTTCAAAAGTCGTTTTTCAAATAAACAACTTATAAATAGAAAGGTCAAATGAACACATCTGTTCAAGGATTCTCATAGTTCATCACAAGGGGTTTTCCTGTTGAGGGCACAGTTCGATAATTGTAACTTTTTGTCATTCACAAAGACTTTTGACAAAGGCTTGAACATATCCATTGTTTTTTAATACAGAAAACGCATTGAACAGATTTGATAAGACTGTTATTGTCTTCAGCGCTGGGTATACCGACGAGTTATTGGTTGTTGGGCTTGCTCACATTCAGAAAATATACCACGATGAGTAGAATCGATGGTGCCAATGAAACGGTGAAGCCCTTTCGTACAGAGAATGATACCCCCAATTATAATGAAATTAACACAGAATTCAATTACATACAATTCTCAACCACATTACTGCCATTGACCTATCAAGGGTGTGCATAAACACCATTAACACCATTATCCACAGGATTACAATTCTAACCTCTCACACGGAGACTCATATTACTCATTGCTATACAATTACTTCTTAAAACGAATCAACGCATTGGCATGGGTTCTTAACATGGTTTTTATCCCACTGGTTCTCATACATTCCCATTATTCAATGTATAGACAAACCTTTAAACCAAATTTCATAGTCTTACTCCTGCCCAGCTTACCGAGTATTTTACCTCACTATTATCTACACAATTGCTTATGAGGTGCAAGCCATTCATGCAAAGGGAAAAGTGCAGATTTACATACCATTCACATCGTTCTTTTTCGTTCTTTCTTTGCTGGTCGCGATGATATTCGAAATACCTAATATTGTTGGCATGGTGGTTAGAACACCGCCATTTCTTGTGCGACCAGGAATGGCTGGCATGCGTCAAGAGCCCTCTAGAATTTCAACCATCACAACCATTACATTCAACGTTGAGACAGTCGTGTCATCCCATGGTTTATTAGTGTGATGCGATTCTTCAGTCCCTCTTAAAATCGTTGCCTCCACGTTTATGTTTGCAATAAAATTTGAATAATAAACAAGAATCCACATTTACCAACTTACTCATGGCTCACGTTTGAATAATAAACCGTTGCCTCGACATTTACCAACGAAGCCTCCACATTTACCAACTTACTCGTAGGTTCACGCATGTTTATTTGAGAATTTGAACCGTTCACGTTTATTTGAGCCGCTCACGTTTATTTGAGAATTTGAACCATCAATTAGGTGGCAATCAAATTTGAACCATCACCTGTTAATTTGATAGGTGGCGGTAAACAAATGGCATGGTAAATTTTTAATCATGTTTTGTAAAAAATTAATTGAAGTATGGTTTAAACATGTGATTTAGATATGCAAGGAAGTTAGTTGTTTGAATTTCGTCCATTGATTTAGTGGTGACGACCAGAATATACTGGCATCTTTCAATCTAGATCATCGGATGAAAAATATTAATTAGCAAAAGCACTAATCATGCCAATTCCAATAGGGGGATACGCCTATCGGCATAATAAGTTTGTCAATGATGAATTCATGAATAAATGTATTGATTGTAGTTTTGGATAGAGCAGCAGAAAAGGACCCCTTCAACACCATCATCTTGAGTCTTCATCCTTCATAAAATAACTTCCATCCAAGTCACCTACAACCATGTTTTTGAGGTCACCATTACATCACAGAGAGAAACCTTGTGGATGCAAGACAAGCTTTTTGAAGAGCTCTGAGCTTGGACAAGGGGTTGGTATCCTTCAGCTACTTGGATCCACTTCTCCCTCACCTCTCCTAACCTTCTTTCCTTCATTTCTAGCCTCCAAACCCTCTCGTCCTATTTCCTGTAGCTTTTTAGGACATCATGTAGCACTATAGAAAATCTTGTAGAAACTTCTTGTAGTAGTGCCAAGCACCCTCTCCTTCAGCCAAAAATCATTCCTCCACCTCACCTAAGCCTAACCTAGCCACCAATAGACCTTCAACTCTGAATATTTGGTCCATTTACCCTCTTAGACCACCCAAGCACCTCCTTCTTTTGCTGCAAAATAGAGCCACTTTACAGTGTGATTAGTCCATTACAAGATGCATCATTAAACATAGTATTTAAGCATGAGTTAGATAGGAATTATTTAGTGATTAATTCGGCATGTGTACTCTAGATTATTTTCCTTTTATGAAATTCAATTCAGTAATCTAGACTATTAATTCTATTTAGTGTAATTTCATTTTCTTGCATTAGCATATGTGTGAATCTTTATTTCTTGCAAAAGCATAACATAGTTAGATGAATTAGTGTAATATAGAGTAGTTTCTTTCCTTTTCAATAGAGTAATTATTGTGATCTATTTTCAGTCTTTAGAAGTGTGACAAACTTCCTTTCCTAGATTAACCCTAGTTACTAGCACCTCATTGTGGAACTAAGATGAGGATGGCATGAGTAGAACTCATATATTCTGCATATAGTATTGTCACCTCCAAGTTTGTATGAATCCTGGGTTAATAAATTAATGTTGAGTAGCCTATGGGAGTTGCAGCACTCTTGGTGAAATACCAGGGCTCACCAATAAGCATGTTTCATGAGAGACTTGATGTATGGCTCTCATCATGTTTTGGTTAGTAGATGAAATATTGATAAATGAATGACCTAATAGGTAAAAATGCAGTTAGTGGGAGGAGACATCAGTCCTCCTTGGTGATTATGAGTTAAGTATGAGATCCATATGTTGATATATATTGTTATGACATGTAGATTACATGTCTATGATATGTTTGACAAAATAGCTATCATGGCTAGTAGGGGTCGGGTCAATTAATTATTCAAGTGTTTAAATTAGTAGCCTGATTTCATTGTTATTTATTCTTCTTGGAAGTTTCATGAAGCTATCAGCAGAGGTTTGAGTCCTAGCCCTGAAAAAGTGGCTCACAATCCTAGGTCGCTGACACAAAATTTCCTGAAAAAGGCCACATTCACATGGATGCCTTGATGTGGGAGCGATTAGAGGGTCCCAGTCACATGCATTCCTTGTCATGGGAGCGACTGGGGTTTATTTTAGAAAAACATGAAGTTATCACAGGGGTTGAGAACTTGAAAGGGTTGGTTGTCTCCTGAAGATTCTACAACTCATGAGGAAGGTCAGATTGGTCGTGTCTTGTATGTTCAACTTCCTTAACTCTACATGGGGAGTTGAATCATATCATAGTTATTATTTGTCACATGTTTACCCTATTTGGCTGGTTAGCTTGGGTAAATGTGGGAGGAGTGCGTTACATAGTGGTATTAGAGCATGGCTCCATTCTCCTTGGGTGATTTCTAGTTTCCCTTTCTCTTTGAATGAATGTGTTGTGATGCATAGATGTCAGTTGCATATATGTTCATTATTCTTGTGGTATATGTCTTTTTTTTGTATGCATGGTAAGGGACATTGTTTTCGTTGTATTTTCATGCAAGGTTATTATTGGGATGTGTTCGCTATGAATGCATGTCAGTGTTTATATGCATTGTTATGCATAGGTTTTGTCCATATGTTTGTCATGTGTGGTACCTAATAGGTGTTATTATTATTCCATTATTCATGTTAAATAGGATAATGGTTGAGTTGATGTCTATATATTGTTAATATTATGATTATAAATGCATTGTTCTAATCTGGTTGATCTCGCAGATGATATATCTTCCCCTAAACCATACTGTGGTATGTTGGTTTGTGTTTATATTTTTGTTTAGCTGACATGATATGCTTGTAAGAAGAAGAAGATCAAATATGACTAGAAAAATGGTGGATTATAGTTCACGAGATTCTCCATATAGATCTGATGAGTAGCATGGTGATCAGTACTCCCCTCACATAGTAGACACCTTGAGAAGTTTGAACATAGAAATAAGAAGCTGCAAAGAAGATAAATATTGAATCATTAAATCACAAGAGAGCCTTGTTAGCGAACAAGAGAAAAAATCATAGGTCAATGCAGTTATCCTTCATATCTTGTCAGACTTGAAGAGACAAGGACCACTTAGAATAAGTCAAGGATAGGAGGATATGACTAATGGAACATATAATAGCAGTTCACGTGCTAGGCACGTGTTGGATAGATATGATGCAGTCAAAGATGGAATATTATTGGATACAAGTGATAGGTGAGGCAGTGGACATGGGATTTACTCTAGTTCTAGTTCATACATGTACCATGGTCATCATCGTTATCATCCTTATAGAAGGAGTGACAGGGGATATTTTCTAGACAAGAAAGAAAAGCCACCTACATTTGATGGAGAAATGAAGAAGTCACAAGATGCCTAAGTATGGTTGCTTGGGATGAATAATTTCTTCTTGCTGCATAATTAATTAGAGAAAATGAAGACCATAATAGCTAAATTCAGTATTAAAGGTAAAGAAAAAATATGGTGGGAAGATGTAAAGAATGTTAGAGGCATTCAGGAAGAAGAGTTCACTTGGAGTGAGTTCTAGAGGCTTTTCAGGAAAAAGTAGCTATAAAGTATATACTATGATGACAGGGAAAATGAGTTATATGAGCTGAAGATGGGATATATGTTCGATTAGGAGTACACTAGCATATTCTTGGAGTTATTAAGACATGTGCCTTATCTTAAGGAGGAGAAAGTGAATATTTAAAGAGTTTCCAATAGCATTCAAGGACAAGATTGAGTTTTATGAGCCTAGATCATTGGTGGAATCCATCAGTAAGCTAAAGAATTTTTATGAGAAATTGACGCGCAAATGTGAGACTACGTAGGATTGGAAAGGTAATAAGATGTTAGGATATTCCAAAACATAGTAAATAGTTAAGTATAACTTGGTCTATTGTAGAGTCAGGTAAAGTGTGTTTCTTTACTATGTACATTTGTAACTTATAATCCGACGGTCACGATATGTACTGATTCGACGGTTCACTCTTTCCTTGGTATTACCGATAGTTGATATATGGCTTAACACCCGATTGGTACATGATCTATATTTAAAGATCATGGAGGGTCATTTATCCAGTAACTATTAATGAGAGAAGCTTATGTAAATTTTATTTTTTATATTAATAAATTTCCTGAAGTGGCCGTGTTGGCTCAGGTCGTGAACTGTTTCCCTCTTCGAGGGTTTTAGCCACGCCAAATACTGGTGTACTGATCTGTGATCTATTTTTGAGTGGTGACCTTTGGTGTTTTATCTAAGGAACTTACCCTGTGAATTCCTACATGGTATCTGAGCCATTTTGAGCGCCACATTCATTGTTGATCCAAATCCGAAGCTGGTTTGACTGCATGTGACTGTCGTTTTCCAGTTCTACTATTTCTAATCACTTTCAGGCCAGGATAAATTCTTTTTTGTGTCTGGAACATATTTTATAGTGAGGAACCCCTTTCGTTTCATGCGAAAAGGTTTCCCGTTGCCCGAGTTATGTCATTTTAGTTCTGGAGGTATAAAGTATCTTTTTTGTAGTTATATTTATTAATCCTTCTATTTTTTTCAGTTCCCTCTGTTTATTTCGGTTTATAGTTTTTTTATTATTTATGGATATATAACCTCTTCTCTGTGTATGCCCTTTACTTTGCGCTATGTGCGATATCAGAAAATCAGAAATAGGAGGATGATATTTTTTTTTGCTACGTATGCTCTTTCCCCACGTCTTTGTGTGATCTCGGGAAATCAGAAATAGCGGAAAAAAGGATAGTTTCCAGTAAGAATAACCAAAAATATAACGTTTTATCGTAAGGCTTGCATTTCATTTTTTTGTGCCCAGTTTTTTTGTGTTTTTTTGCAGGAAAAGCATGCACATCGAAGAGCACAAAAAAAAAAAACTCCTCCTTTCAAACAATTACAGAATTTTTTTACTAGCTCACTTGGTGTAAAGTTAGTTTATGAGAATAGAGGCCTTGGGTTCAAGTCTCTCTCTCAAGCTTTTTTTTGTAAAAAAATTTTTGTTAAGTTACTTTTTCTTATAAAGCCCTTTGGCAAGTTGTTGGTTTTAAAAAGAGTGTTTTATTTCAAAAGCACATGTAAAAGTAACATTGTAAAAGTGACTCTCACTTATTTATAAAAAATGGGTCACATAAAGTAGTTTTTTTGAAATTGAGCTTATTATATTAAGTTTGGGAAAGGAGGGTTTTTTTTTTAAGTAGAACTTCATCTTTCAACCTTTCACGTAACTATTCGACATCTACAACATATTGTTTTCAAAAAGGCATAAATTCTTCATCCGAAAGCAGTTTTCCAAGCCATTTATTTTTAACCAACCTAATTTTTTGAGATATCTCCATTGGAGCAGTTAGTTTCAACATTTTCAGCTTCATTTTTTTTAAATGGAAAATTCATGCCCGATTATTGTTAACAGCACCAATTACTTCCAATGGCTATCCTACATGATAGAATTACTTAGAAGTAAATGGCTTTATAGAATAGCCTCAGGACAAGAAACTAAACCTACCGATGGATACAAAGCCGCAAAATGTGAAAATAAACAAGATCAAGCATGAGGGTTGATAGGAATGTCCATTTCTCAAGATCTTCGATTTCATATCTAAGAAATTGATACCCCTGATGCAACTATGAAAAAGCTAAATATTTTTTTTGGCATTCAAAATGAAATCAGGGCCCACTAGCTTGAAAATGAGTTGCTTACTTTGGACCCTAATAATTTCTCCTCTATTGAATATTTTTTTCCAAATTCAAGACCCTTAGACTTCTTTTATAAGGTTTTAAGGTCAAAAAAGAAGATGGTAGCCTTATCTATTCCATTCTTGAGAAGCTTGGAACTGCATACTCTGTATATGTTTTCACCTTCCATTCCACTAGAGAAACCCTCATCTCTCAAGGAACAACTTACAAGTCCCCCTATTTTGATGCCTTTTGTGATTCTTTGATAAGAAAACAAGAAAAACTCTTACACCTTGGTCTTATTAATACTGGAAAATCTTATAAGAAAGCCTTAATAGCCCAACAACAACCATATCAAAAGAATCCCAAGAAGAAGTATCCTAAAAATAATGGTCCTAAACCAAACAAGGGTCTTAAGAAATTTTAGCCGCAAACTAAAAAAGCAATTCAAAAAATTGATAAGGAAAATAAAAACAAAGGGAATAAAACAGATAGACATTGCAACTTTTGTATTCGTGATGGCCATGTAGAGTCCAAATGTTTTAAGAAGATGGAAGCCTTGGAAGTAGCAATGAAGAAGCACCACATCAATTTGGAGCACTCTTCAACTTCATCTTCAGGAATGGCACTCTCTGCTTGTGGTTGTCAAGCATCAAAATCTATTTATGTATTAAATGTATCTTCTTCTTCTCATTCTCATGAGTAGCTCATTGATTCTGGAGCCTCTCACCACATGGCCAAAAATAAAGCCATTTTTCTTATTTAAATGATTGTAACACCAAAAATATTTATGTTGGTGATGACAGATCTCTTAGTTGTAGGATCTGGAACCATTCATCTAGATAATGGTTAGTTTAATGATGTATTATGTGTTCCTAACTTGTCCTACAACCTTCTATATATTTATCAGATAACTCATTCAGGTGAAGGAAAACAATATAATTATCACCTCATGATGTTGTAATTAAGGACCTCAAATATCCTAGACATATTTTAGCTACTGGCATTGTTGATGATTCCACAAGGTTGTATAAGTTTGACAACTTTGATTCATCATATCTTCCCTCTGGTTTTGTTGCTCATAATGATGAAGTGAGCAAACTTTGGCATGCACAATTTGGTCACTTAAACTATCGCTCTCTTCAAACTCTATGTAAATAAAATATGGTGACAGGTATTCCTATGGTATCTTGCCGAGATGGTGTTTGTTCTGGATGTGTACTCAGAAAACATTATCGGGATAGTGTTGGCAAACGTGCCTCTTGGCATGCTTCAACCCCTTTGCAGCTTGTGCACAGTGATTTATGTAGTCCACTTCTTGTTTTTTCTTTCTCTGGCTAAAAATACTTCTTAACTTTCATTGATGATATTTCCAGACGCACTTGGGTATACTTCTTAAAAATCAAAACTGTAGTTTTTAACATGTTCTTGGCCTTTAAGGCATTTGTTGAGAAACAATTTGGACATCAAATTCTTAAGTTAAGATCAGACAATGGAGGAGAATATGTTAACAAAAAATTTATCAACTTTTGCACTGAGCATGGCATTCAATTGCAACATACTATTCCATATACTCCACAACAAAATGGTGTAGTTGAAAGGAAGAATCGTACCTTAAAAGAAATGGCTAATTGTATGCTTCAATCTTAATTTTTGGGCAGAAGAAATTAAATATGAAAATTACATCATGAATTGCACTCCTACTAAGATTTTAAGGAATATAACTCAAGAATAAGCCTGGAGCTCAATCAAACCAAATGTAAGTCACTTTCGTGTTTTTGGAAGTGAAGCTTGGGCCCATATTCCAGATGCGAAACATAAATCCATAGAACCTAAGAGTGAAAAATGAATTTTTGTTGGATATTATGAAGATGTCAAAGGATATAGACTTCTTCAACCAAAATCCAAAAATGCAATCATTAGAATAGATGTAAAATTTGATGAAAATACATCGTTCTGCGAGCCTAGTTCGGTGGGTGTGCCACCTTTTACCTGCGAGCCTAATTCAGAATATGTGCCACCTCTCTCTATCTCTTCTATTTTTTACAGCACTCCTTCTAGTTTGAATGATGACAGTGAGGATGAAAATCCTCCTCCACCTCCTCAAGATGTTCCTTCATTTCCACAGCTTCCAAGATGGGTCCGCTCTACTCGAGATGTAGTAGGTTCTCTGGTAGGTGACCATGCAGATCAACGTCGTACATGTTCTCAGTTCGAAAGAGCCTCTTCCTTATTGGCTAAAGTTCCATAAAATCCTGATCCAAACATATTTAAAGAAGCTTCAAATCATCCATATTTGGATGAAGCTATGAATGAAGAATATCCTTCCTTATTGGAAAACGATACTTGGGATCTTCTTCTTATTCCAAAGGGAAGAAAACTTGTTAGATGCAAATGGGTTTAAAAAACAAATTTTGGACCAGATGGAAAAGTGGATCGACATAAATCTCGTCTTGTCGCTAAAGGATTTTCACAAGTTGAAGGCATTGACTATACTCAAACCTTCTCCCCTATTGCCAAAATGAATTCTATCTGCCTTGTTCTTTCCCTTGCTTCCTTATTTAAATGGGAATTCCATCAGATGGATGTTAAATCCGCTTTCTTAAATGGAGACTTTCATGAATAAATCTACATGCAACAACCCCTTGGCTTTATCCAAAATGACTCTAGCCTTGTTTTTCGCCTTAGGAAGTCTCTCTATGGTCTCAAACAAGCTCATCGGGCTTGGTATGCCAAAATGGATAGATTTCTCTTAGATAATGGCTTTTCTAGGTATCATTCTAACAACACTGTCTACACCAAGAAAGTGGGTAAATCGTTCATCATCCTTTTTCTTTATGTTCATGATCTTATCCTTATTGGTAGTGATCCCAACCATATAAACCATGTGAAGTCTAGCCTCAAAAATAAGTTTGAAATGACAGACTTATGACACTTACATTATTTCCTTAGTCTTCAAGTCTTGCAATCCAAAGAATGTATTACACTTTCTCATTCCAAGTATGCTTGTGATCTTCTATACCACTTTCACATGGAAGACTATAAGCCAACCCCTTCTCCCTTTCAAGCTGGAGTCAAGATTTCAGTCATTTGTACTACCCTTGAAGTTGATGCTACCCTATACTGTCAACTTGTTGGTAAACTTATGTATCTAACCCATACTCGTCCTGAACTTTCCTTTGTCGTTGGTCTTGTTGCTCGGTTTATGCACCAACCTCATGCAATTCATTGGAAAGCAACTAAAAGAATACTTTGATATATTCGAGGTATAGTTCAGTTTGGGATTCATTACAGTGAAGGAGCATCTCCATTGTTGATTGGTTTCACTGATTCTAATTGGGCTGGTGACCTTGATGATCGAAAGTTTACTGCAGGATATGTATTCACTCTTGGTTCAGGACCTATTACATGGTCTTGTAAGAAACAAAGTGCCATCTCTCTTTCTTCAATAGAAGTATAGTATCATGGTGCAGTTGAATCCAGTAAGGAAGCCATGTGGCTTCCTCAGATCCTGTCTGACTCTTGATCTTCATCAACAGCATCCAACTACACTTTGATGTGATAATCAGAGTGCCATCTAGCTATGAAAATATCCAGTTCAACATCAACGTATGAAACACATTGAGCTTCATATACACTTCATCAGAAAGATCATTCATGATCGTGTTCTTGAAGTGTAGTATTGTTCAACCAATGATCAATTTGTCGATATCATTACAAAGTCTCTCACAGAAGCAAAGTTTACCAAACTTCGATCTATGCTTGGAGTTTAGGAAATTTATCATTAAGGGGGGATAGGCTCTAATGCCTCCTTCCTTCTCCTATTGTGTCACCTTTTTAAATCCTTCAATCCTATCCCAAGTTGTTCTTAAGGGGGATGTTAGGATATTTCGACACATAGGAAATAGTCTCCTTTTATGTCACCTTTGTAAATCCTTCAATCCTATCCCAAGTTGTTCTTAAGGGGGGATGTTAGGATATTCTAACACATAGGAAATAGTTAAGTATAACTTGGTCTAGTGTAGAGTTAGGTAAAGTGTGTTTCTTTACTATGTACATTTGTAACTTATAATCCGATGGTCACGATATGTAGTGATCTGACGGTTCACTCTCTCATCGGTATTATCGGCAATTAATTCGTGGCTTAGCACCCGATTGGTCCATGATCTCTATTTAAAGAGCATGGAGGGAACTAGTAAATTTGGCCCAATTTCCGACAGCCAATTCGAGGACGGGAAAAATGTGGTTTTCCATCCCGTCGCAATTCCGACGCACTTAAAAATTGTTGCACTACCGACACTTTTTCCGTCGCTTCCAAACATGCATCGCTCTTCTGACATTTCCCAAACCGTCGCGCTTCCAACGTTTGTAAACTGGCACACTTCCGACGAAATGTGGTCTGACGTTTTGAACGTCACTCTTCCGACGTTTGTAAACTGTCGCAATTCCGACGAAATGTGGTCCGAAGTTTTGAGTGTCGCTCTTCCGACGTTTGTAAATTGTCGCAATTCCGACGCAATGTGGTCTGACGTTTTGGATGTCGCTCTTCCGACGTTTGTAAACTGTCTCAATTCTGATGAAATGTAGTCTGATGTTTTGAATGTCGCTCTTTCGACGTTTGTAAACTGTGGCAATTCCGACGAAATGTGGTCCGACGTTTTGAATGTTTCTCATCCGACGTTTTTATATTTTCGCTCTTCCGACGTTTTTAAGCTATCGCAATTCTGACGCTTACAAGGCGTCGGTATACCGATGGCGGGTTCAATTTAAAAAAAAAAATGAAACTTTGAAACAGGACAGTAAATCTCCAATATTTGTTATGAATTGTGGGTGTTCCAATGACCATGAAATATTGATATAATAAACCACCCTGCAGCGCTTCGACTATAAACAATCATTTTTTTCTCACAAGAGAAAAAATGTTGTTTTGAATATATTATATGAAGTAAAACAGTCCATGAAGTCATTACATTTTCACATCTAAAGATTGGAACCCTAATATCCATCCAGAAAAGTGGAAGTCCCACCCCAAACAATGATAGAAAAATACCTGATGTCACATACAGGGACATGATATAAAACCCAGTAATGGTCCACATGGAGATTATTGACAATCTGAGAAAGCATCCAAATATGCCCGAGGCATCTATAAGAAATTGAAATAGCAGTATGTAGAATAGTAAAGCAACAAATAGAGTACCGAAGTCCATTGTTCCAAATACAAATTAAAGTACCAAAAATCCTTGAACAGAGAAAAATGCTAATCATGTGAGGAGTGTGATATGTCCAAAATATAAAAATACCATCAGACCATATCAATAAACTAGTAACATAGACCAGCATCGCTAGTTTTGAAGGCAGAGTGATAAACATTAATCATTTTTTTTTCACAAGAGAAAAAACGTTGTTTTGAATATATTATATGAAGTAAAACAGTACATGAAGTCATTACATTTTCACATCTGAAGATTGGAACCCAAATATCCATCCAGAAAAGTGGAAGTCCCACCCCAGACAGTGATAGAAAAATACCCCATGTCACATATAGGGACTTGATATAAAACCCAGTAACGGTCCACATGGAGATTATCGACAAATCTGAGAAAGCATCCAAATATGCCCGAGGCATCTATAAAAAAGTGAAATAGCAGTATGTAGAATAGTAAAACAACAGATAGAGTACCGACGTCCATTGTTCCAAATACAAATTAAAGTACCCAAAATCCTTGAACAGAGAAAAACGCTAATCATGTGAGGAGTAAGATATGTCCCAAATATTAAAAGACCATGAGACCATATCAATAAACCAGCAACATAGACCAGCATCGCTAGTTTTGAAGGCAGAGTGATAAACATTAATCATTTTTTTTTCACGAGAAAAAACGTTGTTTTGAATATATTATATGAAGTAAAACAGTCCATGAAGTCATTTCATTTTCACATCTGAAGATTGGAACCCAAATATCCATCCAGAAAAGTGGAAGTCCCACCCCAGACAATGATAGAAAAATACCCCATGTCACATACAGGGACATGATATAAAACCCAGTAACGGTCCACATGGAGATTATCAACAATATGAGAAAGCATCCAAATATGCCCGAGGCATCTATAAGAAAGTGAAATAGCAGTATGTAGAATAGTAAAGCAACAGATAGAGTACCGACGTCCATTGTTACAAATACAAATTAAAGTACCCAAAATCCTTGAACAGAGAAAAATGCTAATCATGTGAGGAGTGTGATATGTCCAAAATATAAAAAGACCATCAGACCATATCAATAAACCAACATCGCTAGTTTTGAAGGCAGAGTGATAACCTGTCAACACACAAAATAGTATCATAAAGCGGATACAGGAAATGTGCAGAGACATGTACTGTTGATATACACCTCACACAAAAATCATCCATGATAGAGAAAAAATATGTATAAACCCAGGGTCGATTGTATGTTCTGGCTCGCTTGTTCCCAGAAATAAAAACCATCTGCAGAAACCCAGGCTCGCTTGTAAGATCAGGCTCGCTTGATTCCAAAATTGTTAACCATCTGTTTCATATGAGATGTAAGGTTCAGGCTCGCTTGTTTCCATTAGTAGCGCGCTACAGCATCCACCCTGTTCATAGAAAAAAGGTTCCTGTAGATATATAGAGAAAGAGTATAATACGTAGACCATATAAACATGGCTCTGTATTTCAAAAAACAGGTTTAAAATAGAAATAGGGCACCATTTTTTTTTTCCAATTGTTATGAACATAATTCAACCGTGAAATATTAATATAATAAACCACCCCACAGTGCTTCGACTATAATCAATCATATAAACATGGCTCTGTATTTCAAAAAACAGGTCTAAAATAGAAACAGGGCAACATTTTTTTTTCTAAGTAAAGTTAATCTATTAACAGTGGGAATAAAATTACACCAAAGTCAAAAACATTGCCCAAAATCATGGAAAATTTGTCATCAAAAAATCAAAAAATTAAGAAGACTGCCCTCATACGGGGAAACCAGTCTTGAACGTTTACAGAATTCAAAAATATTACAGAGGTCCAGCATAGTAATATAATCTAAAAGCAGCCCAATTAAGTGGGCTACGAAGCAAGAAAAACAAATTAACCAAACTACTCCTCCGGCTCCTCGACGATTCGGCACCATCCTTCGGAAGGTCCAGGATCGCTAGGTGCTACCTCCACAGTCATGCCACCACCCCCCTCCTGAAGGCCCAAATGTTCGTCGGCTTTTTCTAAGCTTAGACCCGCTGGACAGGTGTATTGTTCTTCCATTTGGGCCTCCTAACGAAAAACCACAGTAATTGAAGCTGTGATTCGTGGGTGGTTCAGAGAGAAATTAAAGGAAACAATCGCAATGCACATCATGGGAGAAGGTGAAGCGGTGGGGAAATGAGGAGCAAGGGAGCCCATATGGTGGCCAGATCCTAGAACCTGACCCCACCCACTTCTAGTATCTGGATAGCGACCTGTGTGATCATCACTAGACTGGGAAGACGACTCGGTTGAGGGGCTGGAGGGAGCGTGCAGGGGTTGACCTCTAGTGCTCCCCCAGCAGCAACACATCCTTTGACGCAGGCGAGGCATGGGTGCAGTCTCAGCAGTGGACACAAGAGGAGACGGAGAAGCAGAATTCCAAGAAACAAAGGAAGACAGACAAGGAAAAAACCAAGAGAAATGCAGATATGCAGCAAGGTCTAAGCAACAGTTCAGCTGGCCACTTCACCTTCTCATCATAGGGAGAAGGCAGTGTAACCCAGCAACCAACTCATCTGAAAAACCATAGCGAAATGCCATTTTATCGACCTGACTGCAATGCAATCGAAGGACGCCCGTCATAATTAATCTCTGATCATTAATGAGAGCCAAAGGCCGGATCATATTGGAGCATGCAGAATCGCTAACAAGAGTGGATGTCCGATCTTGAACAGTGTTAAAACTTAATGCGATTTGATGTGAAAACCTTGGAACTTAATTGAACAGTGTTAAAACTTAATGTGATTGATATGAAATCGCCACATCCATGTCCCATCGCCTTAAACGCTATCGAATGCACCCGCATCTGGGAACAGGGCAACATTTGATTGAGGACACATGGCAGAAATTGATTGGAGCGGATCTTTGTTTGGGCCGCTCGCGCAGTGGAAATCCGGACCCGAAAAATATTAGGGTGAATTTGATAAGAAATTCGCGTCACAACTCTCCCTCCGTATGCCAGCCCAACTTTGGACCTGAAAAAGATTAGGGCGGAATTCAATTGGTTTTCGCGTCACAAAATTGGCTGACGTCAGCAGGCTATTTTGGAACGTGAATTTGGTTTGAATTATGGTTTATCACCGTTTGAAGTCCGGCGGGCTCGACTTAAGAGAAATTTTGTTTGATCCCATCTTATAAAATTTGTGTTGGTTTTCTTTGATAATACACATATTTATAATAAATCATGGGAATACCACACTAAACATGTGTAAAAGTTATATAAATTATTGAGAACAATCATTTTTATGTAAAAATATCCAAATGTGCTTTTGGGAAATAAGAATTCGAGTATTTGGTTCATATTGTTTTAAAGGAAGGAGTGAAGTTGGAGCCTCAAAAGATGCAAGCTATTACAAAATGACCTATTCCTAAGAAAATCAAGGTTCTTAGAAGATTTTTAGACTTACATGATATTATTGATCATTTTTTAAGAATTATGCATGCATTTCAAGTCCACTCACATATCTCTTGAAGAAAATATCATTTATATGGAATGATGAGGCTACTTTGGCATTCTCTCTTTTAATGGATGCCATGTCTTCTACACCGACATCGGTTGCACCTACTTTTGGTAAAAAATTCATAGTAGAGTGTGAGGCACTAGGACAAGGAATTTATGTAACATTAACACAATAAGGGATATCATTGGCTTTTAAAAGCAAGGAATTCAAAGAAAATATGTGGTGAAATCTACGTATGAAAAATAAATGGAAGCAATATTACATGCAATAAAAAATGGGGATATTATATCATTGGGAGGTACTTTAAAGTCAAGATATACCATGATAGCATAAAGTAATTTTTGAAGCTATGATTTTCATTAGAAGATTAACAAAAATGAGGAGAAAAAATGCAAAGTTTTAATTTTGAGATAATCTGCAAAAAGGGTAAGGAAAATTTAGTACATGATGCTCTTTATAAAATAGAAGAGGCCTCAAATTTATATCCAATTACATTTTCTATTCCTAGGTGGCTAGAAGAAGCTTGCCATAATGGAAAAATTACGATAGTACTAAACAAAAACTAAAATTCATAAAGGATGGGATGAACTCTATGGAGCATTGGGAGTGAAAGAGAGATATACTTTGGTGCAAATGTAGAATATTTTTATGCACGCAAACATATTTGAATAAAAAAATATTAAGGGAGTCCCATGTCTCTCTGATGGTAGGACGCAGGGTTCCTTAAAACATCTCAAAGGATCAAAAATATATATTTTTGGAAGGAATGAAGAAAGATATTCAAAAATTTGTAAGAGAAGGTCAGGTTTGCATAATAAATAAAAGAGAGATAGTAAAATCTCTAGGGTTAATTCAACCATTCCACATACATATTCAAAGACTAGAAGATATATCAATAGACTTTATTACAGGGTTACTGAAATATAAAGGTAAGTATTACATTTTTGTGGTCATTTATATAGACAAATTTTGTAGATTTTGTTTGTAGAGCTCAAAGTAAATAAACAACAAGCCAAGTGGCAGAAGTGTCCGTGAAAGAAATTCATATTCTTCATGGTTTTCCTAAAGTAATAGTAACAAGAAACTTTTGGAAATAATTATTTAATATGAGTGGAGAAACACTAGCTGCCATGAGTTCTACATATCAAACACAATCAAATGGTCAAACAAAAATAGTTAACAAATGTTTTTAAGGTTATCTACAATGTTACTCTTTAGAAAATCAATCTTAATGGATGAAGTGGGTACTTCAAGGAAGAATGGTAATATGATACTACCTATCACACATCTACTAAAATTTCCCCATTTAAGGCCCTTTATGGATATCCAACTCCTAGTATCTCATAATTTTTGCAAGATAAGTCCAAAGTATAGGAAACAGAGTCACATATGGAAAATACTAAAGAAACTTTGAAAATTATTATGGAAAACCTTCAAATGACATGAAACATGATAAAAAACAAGGGGAACAACATTGAAGTGAAAGATAATTTGAGGAGGGTAATTGGGTATTTTTTAGATTATAGCATTATTGTAGGTTTTAACCCTAAACAGAAATTATCTACACACAAATCTTATAATATAAAATAAACAATAGTGAAAGCATAAAACATAAAACAGATAAACACAGAGATTTTCCCCTGGATCCTAAATCGGGACGACCAGCTTGATTTTTCATTATATTCCTTTTAGTGTTACAACACATATATATACATGCCGAAGCATACATAAACCCCAATCCATTAACCCTGGATTAGAACATAACCGTAGTTCCTTTGACCGGATCTACAAAATACCAGGGGCCGAAAACCATCGTACCCCAAAACCATGTGCAAAATCATGCACAAAACATGGGCGCGGACTACCACGGAAATTAAGGACCAAAAAATAACACATACCCAACATACCGCGTGCTTAGTTGTGGAAAGAATATAACACATACCCAACATTCTCCCACTTGTTGTTTTTTTTCCACAGGGGGCCACAAGAGAGCTTAGTCATTGGGCCAATTATTCAACACCCATTGTTTCTCTACACCAAGAGAACTTCTGAGTGCTCACAGACTTCGTCAATGCATCTGCAACATTCTTCAAAGTGTCCACCTTTACCAGCAACACCCTTTTAGCCTCAACCATATCTCTAGCAAAGTGATATTGAACATCAATGTGCTTTGTCTTTGAATGATACGCAGGGTTCTTAGCCAAGAAAATTGCACTTTGGCTATCACAGTCTATCCTTATAGCTTGCTGTACCAACCCCATACTTGAACACAATCTCTGCAGCCAAACTGCTTCCTTGCTTGCATGAGTGGCTGCTATGTATTCTGCCTCTGTAGTTGAAAGCGCCACTACAGACTGTCTTTTACTCATCCAACTGACTGCACCTCCAAATAGGCTAAACACATACCCACTTGTAGATCTTCTTTGGTCCAGATCTCCAGCCCAGTCTGCATCAACAAAACCACGAATGTGCAACATTCTTTCCAATCCTGGTCTTCCTTGGCTATGCAAACCATAATCACTGGTACCCTTAAATATGCGAAAACCCGCTTCTTTATTGTCCAATCTCCTTCCCTGGGTTTTGACATAAACACACTCAATACTCCCACTTTTGCATGTGCGATATACCGGTCTAGTACGGACCATTGCTTCATCGAGGCTTCTTACACTTGCATATGGAACACGGGACATATACTCCTCTTCTTCTTGTGTCTTGGGACACTGTTCAGCAGACAGCTTTACACCTATAGGAATAGGAACCTTCATCGGTTTACTACCTGCATATTGAACCTCTGCAATATAGTCTCGACATACTTCCTCTGGTTTAACCAGAGCTTCCTCTTTGCCCGATCTCTCTTAATTTCCATGCCCAAAATATAATTTGCAGCACCCAGATCCTTCATGTCGAATTTGGAGAACAGTTGGGTCTTCAAATCTTGGATAATTTCTTTGTCATTTCCAATCAACAACATATCATCCACATACAAGACCAGATATATAACATGATCACCAATTAATTTAAAATAAACATAATGATCTTCCTTGCTTTTGGTGAAGCCAAGTCCCCGCATATAGGTATCAAATTTCTGATACCACATCCTTGGTGACTGTTTTAACCCATACAGAGACTTCTTCAACCTGCATACCAGTTCTTTCTTACCCTTAACCATAAAACCTTCAGGTTGCTTCATGTAGATCTCCTCTTCTAGATCCCCGTGAAGAAATGTTGTCTTCAAATCCATCTGTTCTATCTCAAAATCAAATGCAGCAGCAACAGATAAAAGTAATCTAATAGAAGTGACTTTGGCAACAGGAGAAAAAATATCACCAAAATCAATTCCCAGCACATGGGAATAACCTTTCGCTACCAACCGAGCTTTGTATTTCTCCACCTTGCCTTCTACATTCATCTTCTTCTTAAACACCCATTTTCTCCCAATGGGCTTCCTTCCAGTCGGCAACTCCACCAAATCCCATGCATCATTTTTGTGCAAGGATGCCATTTCATCAACCATGGCCTCCTTCCATAGTTTTCCATCCTCTGAATCTACTGCCTCCCTGACAGTTCTGGGTTCATCATCAGTTATAGTTAAGGCAAAACCTGAATAGAAAGCAGATGGACTATACCTTTCTGGTTGCCTTCTTTCCCGAAATGATCTTCTCAAAGTTGGAGTTTGTGGCTCTTCATCTTCTGAGTCTTCTTCTGTTGTAGAGTCTGATTCATCCTCCTTTAGCTCAAACTCTATCTTCTCAGGTTCCTTTGGTAGGACTTCATGTTTAACAATATCTTTCACTTCTCTAAACACCACATCTCGACTGTACACAACCTTCCTTGTTTCTGGGTTCCAAAGCTTGTAACCCTTTAAACCATCCTTATACCCAATAAAGATGCACCTTTCAGATTTATTATCCAACTTGTTCCTTTTCTCCTTTGGAACATGTACATATGCATCACATCCAAATACCCTTAGATGTGAAAGAGAGGGTTTCTTACCAGTCCATACCTCATGTGGGGTCTTATCCTCCAATGCTAATGAAGGTGATCTGTTAACTAAGTAACATGCAGTCTCCACTGCCTCTGCCCAGAATTCTTGTCCTAACCCGGTACCACTGAGCATGCTTCTTGCCTTTTCCATCAGTGTTCTATTCATTCTTTCTGCAACTCCATTTTGCTACGGTGTGTATGGAGTAGTCTTCTGTCGTGCTATACCACACTTCTTACAGAACTCTTCAAATTCCTTCTTGCAGAACTCCCCACCATTATCTGTCCTTAGCGCCTTTATCTTCTTCTCTGTCTGGTTTTCCACCAGAGCCTTAAATTCTTTAAATTTGTCAAAGACTTCAGATTTCTTCCTCAAGAAATATATCCATGTATTCCTTGAGAAGTCATCTATGAATGAAACATAGTACACAGACTTTCCCAGTGATGGAACTGACACAGGCCCAAACACATCACTATGCACAAGTTCTAATATCTTGTTCGCCCTCTTAGCACCAGAAGGAAAACTCACCCGATTCTGCTTCCCATATACACAATGTTCACAGAAATCGAAATCCAGAGAGCAATTAAACATACCTTCTACCATACCATTTCTATGTAGTATCCGAAGGCCCTTCTCTCCAATATGTCCAAGCCTTTGATGCCATAGCATGGTCTTTTCTCCAGAGACAGCTAGGCTTTCCACTCCACTTTCAGGAACCACATAACTGTTACACCCATCAATAATAGTGCTACCTTGTAGCTTGTACAGAGTTCCAGTCCGAACTCCCTGCATTAATACCAGTGCTCCACGAACCATCTTGCAGGCATCTTTCTCGAACACTGTTTTTACACCTGCATCATCCATCTTGCTTACAGAAATCAGATTTCTGGCCAATGCAGGAATATGCAGAACACCGGGAAGTGTTCTAATCCTTCCACCTTGCAGCTTCAGCTTGACCTTTCCACGTCCGACGATTCTGGCCTTCCTATCATCCCCTAGGAAGAAATCACCACCATCATATTTCTCATACTCGCAGAACCACTCCCTATGGGGAGTGAAGTGAAAGGATGCACCTGAGTCAATCAACCATGACTCATGATCTACATGTGTATTTGAAGAAGAAGCCAAATACACATCCCCACCTTCATCCGAGGTGGTTTTTGCCTCTGCAGAAGGAGCATCATCGGATCCCTTTCCTTTCTCAGGAGCTTTAGATCTGAAGTCCTTTTTGTAGTGCCGTTCCTTTCCGCATTTCCAGCACACCTTTACAAACTTTCCAGGAGATTTAGATCTCCCTCTAGATTTAGATCTCCCACTCGAAACCTTATTCTTGTTTCTGTTCTGGGACCTTCCTCGTACAGATAAGGCATCTCCATTCTGACCCTCCATATTTCTACGTCTCATTTCCTCCGACAGCAAGGCCGAGACAATATCATCAAAGTTCAAGGTAGTTGTATTGCTACCTATTGCAATAACCAGACTGTCCCATGAGTCTGGTAGAGAGCACAACAAACTTATGCACTTATCTTCATCTGAGATTTTAATATCAACAGACGACAACTGACTTACCACAGTATTGAAGGCATTCAGATGCTCTGTCACCGAGTCTCCATCCTTCATCCTCAGGTTATACAGCTTTTTCCGCAGGAACAACTTATTCACCAGAGACTTAGATTGGTACAAAGTCCCTAGATTTTCCCACAAGGTCTTCGTCGTAGCTTCCCCAGATACATTCAACAATACTGAATCTGAGACACACAACCGTATTGTGCTCTTAGCCTTCCGATCCAGTTTCTTCCAGTCTTCATCTGACATTGCCGGTGGTTTAGTACCTGGATCTACCGCGATCCACTGATCTTTATCCACCAGCAGATCCTCCATCTTGAGCTTCCACAACTCAAAACTCTGACCATTAAATTTCTCGATCTCTATCTTCCCACTGCTCGCCATCTTCTTTCACAGCAAGAATCGATCCTGCAGATCTCCCACTGAACAGGGTCTACCTCAGTCCCAAGCAAAAAACCCTCAGCAACAAAGGCGTCCCCTTGAAGCCGAAACAGCTCTGAAACCAAATGTAGGTTTTAACCCTGAACAGAAATTATCTACACACGAATCTTATAATAGAAAATAAACAATAGCGAGAGCATAAAACATAAAACAGATAAACACGGAGATTTTCCCCTGGATCCCAAATCGGGACGACCATCTTGATTTTTCATTATATTCCTTTTAGTGTTACAACACATATATATACATGTCGAAGCATACATAAACCCCAATCCATAAACCCTGGATTAGAACATAACCATAGTTCCCTTGACCGGATCTACAAAAATACCAGGGGCCGAAAACCATCGTACCCCAAAACCATGTGCAAAACCATTCACAAAACCATGGACGCGGACTACCCACCGGAAATTAAGGACCAAAAAATTTTTCACCAGGACACTGCCCCGGACCCCGACAGGGGAGGCTACCGCATCCCCGCGCGTGCTTAGTTGTGGAAAGAATATAACACATACCCATCAATTATAAGCAGTCTTCATTCAAGAAAAAGAAGAATAAAGAATTAGCTCAAAAATGTTATGGCCCTAAATAATTATTCATAGGATTGCACAAGTGGTATAGAAGTTATATTTTCCTTCTTCTTGCATTCATAAGGTTTTTCATGTATCTTGCCTAAAAAAGGTTTTGGGAAAAAATATGCCAATGTAAATAGAACTTCCAAAATTAGATGAAGAATGAAAGTTGATTCTTGAACCACAAAAAGTTATAGATAAACATTTTGTATCTCTTTGACATATAACCATTATGAAGTATCTAATCAAGTGGAAGAATATTCCTCTAGAAGAAGGTACATGGTAAAATGATCAATTCGTGATGAAATACCCATGGCTAAAGGGTTCGTTTGAAGTTTTGACAAAGGTTTTGTTATATGCTTTATATAATGCAAGGCGGAATAGTTTTATTGTTTGTTAAGGTCCCACACAGTGATCAAACTTGAAGGGCAGGTCTGAATTTCAATTAGAAGGGCATATATCTATGTCGCCCTTCCATAATGAAAAGCTTTAAAAAAAAAACTTTTCAATTGACCACAATAAATTATTTTTACATTTCATTTTCAGAAAGACAAAACCATCAATCTTTATATTAATAAAACACTGTTACATATACAACAATGAATAAGACTCCATCTTTCATTTCTTAAATATCTCATTGGAAATTTCAACATAAGTCTTGAAGACACTATTATAAGAATTTGGATACATACCACCGGGATATAGGAGATTCTTATGTGTCAGATTGTGTAATGCAATTTTGACTTTGTCTCACAAGGAGCAACAGCATGGAGGTCTGGATTTTTCTTATAGAAATTTTTTATTATTATTTGAAATGTTGTTTATATATATGAAGACAACAATGAAATTATGGGCATGGTGGACAATTAGTCAAGCTCATGATGCCAAACCATGATGATGTAAGTTTGGAATTTAACATTTTTACATGTTAGAGACATATAGTCAAAATCATTGACAACTTAGTATGCCATAATTAATAATCATTTCCTGTTCACTTTTGTTAATAGGTTTATGTCATACGATGATCTCTCTTCTCTGGCATTTACTTGTATTGAAGATCACTATTCTAGGACTAAGGAGTTATTTTCTCCAAAAATAACCCTAGCCAAACATTGACAATGCATCAAGGATATCTTTCTATGCTTCATAAGTACATATGTTGTACTTCTAAATCATGTCTTGGAAGTGGTTGTTTTGCTGGAAATTATTCACCAGTTGGTTTCATACCAAAGTCTTTTTCACATTTTCAGCATCCAATACATGAAAAAGATAATGGTTTAAAACAACATAAATATTTGAAAATTTTCAAGAATTGTCTGGCACACTTTGAATATGAATTTTGAAGTCAAGTGCATGATGCTGTATAGGATCAAGTGTCATTTTGAATACCAAATGTTTCACAAGAAACTTCTCAACATGCTACCCTGCAGTAAGGATTAAATGACAATATTGCATCAACCATTTCCATAATAAAAGTGCACCTCGGCCATAAGACTAAACAACTACAAATGTTGTAGATCTAACAAGACCACACAATCAAATGTATTCCACAAGGCCAATACTGTATGAAAAATGAAAAGGAGTTTGCAACCAAAAATACCTTAGGCAACTAATTCAATTAGATACGCCAAACCATCAGCAAAAAGGAAAACCAGCCTACTCAAAAGGCAAGCGTTTACCTCCTTTGAAAAAATTTTGAGTTCCGAAACAAGGGCCTTTATTGTCTTGTCAATGCCCCTAGTAATTTGAACGGGGTTTGCACCTGCTGCAACAACCTAAAAAAAAAAGGTTTCATTTCAAATTATTTTCCACAAATTTAAGATACAACCATTGTCAGTTTTGTATTTCCTAACAAGCTCATAAATTTTGACAAAAGAACCAAAATTTTTAATACCTGATAGCAATTTTTTCACTCAAAAACTATCTTAGACTCAATAAGCCCAACCCAAAACTAAAAAACCAAACACCATAAGACCCTACAAAAATGAATAGATGATATTAATCCAGTACTATCGACAAAAAGTTACCTTTACACCCTCACTTATTAAACCCTGTGCTGTTGAATTTTAACTTCAACTGCTGCAGCAGAAGGATGGATGTAGCAGCAACATTTTTTTTGGAGGTTGCTTGCACGCCATCCAGAAATTTAATTCAGCATTTAAAATTCCTGCAAGTTTTTTTTGTAGACGGCCGCAGCCATATTTCTGTACAGGATTGTATTTAAACACAACAACCGGCATTAACGCAATTCACCAACCAGAAATTAAACAAACAGAAATTTACCCAACAGTTTTGTAAATTCAAAAGGAGGACACGTGGAGCATTAATATTGGATCGCATGAAATTGAAGGGAATCTGAAAACCTGAAAACCGGACCCAAATTTTTTATAAGGCACATTGGATTGAGAATTCGCGTTACAAATTAGGCAGACGTCAGCATCCCATTTTGGAACACGAATTTGGTTTGAAATTCAATCTATTCAGACTTTTGAAGTCCGACAGAAAGGGTTCTTTAATGTTTTGATAATTTAATTTTATGTATGCTTTAATATATACATATGTTTTAAACATATGTTATATATATATCATATGCGAAATGACATGTGGGCCATAGAATTTAGTTTCAATTTTATTTTTTTAAAAAGAGGGTTTATTATAATATGTTTTATATGTTACGGCATATAAAAATAAAAAGGACAAAAAATCTTGGTAGTTTTTTTATAGACAGTACGTAAATTTTTTATTACACAACAGTGTGTAAAAAGTGAAAGACCGAGTGTAACTTTTTAAGTGTGTATGCACAACAGTGCGAAAGTGAAAAACATAGCAGAGTGTTTTAGAGACAGAGTATGTTTGTTTTGAACAGACAGTGAGTTGGTTTTATGCACTGCGTTTTGTAGCAGTCATAATTTTGTAATCCCTCTGAGTGAGGAAGTAGTGTAATAGTTTTTTTTTGAGTTATTGAAGGGAATAGAAGTTTGTTTTCAAAGTATTGAAACTCTGTCTCCTGTCAAAGAAATTTTTATTTTCTCTGTGTTAGAGGAAGGAAGATTTATTCTCCATTCATTGTTCTGGAATTTTTCAATATTCCAACATGTGCAAGAACAACAGATGTTGTGGTTCCATCCCCAGCTAAATCATTTTTCTTTGCCACAACTTGCCTTACCAACTTGGCCCCAATATTTTCAACTGGGTCCTCTAATTCAACAAATAAAAAGGCCAAAACCATAGCATTGAGATACATTTCCTTACACTGTCAATAACAATAAAATTTGACTCAGCCATAACCCTTTCCTTTTATTGTTGTGAAAATATTTATGCATTACTCTAATGTGGCTAGTCCATAGGCCAAGTAGACCACGGGGTAACAAATATGTTTCCTTTCACCTTTGAGTTTTCAAATTATGCCTACCAAATCTAAGACATTTAAGAGGGGGAACTAATACAACGTTAAAAAGAAAACCAGAGCACACATCTACAAATTACCTGCTTAGCTACTGTCACACCATCATTAACTATTTTCAGAGAACCATGCTTGCTCTCCAAGACAACATTTTTCCCTTTGCCCCAAGGGTGACTCCAACAAGATCAGCAAGTTTGTTCACACCGCCTGTAAGACAAATTGACAATGCTTTCAGTAAGTGTGCAATTGAATGCTAGAACATATGCCAAAACAACCCTCCATGAAAAATTAAAATAACACATTAAAATCAAATATAAGTGGACAAGGAAATATCCACCGCAGTGAAGTTTCACGTGCAGGTGACCTTCCTTTAAACATAATTTTTTCTCTGACCTGCAATTTTTTTGTCACTGAGCCATCCTTGTTGAAGTACAACTCCTTTTCCATAGCTCTTGTATTAACTACCTTCTCTCTGTCGCGTAATCTAAAATTCCCTCTTCTGCTTGAGCAATTAAAGGAAATGGGTGAAAAAACTGAAAGAGAAGACAATTGTATGCCATAATTATCAAACATTGCACCCAACTTCTTCCCCTTTCCATTGTTACCCAATGAGGTAGATGTGGCAATTGTTGTCATACTGCCAAAATAAGAGGCCATCTTCTCTTATCCTGAATATAGAATTACAAGATCTTCATATTAGTATGAACCTTAAAAAACATGGCTCCCATTGCTAAAAACCACTTCTAAGTTGTAACAGGCAAACTAAACAACTATCGCAACTTTTGGCAACTTCTGGAGCATTAAGAGAGAAATAACCAAAGAGAAATACAACCACAATCCTCATTTTAATGAGACCGGACTATATATTTGCATTAACATAATAGAAAGAAATCACGACTATATTAAGGCCAGCACAAAACAATCTTTAACCAGTGTCTCTCGCAACCTTCAGGTTGCCATGCTAGAGGTTGCATATTTTTAATTTAAATTCTTGACCTCTCGTGCCCATCTATGAATGCATCCAATGGGATATCTACATCAAATTCTCCTTTATATCCCCAAAACAAATTCCCTACTACAAGAGCACTAGTATTGATGGATCACCCCACACCATCCCACCCACTAGAAACGGTGAAAAAGGAAACCCGAGAAAACTTCTAAAATATCTCAATATGACTATATGGGTGGTTCTTATGAATCAACCAACCATTCAGAACATGCTCATCAATCCAAACCATGATTATTATGTGACGATATTCAAGCAGGCACTGAATCGGATTTCTGAAGCTATGTTAGAGAACTCACTAAAAATAGGTGAAATGTGGCACCACTCAGAGATTGACATGTGCAAATTGGTACAAGTGGTAGACAATTGGCATGCTCAAACAACGAGGTGATGCAGGAATGACATGAGGGAGAAAATATCAGAAAAGCCCCAAATCTGGAGAACTAAAGCTCATCACCAGCCTGAGATTGACAACTTTACATGATATAACCTATGAAATCGTAAATGGAGAAATCATAGTAACAATAAAGTAACCTATGTAACAATAAAGTTGGATTCATCCTGGGAGTGGTAATGGGAGAAATCATAGTGAACAACAGGAAACATGCAGAGTTGATTACAATCAAATAGATGAAAAAACACATACAAAAAACCTAGATAATAATCATGAACAAGCTTAATATTGAATTATGAACTGTAAAGGACCTTACAAAATGTGACATTACGAACCTGGTCAAGCACACAAGCAAAAATATCTTGGACATGACCCTGTTTGAAAAGTTGTATTGCTCATGATGCAAGAGGATTTGTACCTACACTGCCAAGTCAATCAAAATCCATCATTATCTATACAATAAATACAAGTAATTGATGTATTATTTTTTACTCTAAGATGCATTCTTATGATAATGTTAGAACATATGTTGAAAATGTCAAAACATACCTGAATAAGCTCCTCTTCGTTTCAAGAACAATTTATTGGAGTTGCATGAACTTGGAACAAGCCTCCCATGATATGAAAGAGTAGCAACTAAGTCAACAATGAATTTTTTGTTGCTACGCTGGATCGAGGGAGGTTTGCTCCAAGATTAAATCGCTCCAATAAATTATTCTCTACTAAACAGGGCCAACCACGTGAAGGTGGAAGCTCTTATGGCCCCTCCCCCCCCTCACATCACTCTCAATTCCCTAATACCCAATCTATATTTCATTTTTTACTTTCATGAGCATAAAAAAAAAATATTCAATAACTAATAAAAAAACAATTCAACAAAAAGTACGCAAGGAAACATTGCAATTAATGCTTGACATAAAAATAGTATGATAAATGAGTTTTTTACATAACGCAAAAAACGTTCCAAGTATGGTAACGTTTGTCTTATAATAATACAATATTTTACATTATCAAAATTTCTTTTTCTTCTTCCTATTTCTAAAGCTCCTAATTACATCATCAATATCATCGTGCTCTGCTCCTGTTTCGTGCCTTTCGACCCGCACTGCTGACCTAGTTGCGTAGTCACGATGTTTGGTCTCATCCAGTGACGGGGCATCGCCTACAAAAATAGATAATATTAAATTTTAATTGTCAGTTTTTAAATATCATTGAACTAGTTCGGTAATATTAATAAAAAAATTGCAATGAGATTATTTACCTGGTGCACCAATTGTCGTCGCCGACCTAGTTGCGTAGTCACGATGTCTGGTCTCATCCAGTGACGGGGCATCGCCTACAAAAACAGATAATATTAAATTTTAATTGTCAGTTTTTAAATATCATTGAACTAGTTCGGTAATATTAATAAAAAAAATTGCAATGAGATTATTTACCCGGTGCACCAGTTGTCGCCGCTGACCTAGTTGCGTAGTCACGATGTCTGGTCTCATCCAGTGACGGGGCATCGCCTACAAAAACAGATAATATTAAATTTTAATTGTCAGTTTTTAAATATCATTGAACTAGTTCGATAATATTAATAAAAAAAATTTCAATGAGATTATTTACCTGGTGCACCAGTTGTCGTCGTTGGGACTGTTGCCCTGTCTTCCTCTCTGGTGGTAAGATCCTCAAGGGAAACATTCTCTGTCATTTAAACAAAAAAATTTATAAGGACAACCATCAAGGTATAATTAGAAAAAATTATAAGTGGAAATTAATTACCATCACGGCCCTCACTGATAGTAGCATTGTCGGCCTGGTCCCCACTACAATGATCAAGTTGAACGTGAGGATCATCTACATCTGGCTCTAAAACTGGGTTATTTGCCTCGTCGGTAGTGCTGCTCCCCTGATTTAAACAAAGTTATTAGACATTAAATTTATGGACGAAAACAAACATATTGAAAGGTTAATGTTTTACCTTATCAGGCATTCTGGATCTTGGGACCTACCCCAAGCTTCTGCGACATTCAACTACGGCTTGATAGCCGAAATGGAAAGCGATATTTTTATCTTCCTCTGTAGTTTTTGTTCCGAAGTCATCACCCTACATTACATATTATTGTGTATTTTTAATCATATTTGATAGGATTACAAAAACTTTGGAAGGTGATACAATTAATTATAAGATGTTTAGCTACTTAATGACAATTCTTGCGGCTAATTTCAAGTAGCCGCCCTGGCCTAGCTTGTGATGGCCCTCTTTTTCAATCCTAGCTTTGGTTGCCTTTGAGGTGTCAGGCAACCTAGCATCAAAATATTGAAGTCAGATATGATGTAGCACACTTTTATTTTAGACACCGAGAAAATTAAAGCTATTGAATTAAAGTTGTAATTTACCTTGCAGGTCCAGTTGGCATTTTTCCTTCTTTCTTTTCCCTTTTCTCTTTTCCGTCATGGATGAGTGCTCTCCAATCACTCTCTGGAACTATGAGAGGACACTCGTATCTAGGGTTAGATTGCAATTGCATCCTATAGGTGTCCCTGGTATATTTCAAATATTTTCCGGCTACCCGAGCCACCGATGTTCTGTCAAATGTGTCGACCCCAAAAAGGGCTTCTAGATAATCTAGAAGTTCTTTTTTCAGGTTGGAATTCTGGGAATTCCACCCTGTGCGTATGGTTGGGCCAAAAATTACCAACGCATGGCTCTCCAAAAACATGTAGAACTCATTTTTTCCTACACAGAAAAAAAAAAAAAAGGAGAAGAAGAAGAAGAAGAAGATATTATCATTAATTTAAAAATAAAAATCATGATAAATATGTTTTAGATAAAGTACATGAAATAGTTAAAATATTAAAATTTACCTAGGAGTTGTATGTGCTTTATAGGGACACCTTCATCGTTCACCAACAACGTGCCATTAATGGTCCCTGTGGAGCTGACACGTGTAGCTCCAAGAAACGCAATAATGTAGTTGGCCATATCGGCCTCATCACTGCCAACACGTTCAGTGGTTGGCTGGGTGTCTACTTGGGCAGGGTGTGTTTCTTGGCTGGCACCTAAAGGAGTAGAAGGTGTACGAGAGGGTTGCTGGGCAATCTCTTGCCCTTGTGTCCCACTACCACCAACACCGGGTTCATCAAGTGCCAGAAAACGCTACATACAAAAGAACTTTTTGTTAGTTTAGTCAATGTAAAAATTAAAAATCAAACTATCACAATTCATCTCATGTAGAAAAAAAAATATCCTTTTGACTTTTTATTATTACCTGATATGTTTCTAGCTGGCTCATAAGTTGTTTTATCCTCTCTTCTGTTTCAGGTTTTTGAGGCGCATCTATCAAAGTATTAAATTCCGACCTTTCATATTGTGCCTTTTTCGCAACAAGAACACTGGAGATAGGGATGAATAAAGCTCTTCCTCAAAGAGGGAATCATCAGGCGTACCATGGCTAGGTGTCTGCATATTTGAAAAAAATTAATATTATTTCAATTATGTAAATAACTAAAATACCTGAAGATAGAGCAATGTTGGCACTTTACATGTTCTTCCGTTGGCCTCTTTCCGCGATCATCCCGTCTCGGGGTTGTTCCTGTACTTCCCTGATCAGTCTTCCACATTGCAATAAAATTATAAATGTAAAAACTTGAAAACAATATCTAACTTGAAAGCACAAAATGAAAACTGAAATAATTTCTAATAAGACACCGGAAGACAGAGTTAGAGTTTCAAATATGCCTTGCATTGAATTCAGTCCTGGAAACATGTCATTGCACATTAAGGCACCCAAACAAGAGACGAGCTGACAATGAAGACCTTATTGAATATATTGTTGGAGCAACTTCTAGTAAACTTGTTGTGAAGACCTTGAGGACATTTTTGGAGCAACATTGTTGAAGCTGATGGTGTAGCATTGTTGGAGACGATCTTGAAGGGCCTTGAAGTGAAGCTTTTGGAGCAACTATTGAAAAATCCTTAGAGCATTTAAGTAAGGCACTTTCTATCTTCCATCACCTTTTTCCTTTCAATATCCTTTAAACGATTTTGTTGATATTTAATGTTTGAAATCACATTACAATTCCTTGATTATATGTGTTTGGGGACTTTCCCTTTGAAATTACCCAAAAATACCCTGGAAATTTTATCTTCAGGATGCATGTCTGACCCTATTGTTCAATATTTTGATTGATAGTAGTGAACACAGAGAGTTAGGGGGCGCTTGACTTGGTTTGGTTGGGCCATTAGATCCCTAACGTCTACTAGGGAGAACCCCCCTTGAGTTGGAGGAGAGCTAGCCCGAAGTGAAAAGAGGTTGGTGAGGTGACAATGGGGCTATTGAATTACACATGGTATCACATTTTAGCTTTAGGACTTTATCTTGAGAAGTGAGAGATTTTGCTATATCAATTCTCAAATTGTTTACAACACTATTGTTAAGAACTAATAAGAAGTGATGTTGAGGGTTTTTTGGGTATAAGAAACAATACCATTTAAAAACTAGGGTTCTCAGTCCTTGGCATTCCTTCACCTAGGCCTAGGGGCACACTAGAATAATTTCACACTAGACCATGCAAACTTAAAAGTAACTTAACAGATCCATAAAGTAATAATAATCATAATTCCTAATTTCCTATTGTACGATATGATGCAAATTATTCAAACATGAAGTAATGAAGACATGCAATGTCTGAATTTCAAGATTGATGAACCAATACAAGAAGTTAGAAACTACAACTTTGATTCAATACTCTGTGTCCTAACTCTAGGAAGGAATCTAGTTTGTAGTACATAACATGCATCGTGTATTATCAATTCTTAATTGACAACAACTAAAGGACATCTACCTCATCAATTCCTTCCCATTTTGTGTTTTTATGTTATATTCCTTATAAAAGTGTCAAATTTCTCTCAAAGTAATCAACCACTGAATAAAATAAAAAATAGTTGAGATATGATTGAGAAATGGTCATTTATTTCTTGAAAGGATCTTCACAACTTCTTTGGTTGTTTTTCATCTCAAGAAACAAGAAATGACCTAAGAAACTATCGTGATGTAATATAAGAAAAAACACAGTGCAATGGCCATTTTCAAAGCCAAATGATGTCCATTGAGGACATGGCCTTTATTTGGTTCCTGTTTCATAGGAGTTTCGGGTAGAAATGGAACTTTGTTGTACCATTTCTAGTAGTAAAAATGGAAAACCTTCTTTTTCCATGGGAAATAATTTACCTTTACTTTTTCAAGATAATCTAAATCACAAAAAATATGAACTATACTGCACACATTCTTGGATAATGTGAAAGTGGAAAAGGAATACCCTACACAAGTGATGCACACATGTACATTTGAACACTAATAGATTTTTGTAGTTGAAATGCAATGCTTGTTTTCATTTAAATTTAGGGTTTTTAAAGCAGGGAGAAATAATGGCTGCCAAATTAATAAGCGTTTCTTTGGGAAAAATTTAAATCTTGTATTGGGTGATGAAGATAATAGAGGGTATTGAATCTTGATTCTGGACATCTAGAGAGAACCCTACAGCCTAACACAATCCAATGGAATTGACCAAAAAAACCCAAATAGAGTCAACCCTACTATAGGAGGAAGGGCCTGCAGTAAGAACTTACCATTTTGCAAGAGTTGAGGGCGAATGCTGTTCTGCAAGAGTTGAGGGCGAATGTTGTTCTGCAAGAGCTAAGGGCGAACGTTGAGGGCTAATGCAGGGCGAATGTTTTTCTGCAAGAGCTCAGGAAGAATGCTGAGGGCGAATACTGTTCTGCAAGAGCTCAGGGCGAATGTTGATGGCGAATGCTGTTCTACAAGAGCTCAGGGCGAATGCTGAGGGCGAATGCTGTTCTTCAAGAGCTGAGGGTGAATACTGAGGGAAAATTCTGTTCTGCAAGAGCTGAGGGTGAATGCTGAGGTTGAATGTTGTTCTGCAAGAGTGGAGGGCGAATGCACGTGTGATATCAGATGTTAATGTAGCTATTGCGATAGATATAAGTTTCGTATTTTTAATAAAATCATTTTTATGTAGCACGCATATAAGTTTCATATTTTTATGTAGCACGCATATAAGTGTCGTTATATCAACGGTGGACAAAGCATCTCTATTGCAACGGATTCCTCCAAACGTCGTAATTGCGACACTTAGACATTGTGTCGCACTTGCGACGTTTGGAGGCAGCCATCGCAATAGCGACACTTTGGGGCATAGTGTCACAATTGCGACGTCTTCCTACAAACGTCACAATTGTGACACTTTGTCTAAGTGTCGGTATTGCGACACTTTTCTATAAACATCGGTATAGCGACGGTTTCGGGTGGGATTGAAAAAATTTGGGGAAATTTTCGACATTTGGTCAAAAGCGTCGGAACCATGTGTCGAAATTTCCCCCAAATGTAATAGTGAGGGTCATTTGTCTGGTAAATGTTAATGATAGAATCTTATGTAAATTTTATTTTTAATATTAATAAATTGCCTAAAGTAGCCGCGTTAGCTCAGGCCATGGAATGTTCCCCTCTTCAATGGTTTTAACCACGTCAAATACTGGTGTACTGATCTGTGATCTATTTGTAAGCAGTGACCTTTGGTGTTTGATCTAAGGAACTTACCCTGTAAATTCATACATGAGAATAATAAATGAAATAGGGATAAGAAGCGAACAAGACCTCAGGACACAAGTAACAAAGAGAATGCAACATTACCTATGAAGTTCAATGCATCCAATAAAGGACAGGGATTTCAATCTAAGGAGAAGAACAAGGGTGATGGTAGGAAGCCTTTGCAGTGTTGGAATTGTGGAGGAGAGCATCGCAGGTTAGATTATACACAACATCAGGGTGGAAGACCACAAATATTCACTGCTCATGAGGCACAAACAATGGGGGATGTTGGACAGAGTATTCCTTGGATTTATGTAGTGCTAGATAATAGACAAGAATATCACCAAGAATCTATTATCGAGATGGAAAGTAAGCTTTGTAATCAACTTGTCTCTACTTTTATTGATCCAGATCTAATTTTAGTTATGTTAATCCTAACCTGGTGGGTGTGGTTTGAATAAATAATTGCATGCAAAGTCTTGGTCAGGGAAATTGGCTACATATTCTAAGAAAAAAGTTCATCATTAGGTAAGAGCTTGTGCATTTGAGCTAAATGGTATGCGTACATCAACATATCTAAATGTACTTCCATTGGGATCATATACTATGATTTTGGGTATGGATTTACTAAATTACTATATCTTCATAGGACCAAGGTGGATTTTTATGACAAGGCTATTGAGTGAATCGATGACAATGGTCAACAGAGAATCTTGTAGGGTAAAAAGAAGGTAGCATTGGTTATAATGGTTACACTTATGCCGGAAAAGTGCAATTTTAGGAAAGGGCATGTATTATTTACAATACATATTTCTATTAATAAAGGTAAGTAAGTTGAGGATGTGGATGTCTTGAGGTGGTGTCCAGTCTTACAGCAGTTTCAGGATGTGTTCTCAACAAAGATTCCAAAGTTACTATCTCACAGGGAACTGGACTTTTCTATTGATTTGGTACCAGTGGAAACACCAACATAAAAGGCATTATACAGGATGAGCACACTAGAGTTGGTATAATTGAATTTGAAGTTGAAGGAAATACTTGACAGAGGATACATCTGGCCAAGTGTATCACCTTGGGGTGCGCCAGTGTTGTTTGTGAAGAAGAAGGATGGTACTCTCAGTTTATTCATTTAGTTGAACAAGGTGACCATCAAGAATATATATTCATTGTCGATGATTGATGATTTCTTTGACCAGTTGAAGGGAGAAACAATGTTCTCGAATATTGATCTAACATCATGATATCACCTGGTACGCATTAAAGAAGAGGACATACACAAGACTTCTTTCTGGACCAAGTATGGGAATTATGAATTTGTTGTAGTTCTATCTGGTTTGACTAATGCTCCCACTACTTCTATGTGCTTAATGAATAGTGTGTTGTGTCCTTATTTGGATAAGTTTGTGATTGTATTCATTAATGATATATTGATATATTCTAAGAATGAGGAATATCATGTCGAACACTTAGCAGTAGTGTTGATACTCTTGAGAGAACAACGATTTTATACCAATATCAGTAAATTCATCTTGTTGTAGAAAAAGGTAAATTACTTGGGATGTGTTGTCTCCAAGGAAGACATAGCAGTGGATCCAAAAAAGATAAGATTTATCACGGAATGGGAAAATCCTAGAAATGTGGATGAGGTAAGTTATTTTATGGGGTTAGCAGGTTATTGTAGGAGGTTCATCAAGATATTATCTTATATTTTCCATCCCATTATGTCATTAGAGAGGAAAGGTAAGAAATTTTAATGGATGGAGGAATGTGCAACCAGTTTCAAGCAATTGAAGTAGTTTTTGAAAAATGCTCTAGTGTCAAATATTGCATATCCATACAAAGTCTTCTTGGTATGTACAGATGCCTGCAATATAGGACTTGGTGAATTCCTAATGCTAGAAGGACAGGTAGTGTGCTATGAGTCATGGAAACTAAATGAGCACAAGCAAAATTATCCAACACATGATCCTGAGTTGAGAGAAATCATCCATGCATTGAATATGTGGAGACACAACCTTCCTTGCAAGAGCTTTGTACTGATGAGTGATCATAGTGGATTGAGGTACCTATTTCATCAATGAACCTAAATTTTATAAAACCTAGATGGTTGGACATGATCATTGACTTTGAATTTGATATTAGGTACATTAAAGGTAAAGAGAATAAGGTTGCAAATTCTCTTAGCACGAAAGTAGAGGCAAATCACATAGCAGCTACGAGCTCTTATGGGATAAATTTACAGGATTTGATCTTGAATGCAGTACAACATGATGACAGATATAGGGAGCTTATGGACATGTTACAATAGGGTACAGGTGATCAGGATGTGGACTACTATCTCACAGCAAATGGCTTGGTCAGATTTAGGGATAGGATATATGTGTAGGATTACAGTGAAATTAAGAAGCTTATCTTGAGAAAATTTCATGCTAAGCCATATTTAGGTCACCCACGATATCATAAGATGTTGATAGCGCTTAATTTCTATTATTGACTGAATTTCAAGAGGGAAGTGGCAGAGTTTTTGGCTAGATGCTCAAATTTTCAACATGTAAAATAAGAGTTTAAGCACCTAGGTGGATTACTATAGTTGATTCTGACATCCAAACAACATGATTCTATTATGGTTGTGGTTGATAAGTTGAAAAATGTAGCACACTTCATTCCAGTGAAGTCTACCTATTCAACTAATGATGTGACATAGGTCTTCATCAAAGATGTGGTGAGATTGCACGGTGTTTCGAAGAAGATTGTAACAGACAGGGATGATAAGTTCACTTATAGATTATGGAAAGAGGTTTTTATAGGTTTGGGTATATATTTGGCCTTCATCACATCTTATCATCCATATACATATGGACAGACAGAGAGGGTCAACAAGATACTGGAGGACATGTTAACGATGTATGTGATGCATCAACAATGGAAGTGGGAAGAGTATCTTTCAATGGTTAAGCTTTCTTACAACAATTCCATATCAAGATTCTTTGAGGATGAGTCTATTTAAGGAAATATATGTGTGGAGTTTTAATACTCCCATAATTTAGAGTGTTCCAATGAATAGGGTATTGATTGGATTGGAAATGTTGGTAGAGATGAAGCAAGAAATGCAAGTAATCAAGAATCATCTGAAGGAAACACAAGATAGACAAAAGATTTATGCATATCATAACATGATGTTTAAGGAGTTTCAGGTTGGGGAATAGGTGTACTTGCACATCAAGCCCAACAAGAGCTCTTTAAGGATTGGATCATGTGCCAAGTTGGCACCTTGGTATTGTGGACCTTTCAATATTCTTGAGAGGATTGGACCAGTAGTCTATCGACTTGCACTACCTCCGATAGTGAAATTCCATGATGTTTTCTATGTGTCCTATATTAATAAATATTTTAAATATGTTCATCATGTGTCATGTTTTTGGATGGTATGTATTGCAAGTGGAGCTAGAAGAAGATTTGAATCTAGAACCTTAGTGCATTTTGTAGAGAAGTATGTTCATGCTTCGAAACCAAGCAATCGAGTAGGTTAAAGTGCAATGGAAGCACTTTGGGCATGATCAAGTTACATGAGAGATGGTTGATCAAATGCGGGATATATATCCTTCATTGGTTGTTGGTTGATGAAAAGAAGTTTTGGTATGTGTATATATGTATATGGATGTAAATACTTCCATGACTTGTATTCCAAAGCTCCAATAAGCAGTATGGATTTCATGTTGTTATGTTTGTCATGTTGGTTATGTTGGTTATGTTGGTTTGCTTTCAGTAGGCTTTTTATTGTAAATATTGCAACGAGCTAAGTTATAAAGCTACATGGGCAATATGTTTTTATTTTTATAAGTCTTGTTGGTTCTAGGTGTCATTGAACACCGAGGGAGGTGTTCCCCCAAGGGGCAGGGTTCTATAATAGCCCTGGTCAAAAATCCATGTAATAAAGTTAATAAAGGAAAAATAATAAGAAAGTTCGCGAGACACGTATTACAAGATGAATGTTATGAAAAACATAGTGATGGGGATTACTCATGATTAATTAATGGCTAAGGAAATTGGTAAAGGCAAAAGGAAAAGGATTTGAAAAGGCAAGTGACATTAATTGGCAATTTATTTATGAAAATTATGGAAATTAGGAGATAATAAAGATGAAAGGTCACAGGTTGCATGTGAGGAGAAAAATGAAGGGAAAATAATGGAAATTGAAGAAAATAGAGGCCTCAATGATAAAAAGGCTTTTGAGAATCAATTCACAACCTTTTGTAAGTTAAGTTTTGGAGATCTCTCTCTCTATTATCTCCCTCATACTCTTGCACACTTAGAGTTTTCCTGGAGCATTATTGGAGGATTATGTCATACTTTGGATTTGGAGCAAGAAGGAAAAGGAAGAGTAGGAAGTTTTAATAGGACATTGGGATCAACAACTACAACAGGTTTTGTTTGCAGATAACGAGTTTCATGTATTATTTTCTTGCTATTTTTGGTGTGCATGGCACATGCACGTGGTTTCTTGGTTATGATATACCATTGGAATGGAGGATTTCTTGGATTGATAGTGGGTTTTCCTAGCCTTTCCATTTGCTGTTTATCCATGGTGTTGTGGGTTTTATCTTTGTTTTATGCTTGGTGCTCATTTTCCTTTGGTTGTGGGTTAGTAATTAATTCCTTGAGCCTTGGTTGGTCAAATGCTCTGAAAGACCTGTAACAACTTGGTTTGAGTTACTAGTCCTATAATTTTTGGTAGCACAAACGCTATGGATTCCTTGGTGGGTTTATTTACTAGTCCTGGAAGCCTTGGTTGGACAAACGCTATGGAACTCAACAATAGTTGTGGGTTGATATACTAGCCCTAGAAGCCTTGGTTGGAAAAAACACTCTAGAGCCCTAGAAAACTTGGGTAGAGACCTATCTGGTGATGGTTGGTCATGTCCGACCATGAGGTGGAATCACTAGTAGAGGGGTGGGATGAGTTGGCCTCTATAAGACCTAGTTTTGTTTTCTTAGTTTATTCCATGAGATCCCACATTCATGCTTGGAATATGGCAAGGGGTGGTTGGATGAAAGAGAGATTTGGTTCATCCCAATCTATGGTCGGGTGGTACGTGGAAGTCCCTGACTTGGTTGGATTTTCATATATTAATAATAGCCCCTCTTCCTTTGGTATTTCATGAGTAAATGTGCTTGTCATTATGTGGCTTTAAAATTGTTTCATCATTGATATATCTCTGGTTATTTTCATAGGGGCTTCACTGTGGGAGCAATACCATACCATGTGCATTCGTATTGGGGGATATATATTGAGGAAAAGATGACATAATATATTGAGAATATAAAGGGAGATAAAGGTTTTTTTATATTGGAATGTATAAAAAATACAATTCAAATTTAATGAAAAATATAAAGGGGTATAAAAAATGTTAATGAAAAATGGATACCTATAATAACTAGTGAAAGTGGGGATTTTTTAAATTAGAAAAGTGTATTGGGTATGTATTGGTAGTGGGTTAAATAATTTGACTTTTATAGGTAGTTTCCAATATGTATTCAAATTAAGGGTATTGTTTAGTATGCCATGAATGCATGTGATACGATCAAATTTTCAATGAGTGAATCCCTCGTGGTTATTTTTTGGTTATAATTATTTTTCGTGACAAACTTGATGTATGGATCTCATCATGTTTTGGTTAATAGATGAAATGCAAATAAATTAATGACCTAATTGATAACAATGTAGCTATTGGGAGGAGACATCAGATAACTATGAGATCCCTATGTTCAGATATGTTGTTATGACCTATAGATTACATGCCTATGATATGTTTGATGAAATTCCTATAACGGCTAGTAAGGCTCAAGTCAAGTCATTGTTCAAGTGTTTGCATTACTAAAATTATTTCTTTGTTATTTATCATTCTTATAAGTTTCATTAATTTCTAGAAATAGGCCTGAGTCCTAGCCCTAAAAAGGTGGCTCAGAATCTCGGGTCACTAGCACAGAACTACCTGAAAAAGGCCACAATCACATGGATTCCTTGTTGTGGGAACAACTGTAGGGTCTCAATTGCATGCATGCCTTGTCATGGGAGAAGATGGGGGTCTAGTTCAACAAAACATTAATTTGTCTCAGGGGTTGGGTGCTTGGAAGGGTTGGTTGTCTTCTAAAGGTTCTATAGCTCATGAGGAAGGTTTGATTGGTCTTGTCCTGTTGATTCCACTTCCTTAATTACACATGGGGATTTGAATCATATCATAGTAACTATTCCTCACATGTTTACCCCGGTTGGATGGTTAGATTAGGTAAATGTGGGAGGAGGGTGTTACAATAATTTTAGAGGGAAAGAAATCTACTAAAAACCCCTTTGCCTACTTTCATTAATATGATGAATAGAGATGTATTACAAATGCTATCCCAATCTGAGCTCAACCTACAAGTGAAATCTATCTCTCTACTCACTAATAAGTTCTAACCCAGACTTATTAAAAAAATTCCTCTACTCGAGCCTCTATTCCTTGCGCAATTCCTGAGGAAATAGGCCCATGTTCTTTATAATTTCCCTATTTTTTCTTGCGCAATTCCTCTGGCTTGATCACCTGACCAATACAATAGCTATAATCTCAATATAGTATATAATTAATTGTACACTTCCTTGGAAACTCCACCACAACTGAGAAACTTGTATTATTTGCATGCATGAGATGATTAATATCTGACTGATCAGTTAAATATACAATATCTAAGTTAGATTGATATCCCAGTACTTAACTGACCACCCACTAGTTCTATTAACAGTTAGAACTAGTTTAACTGATTATAACTAAAATTAACTTAACCTAGGCTCCTAAAATTTATGAATCACTACATACAACTGAAATTCATGCACATAAATTGAATTAACTAAGTTAATTGAGTGAAAACTACCATGTCACCTCAGTTAGCTACTCCAAGTTGTCAGTTGATGTGGAATTTCAAATTTCCTCAATTTGACTAAGTCAAAATCAAATTAAGAATTTCTTGTTGCATTTTTCAACACTCCCTCTAAAAAGAAAGGGATTATCAACCACCCCTATCATGCACACATGGAATGTACTACATGAAACACATCTAAATATTATTTATACTATTGCAACATCTACAACTAAGAAGCATTAAAAAAGAACTGAATCAACTTTGTCTAGAACTATCTATTGGGAAAATTGTGTCATTGTTGAATCAGCTACCGATCCTTTTGCTTTACTGTGAACACTCCTATGCACTCCTCAATATATTACTAGAACTTATACTCCTACTATTGAATATTTTCGATCCCTATAGCAATATAATGATTCTTGAGGAGAACACCTCAATGAACCCTACCCAAATTTCGGCAACTCTTGGACTAAGGATCTACATCACTCCACCTCACTCCTAGAGGTATAGCTACATGTTCTCGCTTTTACCACTTGGCTCTAACTCTCCTCTTACTAGAGATCTATGATTGGTCCTCTTCATCATCATCCTCCTAGTCATCCCAACAAACAACTGGTTGAGGCTCCCTCCTGAGATCTAAATCATGCTCCCTCTCAACCACAACATATCTAAATTATGCATTTCTCCTCAACGTTGTGCATGCATCTTTCTCTAATGTTTATAGGCTCTCTATCTTGACACCAAATTTCTTGATTTTACATGAAGAAAGATGCTTTAGGTAGGCCTTCCCACCGCTGAAGAATAGCTCAAACCCATTGTCTTCAATCCTCAATTTGTTCATCAGTTCAATTTTCTTGGCTTCATTTTTATTTACGAATAGCTCATTGAGGATCTTCCAATTAAAAAAGGGAGTCTCTTTTCCATTTAGTTTCAAGACTATGTTAAACACCATGTTAAGCACACACATGGTGTATGAGGAGAATAACACACACACACACAAGAGACTCAACAAAGAATGAATGATAAGCGTGTAGCTCACTTATTTTTCCATTATACATGATGTACATTTATAGGACAATGGTGTGACTCTTGGTTTCACATTCCAAGGTCACTTGGACTCCATTTTCACTTTTCACATTCCACACCTACCCATGTAGGATTAGGTGTTGCAACATCCCCCCTTAATCCGAAGGGGTATGTGTGAGTCCAAGAAAAGAGTTGTAATATAAATCTGCAAAGTATACATGGCAGCACTTGGGCTGAATCAACTCTCTGATATGTTGGAAAAAAGATGTGGTTTTAGGATGACCACAAACACTGGAACACAAAACTTGTTGCAGTTCTCGGAACTCTTCCAAAACTGGCAAGAAGCTGAAAGCTTCTGCTACAGGAATTGTCCCTCATAAAAAAGGGAGACCTTCAACCTAAAAGAAGGGAGGTCTACTACCTGTGATGGTTTTAGGATTACCAACAACTCTAGAATGCTTGAATCATTTCCTTGTTGGGAAAAATACTGAGAGGGGGGGTGAATCAGTATTTACTGCATAATCAAATCTTTTTACTTTTGCATTTCTTAAAACCCATACGCTACTTTCCTTCAGTAAACTAGCGTATATACGCGGATCCCCTTTATGAAACTAGCGTATACACAGAGATCTAGATCTGTCATTAAATCTTCACTTATATTATTCCATCATTCATTCATCAGATGTTCAATAAACAATAAACATGTGCAGTAAGAACATAATAAAACATCACACAAAGCATCACACAAGAACACCAGGATTTTTTAGGTGGAAACCCAAATCGGGAGAAAACCACCCATGAAACAGCCTTCATTATTTTATTATAGGAGAAAACATCTTATTAACATATGGCTGGCGCAGATTTCACCCAAACATCAGTACCCACTGCGCTGCTACTAGCCTTCCGAAGGGGTGGAGCTCTAACCCCCCACCATGCACAGCCTGAAGGGAGCTACGACCCCTGATCTCGTTTACCAGCCTCACCTGGAAGGGAGCTACAACCCCCTGACTGAAGGCTACAACCCTCAGCACCACCCTGGACCACGTTTCATCAATTTTCACACTGGATCCAACAACTTCAATAGAACAACACTTGCAGGCCACGTTTCATCATATTTTCAGACTGGACCCTTTCCATACTTTTAAGCACAGTCAACCATGAAACATATACATATACCTCACTGACAGATATCAGCAAACCAGCAGAACAGATCAGACATTTCTTACCACAGTCTTCAGCAAACCCTAGTTTGCATACGCGCTTTCCTTTCACTGATGTCGCGTATATACGCGCTTCTGTCCACACAAACCATCGTATACCTCTGTATGTATTTTATTGCGCATACGCGCTTTCTCTTCACTGAAGCCGCGTATATACGCGCTTCCTCTGCGGCGAAGTAGCGTATAGATCTTCAATCATTATAGAGCAGCATACTTCTTCAGATCAGATATTCAGTTCAGATTTACCCTTTTACTTCAGACAGATGTTCGCCTCATCTCAGATCTAAGCCTTCCATGAACAGATCTAGCAGATAAATAATATTTCAGATCTAGATATCCCCCGGCACATCATTTTCAGGCATCAAAGATTCGCATCTATCATCAACCCTTTACCTCTTTCCATTCAGATATACTCTAGAGAGAAGTATTCATTCAAGCTCAGACATCTTGTACCCACACTTCTGATTTGCACAATGAATTTCTTCTCCTTATATAGGTTTATCCCTTTTCAATACCACGGGTCAAAGCAATACCATGAGCCTTCAATACCACGGGCCAAAGCAATACCATGAGCCTTCAATTCCACGAGCCAAATCAATACCATGAGTCTTCAATACCACGGGCCCCTGTTTTTGCACTTTTTGAGCACTTTTTCACATACGCGACTTATCACGTTCTTTCCCGCGTGCATACGCAACTTCCCCTAGACATATCTGCGTATTCATAGAGACATACTTTTTCATCAATATTGAGCACATGATGACTTATTTTCTTCACTGCCTTCTGTACACGCTGTAGATACATCATAGTTAGCTTATCAAGAACATATTCTAACAAGCACAACTTCACCAAGTAAGTTGTCATCTTCTTCATTAAGAGGGTAACCTTTCAAGGACAACACTTAGCATCATATTGTCAACAAACATCATATCACATCAGATTTACATCATTTACCAAGTCCATCAAGTCAAGAATAACTTCATCAGGTGGTTTGCCATCAAGGACAACACATGTCAATAGTCGCATGTCTTCATCTTTATTTAGTGGGTTGCCATCAAGGACAACACTCTGCATCATATTTCCAACAATCTCCCCCTTTGGACTTGATGGCAACCATGATGGTGTTTGGTTACCACAAAAGATAGATACATTAAGAATACAATGACACCATGTCATTCTCCCTATTTGCCATGTCACTCTCTCCATTTTTGGCATCATTCAAACACCATGTCACTCTCCCCCTTTGACATCAAGGGCAAAGGGCACATCATTATCTTCATTCAAACACCATGTCACTCTCCCCCTTTGACATCAAGGGCAAAGGACAAAACCAGCAGATCAAAACCAACACACTCTCCCCCTTTGACATCAAGGGCAACGAGCGGATCAAAACCAACACACTCACCCCCTTTTCTCCTCATGTAGAAGAAGAGTTCTGCAGATATGATGTATACTGAAGTGACCAAGCTCCCCCTGAGTTCATGTTAAATCTTCAAACATATTTTCAATGAAGTACATGACTCTATGAAGTTCCTATCACCAATGACTCATACTTACATCAAATATCCAACCAAGTGGATTTACATATGAGACTCAAGTACCCAACCAAGTGGGTTTACAAATTTGACTCAACTACCCAACCAAGTGGGTTTACAAACATGACTCAGCTACCCAACCAAGTGGGTTTACAAATTGACAAGTCCTTACATGACTGAATATTACAATTTTACAACATGGGTCTCAACCAGACCTTTTCATCAAAGTACAAATATGAATTTTCAAGACCAACACCAGACAGTCCTCAAGAAAGAGAACATAGTTTCAGAACCATCATAATGCCAACACTGCATTATACTCAGCAAAGCTAATGCTCCCCCTGAATCTGTGCAACCAAGCAATATTTCCAAATGACTAAGGCTCCCCCTTAGTTTGTGCATCCTGAAAACTTCCACCAACAAATCATCAAGGCATCTTCATCAAAACATTAGAAATAGAATTATGAGAACTGGAACACCACCAGAGATACCAAACAGTATCAGAGATTCCAAACATCACTGCAGCTGTGTTGAAGAGAGCTGAAACAACCAAAAATTGTCAGCAATTAGTCATACGCGGTTTTCTGTGCAGGAACTCGCGTATATACGCGATTGTGTTTCAGGAAACCCGCGTATCCCAAGACATCTTCAAAATTTCAACTAGATCTGATTCTCTGTGAGGCAAAGACAGTGTTCAGCTTCTTTCTGAGACATTTGAATGCTTCCCTGGACTAAGCGTATAGATAGAACGATGTAAGTTGTCTTCAAGCCATCCAACTGTTGTGGTATCACACACATAGGCCTCCTTGTGCCTGTATTCTTTGCAACATCAATACATTCTTTCCAGTATAAGAACAGTATCTTCACATAGGTGTCAAGCAATCATCCATGTGATCCAACATCACCATGATCTCTGGAGATTGCACATAATAACACATAAAGATCTCTCAAACTGAAGAAAATACTCCATGATTTATTTCTCAATCAAATGACATCCAATCATCCTATACAAAGGATACTTATCAAAGAACCGTGGCTCAAATCTCATCATAATAAAACTATACCAAGACATCATCATTTGAGCATGAGTACTGTTAAACCCAAAGTAATAGCAACATATTGTCAACAATGCAATCATTAGTATTCAATCATTGCCTCCCTAAACTGCTCCTTTCAATCCTGTGCAACCCCGAATACTCATCACAGTTACCAAGAATAATCTTCAGATGATCCGTCCTTATCTCTGAATACTAAGACTTTCATCTCAGCAACGAATACTCTTCAACAAACAGAACTCATCCATAATCTTCAACATAAGACATCAAATATCATATCATTATTTAGAACTAAGAAATTAAGCTGATACAGAGTCAATAATACAGTTATTAACAATCAGAATGATGCTCCCCCTGAACCTCTGCTCTAGATCTTCAGCTATCATAAGAATTTTCTTATCATTAATGCATACGCGACTGTGTCAGATGTAACTTGCGTGTATACGCGACTTTGTTTCATAGAACCCGCGTATGGAAAGTGAAATATAGAAATTTTTCACATTCCTTTATCTCCCCCTGAACTTGTCCTTCCTGTACCTATCTTCTTCATATCAGATGTTTTGTTAGAAATACATATAACCAGAATAATCAAATCAATCATGAGAGACATCATACATTGCTCCCCTTGTGATGATACATTACTAGATCTCATAATGTATCTCACATCATTCCTGCAGTCAATAAGAAAAGTCAGCTTCAGAAGTGGATGACTGCAGTAGGGTCAGAATTCCCTACGTTTCTGATCGGTCCTCCTTCTTTTTCCAAATTTGCTTGAGCTTTCCAACTGTGTGCTGAAAATTGTCCACTTTCCTAGATCTGTTCATCCTGCATTCTTTTTCTACATGTCCATACTTGTTACAAGCATAACATCTCGTGTGGCCAGAGAAATAAACATAAGAATCATAATGAGTATTTCTATTCTTCCTCCTTTTACAATTAGCTGCTTTATGTCCATACTTGTTACATGAAAAACAATATCCCTTAAAGCTACTAGAGTACCTTTCTGAGTAGAACCTGGTTGTTTGTGGCTGAATTGTTCTGCTTCTGCAATTTTCTGCAACATGCCCATAACTATGACATTTAAAACATTCAACATTCTTGAATGAATTCCTTTGAGAATTCATGATTGTTGATTGAGCTTTTGTCTCTTTCAACACTTCAGGTTTTGCATTGACTACCTCTGAATTTTTAGCACTTCCTTGTGAGCTAGATTCACCTTTAATAGTTTCATGGAAACCAAGACCATGTTTGATAGCAGGAGACCTTTGATTACTCATAATATTGTCCAAGATATTAGTACTATCATGAAACCTCAAAAGTTTAATCTTTTCTTCTAATTTACCTTTGAGAATGTTTACCTCAACCTCCAAGGCTTGGCATTGCTTTGTCATGCTTTCTTCTTTCCTTCTTCCATCTTCTACTTGATCCTTCAGATTTAGGATTTCTTCTTTCAACCAATTTTCGTTGTCTTCACATGTTTGCTGCAGATCTTCATTCTTCTTGTTTGATGCTTCGAGATCTTCTTTGAGGGAGACAATTTCTACTTCAAGTCTTGCATTCTTCTTGTTTGCTTTATCCAGGTCTTCTTTGAGGGAGATGCTTTCTGTTTCAAGGCCTTCCTTTTCAAACGTTTGTAGAGGTTCCTCAATCTTCTTACTTGATGCTTCTAGATCTGCTTGTAGAGAGATGACTGTAGCTTCAAGACCTTCATTCTTCTTCTTTGATTTTTCCAGATCTGTTTTTAGAGAAACGTTTTCTGCTTCAAGTCCTTCATTCTTCTTATTTTCTTCTTCAAGTTCTGCTTGCAGAGAGATGATTCCAGCTTGATATCCTTTACTTCGACTGTATACATCATCGAACATCCTTTCAGTCTAAAACACAAAGCTTTGTTAGCAGATTCCGTCTCATTAAATTTTCTTTGTTGATCTTTGATAACTTCTTCTAGATCCACAATTTTTCTCTCCCTATCTTCATCATTGTTTGTACCACTAAGATCTTTCAAAGGATGACCCCAATCACTATCTGATTCATCTTCTTCAATTTCTGCTAAACTGGTTTTCTGAGACATCTCCTTACTTTGAGTATCCTTCTTCTTTGCCTTGAGCACTTGTAGAGCTTGGTCAGAATCTTCTTCATCTTCACTTTCACTATCATAATCTTTGCATATACAGTTAAGTAAAATACAAGAACAACGATCAATACCTGTTTCATCTTCTATACATGATTTCCGAGGCTTCTTCTTTCCTTGAGTAACCTTCTTCTTTTGCTTCTTTCCCATTGCGACGGATCTCCTTTAAGCGATCAAGCTTCTGCACAAGGACCTGCTCTGATACCAATTGTTGGGAAAAATACTGAGAGGGGGGGGTGAATCAGTATTTACTGCATATTCAAAACTTTTACTTTTTCATTCCTTAAAACCCATACGCTACTTTCCTTTAGTAAACTAGCGTATATACGCGGATCCCCTTTATGAAACTAGTGTATACACAGAGATTTAGATCTGTCATTAAATCTTCACTTATATTATTCCATCATTCATTCATCAGATGTTCAATAAACAGTAAACATGTGCAGTAAGAACAGAATAAACCCTCACACAAAGCATCACACATGAACACCAGGATTTTTAGGTGGAAACCCAAATCGGGAGAAAACCACCGCTGCAGTTGCTCAGCCTTCAATATTTTATTATAGAGAAAACATCTAACAACATATGTGCTGGCGCAGACTTGACCAGCACGCAGGCACCCACCTGCGCTCGTTTACCAGCCTCTCCTGGAAGGGAGCTACGACCCCCTGACTCGTTTACCAGCCTCTCCTGGAAGGGAGCTATGACCCCCCCGATCTCGTTTACCAGCCTCACCTGGAAGGGAGCTACAACCCCCTGACTGAAAGCTACAGCCCTCAGCACCACCTTGGACCACGTTTCATCAATTTTCACACTGGATCCAACCACTTCAATAGAACACCACTTGCAGGCCACATTTCATCATATTTTCAGACTGAACCCTTTCAATACTTTTAAGCTCAACCATACATCACCAACAGATACATATCAACATAGATCAGATAGCAGAAACACATCAGAACAGATCAGATATTTCATACCCTTTGCTTCAGCGAACCCTAGTTTGCATACGCGCTTTCCTTTCTCTGATGTCGCGTATATACGCGCTTCTGTCCACACAAACCAGCGTATACCTCTGTATGTATTTTATTGCGCATACGCGCTTTCACTCGAAGTCACAGATATACGTCATACAAGTAGCAAGAGATCTTCAAACACATGGCATTTCGCATCGATATTCGTCTGTATTCAACCTTACTGCTGCACAGATGTTCGCTTTCATCACAAACATCTAATCACCCACAGAACGCATCTAGCGTATACAAATACATTTCAGATCTAGGATATCCCGTCATCATTTCTTCATAGGTGCATCAAAGATTCAGATCTATCATCAACCCTTAATCCTTTCCATGTATATTTCATAGAGAAGTATTCATGTATTCATTCAAGCTTCCCATATCTTGCACCCACTCTCATGATTTGCACAATGAATTTCTTCTCCCTGTGTTTATCCTCATCACCACTGGTCAAAGAAATACCATGAGCTCAATACCAATTTCGCCAAAGCAATACCATGAGCCTTCAATACCACGAGCCAACCAATACCATGAGCTCTAATGTCCACGGCCCTGGTTTTGCACTTTTTGAGCGCTTTTACCCATACGCGACTTGGCACGTTATTTTCCGCGTGCATACGCAACTTTCCCTAGGACAATCCGCGTATACCAAGAAACATACTCTTTTTCATCATAGAATTAGCACATGATGAATTCCTTTCTTCATTGCCTTCTGTTCACACTGTAGATACATCAGATTTCCTTCATCAAGGACATATTCTATCAAGCACAACTTCATCAAGTAAGTTGTCATCATCTTCATCAAGTGGGTTGCCTTTCAAGGACAACACTTAGCATCATATTGTCAACAAACATCATATCACATCGGATTTACATCATTTACTAAGTCCATCAAGTCAAGCATAACTTCATCAGGTGGATTGCCATCAAGGACAACACATGTCAACAGTCAAATGTCTTCATCTTCATTCAGTGGGTTGCCATCAAGGACAACATCCTGCATCATATTTCCAACACTTTACTGCGTGGCAGCACCATCGAGTAGCCCTTGTTTAGAGCATCCAAGTGGAGTCATCATCGGATTCATGGAGTCTATCCCGATTCCCATTATACCCCGCTATAGTCCTCCATCCCTCATTACTTGGTTTCTCTCTTGTGTCGCACATTATGGCCTTCAGTCCCACTGTCCCTTATCCCTGATGATATTGTGTCAGTCACTGCCATGTCATTCATGCCCTTTATGTTCTAGCAAGGGAAGTCGTCCATTCGCTACTCAGTCCCTTCCATTCCACCATCATCATTGGTATTAGTCTGTCCGTCGCTCTACTATTTTCTCTCGTGCCTTAGTTGAGGATCTCTCATTGCCTCACATATGGCGGACCTCCTTCTGTTGAAATCATCTCCTTCATTCTAGAAGACAGGTCTAGAGGGCGGTGTACCTTGGTTCCAGCTTCCACTCTTGTTCAGTGCCTCGGATCAGGCAAAGGGATCTCTCATTTCCCTTTGACTTGATTGTTTCTCCACTCCAGCTCCTTGCAGCATGATCGAGATCCATATACTTGATGGTTCAGTGATGCAGCAGTAGCTCTTGGTGATTCCCAGGTGTGTGTGATATGTCTCAGCCCTCATGAGGGGGTGGCCCTGCAGGTAGCCCCCCACATACCCGAATGACCTCTTCATTGCAGCCCTCTATGCAGCTCCATATATTTGATGATGTCATCCTTAGCCGCTTGCAGCGCCTCTTTGATTTACATGTATCCGTCAGATTTTGTGAGCCCTTCCCCGCTTATAGGTGGAATTTGGGTTGTATTTGTATCTCATGTACTCAGATATTATTGTATAAGTCCTGGCTGTTATCCCAGGCACAACATGTATGTGGGATCCCTCATTGTATTTTTATCTGGCTCATGTTTATGCCGGCTGTACTTTATGGTTCGGTGCCTTGTTTATTGGACACACTATTCTTTTGTACTTTGTCTCGACGGTCATAGGTATGCCTCCCCTGCCGCCTTTAGCACAGGTACCCTCTCATAAAAAGAGACTTGTTGCACCTGCAAGTCTCGTCTCCTCAGGGTCTAGTTCTTCAGCAAATTAGTCTACCTTACATTTCTCTCTTTGACTTCCCTTTTGATGTCTAGTGATTGAGTTCTTACAACGTAATTCGGTCATACGATTTGCTCCTAACACTCGCACGCTGGGGGGCAATCTGTTACACCATTTTTTGATCATCTAACCTACTATCATTAGATGGACCCAAGTACACCATGTAAGACCAATTTTACCCTAAGTAAAATTGCTTTCACTATGTCAAATAACTTAATAAACCACATTTATTAGGTTGTTTATGGTCTAAACAGGAAACCCCAAAAGGAAATATTAAAAAAATCTATATTTGTTTGATTTTTCTCATGGAATAATTAATTAAACAATAATTTAATTATTATTCCTCATCATGTTTAACCCAAAACAAAGAAATTAATTAGATAAATCTCTATTTATCTTATTATTTTCTAGGAATAATTATTTAAATCTTATTTAAATAATATTCCTTGTTAAATATGACTAAATCACCCAAAAATAATTAAATAAATCATTATTTATTTGATTATCATTCAACCACTTCCTTAAAATGATAAATAAATCATTTATTTATTTATTATTTACAAATAAAGGGATTTGACCCAAGTCAAATACCTTTTCCCTCCAACAAATATAATAAAATATTCCATAAAAGGTGGATCTAGATTTGGTTAGCGTTATTTTAATCATGCACCAAGATCTAGAATGACCCAATATTTTGTTATAAATAGGAGGGTTTTCCCTACCATTCTTCACCTTTTGTTGCCTATTAGATCACTCTTGGTCGGACTTTGAGCCATTATCATTGTCATATTTTTCATTATTTGCTGTGTGAGCTCCCTTTGAGTTCTATCTTTGTCTGGGTTTTCTACACCAACATGAGAGAGAAATGCTAGATCTGAAGTGCTGAGGACTTCCAAGAACCCATCCCATTGAGGAGAATTGGAAACATCTTCTTGTTTTCCTCCCAGGTGCCCTTAATACAAAAAATTCTTTAAAAAATTGTTCTTGTCTTGTCTATTGGATATATGGAGCAAACCCTTCTTTTTACTGCTTAATGTCTTTCTATGCATAGATATGGTTTTTTGCAGCTCTTGTCTTGATCAAATAACTGCAGATCTGAAGATATTGATAGCCACATTTGATGTTAGGGCTATTAGTTATGCGTAGCTAAAGTGGTCTTTTTTCGTACACTTCAACAAAGGATTCATACTAACACCAACTACTCTTCATCTTCCTAAAATGTTCCTTTTGTCCATTCTTCTTGGTTAGAATATTTTTCTATATATGTCTTTGGTGTATGGTAATATGGGGTGCTTTTCTATTCAATTCTCAACTTAGATATTATTCCCAAGTGTTCATAAGACCATGTAAAACTAGGCTTAAACTTTAGTTGTTTTAAGACTACCTCAACCTCCTTTACAACTGCTCTGCTGCTTACGATATATCGGTCTATTTATACCTTTATTTTAAACTATGATTTGTTCTTTTTATACAAAAAATGTAGTTCATCCATATTGAGAATTTTCCTAGCATATTGTAAAGAAAAAATCCTAACTCAGACAAAAATTGGAAATCTATAAGGAGGGAGTTCAGTTCCATAAATTGTAATGTCTATATAATTATGGTATTAATACCAATATCCCACCTTAGATTGTTCAGAAAGGTTCATGACTTTCTTGATTTCTGGAGATATTTTCAGTAAAACATCACTCAATAATAAGCATAGAGAAGTATAAAGGAACTTATCTACAAAATCTGTGTAAGTATATTCCTATGAATTTTTTCTAACGAGTGAAGTCCATTGGATAAATGAAAAAAGGTTACCATGCTCATCCATTTTATTAAAATGAAACTTGAACATGTCTCCTTGATGGTATAAAATTAAATATACTAGCTCTAACTGATATTTAAAAAATCATTCAGTTTTGAAATTTTTGAATTGTTCATGCATCGCTTAAAAAAAAATGTACTATTATAAAAACATGTTGAAGTATTCAATCGTATTGTGGATATTGATAAGAATCCTAAGAGTACCTCACCAACCCATAGATCTGTGTAGTATCCCAATAATCGAGCTACCATGGAAATCATTTTCTTTGATATTTCATAAAAGAATGAAACATGGTATGGAGGGTTATTTCTAGGAAATTCAACTGTTTCAAGAAGGAAATTTTCAAAAATATGGGTTCTTTGAGAAAATGTGAGGTTGTTATATAGTTCCATTAGTGATTCAGGGGAGAAAGGATGAAGGGAAGCTTGCGGATCTATCTACAGGGTTTGGAAAATACTTTCAAGGGAAATTGAGAATATAAATTCATTATTTGGAGCAATCACTACTTTCTTTCTTGGTAAATATGTAAGATGGCACCAGGAAATCAATTCAATGAAATAGTGGATTTAAGGGAATATGAATTAATCAAGAATAGACTCCTAAATTTTTTTATTCATCACTCTTATTAAGATTCTTTTTCTTTTCCGAATTTTGAAGTTCATAGAGGTCAAACTTACAATCGGTCTTAGAAAATTTAAATTGGGTGTCAGTCAGAGGGGATTTATCAAGGTCTGGTGTAAGGGGAATCATGGGGTCTTCTTCATTCCTCTTTTCCTTTCCTTTATTATTTTTCATTCTTAATTGAAGGTGAGCGGAATATAAACAGGTTAGCTTAGAGGTAAATTGGATTGAATTGTTGAGAAATAGTTGACACTGTCATTTATCTCGTCAATAACCTGCAACAATGAATGTAGCTGGAAGGAAAAAAAATTCAGACTCCTATGCTTAACTTATAACTACAATGGCGAGGTAGAATAGCAGAAACATTATCATTTTTTGGAGCGGGAGATATTAATTAAAGAACAACCAATTGGTAGAAGTTTTTACTTTTCCAACAGTCAACTAACATGGGAGGTGATGATGTGGACAAGTGGCGGAAGGTAATGGGCCTAGGGTACAGGTATAAACATTAGCAGACAAGTTAGAGGAAAGGTAGTTTTCCTGGGTCGGGTGTTGGCGATAAAATGTTTCGGGAAAGGACCCCCCAAAATAATTATGGAAGTGACATATCGTGTCGGGCAGTAAAAGTTTAACTACTTTTTGGGCCTCCCCCTCCTTTTTAACTGTTGATATTCTGGGGGGTCCGAAAATTTCCTCCCTTCATTGATCTTAGCGGGAGTGATCTCAGTCGTAGATTAGTGCACAACTTCTATTCATAAGGCAACAACAACCTTTTGTCATGTAATAAATAAAAACTATAGTTTACAAAAAAAAAAAAAAAATCTATTTTTTTAATTTTGAAGTGTCATTTTGACTTGCACACTTATAGGGGTATTAATATACAAAAAAAATTAAAAATTTTATTCACTTTTTCTTTCACATTTTATTTTATCCCCTTTTTATTTTATTTTTCTTTTGTATGTATATTCATCTAAAAAAACCTACAAAAAATAAAATCTACGTGGTACAAAAAGATTACAACAACTCTAAGGGAAGAACCAAATGGCATAAGATTCTCATCCAACTTAATATTTGGTAAATCAGAAAGTTGGTGATGAAACGCTTCAATTATTGTAGGTGAGTTATCATGTAAATGTTTATTTAGAAAAACTACAGCATTTTCTACACTCTGATGTTGCATTATCATGTTTAAAAGGTAATATCAAAAGCGAGGATGGCTTCCAAATATCTGGTCATAGTATTTAAGAAGATGCAATGCATAGTCGTGAATTTTGACACTACAAATGTGTGGTTGCAACCAATCAACACCACCCGTGGGGAATAATGTGGGGAATTCGATATCTAATAACCCCTTTTTATTATATTCATTATATTAATTGACTGGAGAAGATCAAATATTGGGCCAATCCATTTCTTGAACAAGTTAAGAATCAAAATAATCAAGAAATCCTCTAATTTCTTCCACTTCTCTTCGCTTATTTGGTAAGCGAGCAACAAAAGAAGAAGGAGCAGAGGGAAAACGCTCATCAGGAAACACTTAATTATTAGTTTCATTGATATGAGATTCTCCAATATCACAATCAATGGATGTTTTTTAGTTTTTAATTTATAATTATTTGGAAATTAAATTTTAAGGATGTTTATTAGTTTCTATGTGATGTTTTTTCTTTGCTTCTAACATCAATGGATGGAAATTTTTGGTAGTTAGTTTGTATGGCTCTATTCAAATGAGGTGTTTTATGTTTCAACAAAATATAATACATTATAAAATTAAATGTCCAAAAAATAATGATTAAAAAATGGAAAACAAATTAACAACATTGAACATTTACATTAGTTTGACAATTTGATGTTTTGGATTCAATTTCTCCAACCTAATCAGATGAAATCATTCTTTTTCCATATAAATTTATAAAATAAAATTTTCAACTAACTATGATTAAAAAAATGATAAAAATATAAAATAAATTCAACATTTACATTTGTTTGGCGATGTGGATGAATGTTATGAGATAGTTCCTCTTCACTTCTAACATCAGTAGATGGAACATCTAAGAAGTTAATTTGTATGATTCTATTGAAATGAGTTCTATCTTGTTTGAAGAAAATAAATTATGGAATAAAATTCAATGTCCAACCAACTAAAAATTTAAAAAAGTAAAAACAAATCAAATACAATGAACATTTACATTAGCTTCCCAATTTGATTTTCAAGGAGAAGGTAGAGGAAGGTTATGAGATGGTTCATCTTTACTTCTTAGATTAGTAGATGGAATACTTGGGGAGTTCATTTTTAGACCTCTATTAAAATGATTTGTATCCTATTCCAAGAGAAGAAAATACCTTAAAATTTTAGTAAACAAAAATTTTGTAAATAGAGGAATGTAATAAAGCAACCACTATTGCTCTAAAATAAAAATATAATTGTGTTACCTCCATTGTTCCACATGAATTCTATCACGGATGACTGATTCTATTACTGGAACAACATTAGTTTGAGAAGGGGGATTGGAAGATCCAATTTTTCAAGCAATTGGGTCCAAATTATCAAACAAATGGGAAATTAAAATATCATCCAAATCATCACATACGATGTCATCATTGCCTCCACCACAGATGTTTTGAAACCTTTAGCCTTGCTTGAAACATGAAGTTGCAGACACATAAGGGTTAGCATGTAAATTTTCATCCACGTTATTGATATGATGTTCTGACCGATTATGAGATGTTTCCCCAATATTATGAACAATTATAGTAGAGCATAGAACAAGAAAATTATGCTAACGAGGACCATGTTCTGAAAATGAACTATCAATGTGAAATGTTCTTTCCATGATATCATCCATGGTAGGATACTTACGAGGAATCATAATTTGAAGAGTGGTTTCACTCATTATTTTATGATATGTACCTCTTCTATGCTCATTTATTGTGTCCTTATTATGTTGATATCGTAAACGATGACTTTCATTAGACCTGTCACATGATGCTGGTGACAGATTTTGTTTTCTTGTGCACTTGCTTGTGCCTTCAGATGAAATTTCTATAATGAATAATAATATATTTATTATGGAACCATAAAAATGGAACACATAATATATCTAATATAAACAAACATAGAAGAATTAAAATTTGACAATTTTTTTTCTGGCAAACATATAGAAACATGAAAAACGTATATTGTATTTTTCCAATGGTATAAACTTATCAAAATGTATAAGGATTTTTCAAAATGGATAAGAAAATAAATGTATTTTTCCAAATGGATAGCAATAGTATAATAATTATATGGCTTGGAAGTATATTTAAGTATTTGGAACTGTATGCTATCAAAATATAAAAGTAAATATTAAAATGTACACAAATATATAACATTGTTTGAGAACCAATGGGAAAAAACTAATACAAATAAAATGTACAAAGTAAATCATATGAGCTATAATTATAAAAATAAAATATTCACATGCAATTAAGAGAACTTAAGGGGATAAAATATGAAATAGTTTCCAGAAAATTGCAAGGGGATTAAATATCCAACATCTGATAGATACACATATTTCTGAAGGATCCATATAAATATCCATACAATCGTAATTTTCCAGTATTAGCATATAGACCCAAAAATATGTAAAGTAAAAAAAATGGAAATATTTTCCACGATCATAAAGAGTACATAAAATAAAAATATTTATAAGAAATCCCAACATGACTAATAGCCTAAGGCTCCATATCCATATCTAATGGTGGAATCTCATTAATAGAATCCATATAGGGATAAATTGCAAAAACATTTCCAGGCGCAATCAAATCATTGCAGTACTGCAGCGTTTGATACCAAAACCCAGACTTGCATATCGTCATTTCATATAATAGGAAAGGAAATTCACTGCAATTGCACATAAGAACCACAGCATGGATTGTTCGAAATAGAAGATAACGAGGAAAATTTCTATTTATATTTGTTGAAATATCTTCCAAAAACATCCATCTAAAGCCCCAATCATCCTCAAAATAGTCAAATATTCTTTCAACGCCTGCTTGACTAAATTGGAAATTATTTATTTCTTTAATTCACCATACAGAAGTGGAGCCATCATTGAAAATTCATATTAATATATTCATGTATATTTCTAATCACACATATCATATGTTTGTGATTAGAACAAATGAAAAACCCATTCATTTTTTATTACATCAAACTAATAGATTGTATACTCATATCGAGGATAATATTCATAATCCTTGTTGAGATAAAGCCAAAATAGTTTACTTTTATAAAATACTCCATTCTTAGGGGGTGAAGTGCCACCAAATGGAAGATCAATGATTCACCAGACTCTATCAATACTACTGTAAGCATAAAATTTAGACCTCAGTCTATCATACATATGTTTTAGAACAACTCAGTCATATTTTTTGCTGGTTACATTTTCAAATAATGAAAATAATCCCCAGTCTCCAATTCGTATTAGCCCTATGTTTTTAAATGCCTTTGGAAAATTTTTCATTACAAAATAGTTGTGTGAATGGGAGCATTATGTTGGCAATGATAAAACTACAATTGTTCCAACAATAGACTCTACTATGTATCTGGAACGTATGAATCACAAATGAAACGAGATATGTTCCCATTCTGATTAAGGTATTCAACAAAAGTGGAGTCATCATTGACAAGGCATACCAATAGATTCATGTATATTGCTAATGAAATATATCCTATGTATGTGATTGGAACAATTGAAAAACTCCATTTATTTTTTATTACATCAAATGAGTAGATTGTATACTCATATCGACGATAATATTCATACTCCTTCTCAATATAGTGCCAAAATAGTTTACTTTTATAAAACACTCCACTTTTAGGTGGTGAAGTGTGACTAAATCAAAGATCAACGCTTCGCCAAAGTCTATCAAAACTACTACAAACATAAAATTTAGACTGCATTTTTTGATACATATTTTTTAGAACAGCCGAGTCATATTTTATGTTGCTTACATTTTCCAATAATGAAAATAATCATGTCTCCAATTCGTATTGTCCCAATGATTTTAAAGGCCTTTGTAAAAGTTTTCATTAAAAAATAGTTGTTTGAATGTGAGCGTTATGTAGGTAATGAAAAAAATTCCATTGTTCCAACACTCGATTCTAGTATGTATATGAAGCCTATGAATCACAAATGAAAATGATATATGTGCCCATCTGATTAGAGTCTTCAACATAAAAATAATTTTCCTCATTATTGATTAAAGAAACCATAAATCCAAATTCGTTCGTAGATACATGGTTGCAACTCAATAACAAATAAGAAATTTGCAAAACATTCTTCCATTCCTTACAAATAGGGTTAAAATTTATCACAGCCGATGGAGGGAGTCAGAGGAAGACAGTTTACAAAATATCAAATGGAAGACAACTCCAAATAGCTCGATCCATGATCAAACAATGAAACCACCTAACGTAAAAAAAAACACATGTTATATCAACAAAACAATTTTAAATTAATGTTGAATAGAATTAAAATTAACATACGTACTTAGTTTTCCATCCAAAAATATAGTAAACTTCACATATACATATTGCATAAAATCAAATGAAGGATAAGAACATTATTATAACAATGAACAAAAACTCACAATTTTATAAATGTAATGTTTACAATCCAATATTGTTTGTTAATAGACCTATATTTATATTTTAAATAATGTCTGTGTTTAATATTAATGTTAATGTTTTATGTTCAATATAAATGTTAACAGTAAACTATTTTTATTATTATTAAAAATATTAATCATATAAACCTCACCTTATAAAATAACGTAATGTTACATGAACCAAATGATATAAAAATACCAAATATTTTAGTTTTAATTTCATTGAACCTAAATAAACCTATCAAGCTTGTTGTCTAATGAAAATATTTATATTAATGTTTAGATTAATATATAAATGCAAAAAAATAACTTTTATATAAATTTTTATGTTTAACATTAATATCTATATTTAATATTAATATTAGGTTTATAATATTAATTATGATTAATATTAAAACTAACTAATACTAATTATATTAATTTTATTGATATTAATATTACCAATATTAATAATATTATTAAATAATCAATAATATTAATAATATTAATTAGTATTAATACCATTATTAATATTATTATATTATTGATATTAATATTCACATTAATAATAATAATTAATTATTAATTTTTTTTTTCCTAAGTTAAGGTAATCTATTAACAAAGGAAATAATGTACAGCAGGCCGAAGCCTAATCTTTGCCTAGTATTGTGGCAATATTGACAAAAAACTAGAGAGAAAGACTGCCCTCATAGAGGGAAACTAGCCTTGAGCAGTTTTCTAAATGTTTCCCACATAGGGGTACCATAGAATGATGTTTTTGAAGTTTACAGCTATCATAAACTGAGCTATGAACTGATACTACAAAATACTCAAAAACAAGCCCGAGAGTATGGGCCAAAACTAAACAGGAAAACCAAACCAAGAAGGAGCGACTACTCATCAGGTGGTTCTTCCACAACTCTGCACCAGAGTGCATCTGGGTCGTCGTCTTTCATGAACAGGTCCGTGATGGAAGTGACCACCTACCTAGAGGGTGGTGGAACTCCTTGCACCATAATCACGTCATGAGTCTCACTCGCTTGCCCAGGATCTCCTTGCGCCATTTCCACATCCTGATTCCCGCTCGCTTGACCTTGCATTGCCTTGCTCGACGAGTGCACCAACCCTGCCAGCTGGTCCGAGGTCTGGGCATCAGCTTTGCACATGCCCATCGGGCTCGAACTATGAGCGTCCACCTGGGGCTCTTCGTGGAAGACCACTGTAATAGAGGTCGTGACCCGAGGGCGATTGAGTGAGCAGTTGAAATAAAAGTGCACCGTTTGAGGCGTTGGGAGAGGCGGAGCGAAGAGATTTGGAGGCTCCGGGGAGCCCAGGCATTGGCAAGAGTGAGGCAAGCGACCCCTCCTATTTCAGAAATGGAAGCTCGAGTGTGAAGACGAATCTGAGGAGGTGGTGGAGATGGAGGGAGAGTACTGAGGTTGCCGTCTGGTGATTCCCCTACGGCACCTCATCCTTTGACGAAGGCAAGGCATAGTCTCGGTCTCGACAGAAGGCCCAAGAAGCGATGGAAGAGCAGGACTGATAGAGGCCTGGAGCAAACGAAAGTTCAGAGAGATCGAAGAAAGCATACGAAGCCCAGAATGTTAGAAGTGGAAATTCTCTCCAAGTTCTAGATAGCAGCTCAGCGGGCTACATTTTCCTGTAACCGTTCTCACACTGGGGAGCCCTGCGTCCGAGGAGCACCACTGTTTCATCGATAGAGGAGCGCTATCAGAACCAAAGAAACTCACCATAATTTCAATCCAAATGACCCCACATTGTAAAACACCCGGTATTAAACCTCCATTAATAAGAGTTGAAGGCCAATGCATATCGTCACACGCGAAATTGCACAAAGGAGTGGAGTTGGGATTGCAAACAACGCCGGGAGTAAATGCAGTCGCACAATTTGCAGCCGGAGTTAAATGCCAAATTTCAACCGCATTTTGAGTTGGCAGGTGTCTCCACGCCATGCCGCACCCATGTCCCATCGAATTAATATATGTCCTCCTCACCCGCATCCGGGAGCTCTGCATCACTCTGGACCAATGTTTTGCATTCCTGTTTCTGATCATGATTCTGAATTATGTCGATAGTACCTGTAAAAATATTATGCACTCTATCCACTCCCATGTTGGCTAGTAGATCAGCGACCTTTTTTCCTCCCCGTCTGATATGCTTGAACAGGAGTGGTCGGTTGTTGTGGAGCCACTATTCTATAGCCTCCAATCGTGCCTCAAGTCTCCAACTGTTGGCGATTTTGTGCGCATGAACCCCATTTTGGAGTTGATTGGCCATCTTGATTAGAATTTGGGAGTCCCCTTCAATCACCAGAGGGTGAAACCCATGAAGTTGGGAAAGGGGCAGACCCTGCCAAAGACCTTCCAGGTCAGCCAAATTGTTCGTGTCCCATCCAAGGCTTCCTAAGTAGATTACGAGAGGATTGACGTCATGATATCTGAAAATGCCTCCAAATCCCACTTTTCCTGGATTAGCCTTTGATGCACCATGAAAGTTGAGTTTGAAGGTGTTCTGTGGAGGAGGAATCCACGAGTGCATTTTGGTGTCAGTGGTTCTAGAAGTTCTGTGATTTTTCTTTCCTTGGGGAAGTTGAATGCTCCAATTTGCCCAAATGGCCTTTTCATTTGCAAGAGTTGGATAGTCTTCTATATTCCATGATTGTAGAGCCAAGGTCTCTGTGATATTGAGAAGAAATTTCTCCGAATGATGTCTAGAGGAGTGTTTTGATCTTTGAAGATGCGCTTGTTTCTTTCTTTCCAGATAGTCCATAGGAGAAGGCCTAAGATAATTCTCCATAGTTGATTTAGTAATTTTCTTTTGAATGGAGTCTGATGCCAGTTGCGAATGGATTTGATTATGTCTTCAGAGACTCTGCATCTTTTTTGGAAATGAAAACTGGCTTTCTCCCATAATTGATTAGCCAGAGGGCAAGAATTGAGGAGATGCTGCAGAGTTTCCTCATGAGAATTGCAATTGGGACATTATGAGGGGCCATGAAAGCTTATATTCTAGAGATTGTCCCAAGTGAGGATTATTTGATGACCAAAGAGCCATATGAATAAGGAAACTTTAGGCCATACACCAATTGCCCAAATTCTGCTCCATAAAGGATCCTGGGCCATTGGATCATTGCATATTATTTTATATGCCTCTTTGGTGGAGAAGGAACCCTTTGGGGAGTATGGTCATATTAGAATATCCCTGCTATTAGATGATCTAATGTGTCGAATTTGAAGCTCTGAGTTTATGGCTTCCAATGTCTGCTCATTAGCATTCCTGATCATCCTTTCAGCCTGTTTCCATTGTCTGTATCCCTGTACTGTACTGAGTGTCCATTGTTGTTGAACTATTTCCAGTTGTTGCATATCCCAGTCTGGACTAGGAGGTGGTCTGTAGATACTGGTGAGTTTTGGGAGTTGATGCCAAGAATTAGTCCATAATCGAGCGGTGTTTCCATCCCTTATTTCCAAAAAGCTGTGTTGTTGGATCAGCAGATAGTGTTGTTTAGCAGCGTTCCAAATGAGAGATCCCTTCTCTGTTGGAGTGAATCTAATGAGTTATTCTGATGGTCTTTGGTTGGCATAATTTTCATTTTAGATAATAGCCCATGGCTTGTTGGAGGTAGTGAGCCATTGCCACCAAATTTTAGCACTCATAATAGAATTGTTATGAATGGGATATCGTAGCCCTATTCCCCCTTATTCCTTTGGCTTGCAGACTGATGACCATTTAACCAGAGCCCATTTACGGTTTGAACCAGTGGAGCCCCATAGAATGTTGCATTGTAGAGATTTAATTTTTTTGAGGACCCATTTTGGCGTAGCCAGGATTGAAAAGAGGTAAAGAGGCATAGCCTGTAGCACTACTTTGATTAGGACCAATCTACTCGCAATGTTCAGAGTTCTATGAGTTCATAATGAAAGACGAGCTTCAAGTTTTTCAAGGAACCCTTGCCAGGAAGCATGCTTAATATCCGAGTCGATTAAGGGAGCGCCTAGGTAATTGGAAGGTAGAGAGGCTATGGAGAAGCTAAGAATGCGGGCAATAGCATGTTGAGTTATTGGAGGGGTATGAAGGAATAAAATATGGGACATAACATTGTTAATGCTTGCCCCGGAGGCAGTCGAGAAGTCAACGAGAAGGGATTTTAATTAGGATGTTTCTTGAATTGAAGGGTAACCAAACAACATGTTGTCATCAACAAACTATTGGTGGGTAAGGGCTGGGTAATTGTGGATAGAGAGGCCTCGGGGCTCCTGGGATGGAAGGGCATGTTTGAGATGTCGACCAAGACCTTCCGCCATTAAAACAAAGAGGAAAGGTGACAGGATATCCCCTTGTCTAATACCACGAGAGGGGTTGAACGGTCGAGAGGGAATTCCATTAATAAGGATAGAAAAGAAAGTGGAGGAAATCAGACTCGAGACCCAGCGAACCGAGGTTGGGTAGAAACCAAAAGCAGATAACATTTTTTGAATATAAGTCCAGCTTAACTTGTCAAATGCTTTAGAAAGATCAATCTTGAGAATCATACTTTCCTGTTTGGTGTGCTTGAGGGAGTGTATGATCTCGTGAGTGAGGATTATGCCATATAGTATTTTCCTTCCTTCCACATATCCTAATTGTTCTGGCGAGATGAGAAAGGGTAGAAGCGGCTTCAATCTATTGGCAATGACTTTATAAATGACTTCATATATGACATTGCATAAGGCTATTGGGTGGAATTTGTCTGGCGTACTCGTGTTTTCTTCTTTTGGAATTAGGGCAATGAAAGTCGAGTTCAAAGAGGGGAGAAGCCAGTGCATAGAGTGAGATTCCTCCACCACCAACCATACCTCCTCTTTGATAAGATCCAATAATTTGTGGAATAAGGTGGTATTAAAGCCATCCGGACCCGGAGCTTTACCTTCCTTGATCCGCTTCATGGCAAAATCAACCTCTTGAGTCGAGACAGGTCGCAGAAGAAGTTGGTTGTGCTCCTCTGTGATTATTTTTGGAATTTTTTGTGTGATTTTTTCTATGGCCGGCTGTCTGTCAATTAGGGGCTCCTGGTGCACTACCTGGAAGTGATTAATAAACTCTTCCTTGATCTCTGCATGGTTTTCCACTCTTTTCCCCACTTGATTCTGAATGAAAGTGATGGTGTTGTGCATCCGTCTTTGAATAGTAGTTCTATGAAAGAATTTGGTGTTTCTTTCACCTTCTTTCAGCCATCTGATTCTATATTTCTGTTTCCAGAGGATTTATTCTTGCTTTGTTCTTTCCTCCAGTTGATTTTGTAGCTACTTTTCTTGTTCCATTGTCCCTTCCGTGTGACCTTCTGTGATGATTTGTTCCTGGAGAGCCCTCATTTCTTTTTTTAGATCCTGCTGTGCCTGAAAGATATTTCCAAAGGTGGTTTGATTCCAGCGCTTGATATGGGTTTTAAGGAATTTGAGTTTTTGTTGAAATTGGAACATTTTGGACCCTTCTGGCGGCGTGAAGTTCTTCCAGATGGAGCTGATGAGGTCATTGAATGCGGGTTGGTTGAGCCAGAATGCTTCAAAGTGAAAATTACATCTGGTGGAGTTACCTGGTCTTTTCCATTGAAGAGATATAGGCCAATGGTAAGATCCGGTAAGAGGGAGAATAGAGGTCGAGATTTCTCCTCCAAGATATACTGCATTATCTGAGATGAGAAATCTGTCTAGCTTGGAGGTGATATGATGTCGTCCTACCTTTCGATTTCTCCAAGTGTCAATTCCATTACAGAATTGCAAATCTATTAGCACATTGTTTTGGATGAAATCTTTAAAGTGGTAACTCTCGTGCTCTAGTTTGGCTCTGCCTCCCTACTTTCCTCCAGCTTGGTGATCATATTAAAGTCACCTCCTATGATCCAGAGTGGATGGAATCTATTGAATTTGAGTGCTCCTATAGTTTCCAAAAGTGCAAGCTTACTACCCGCTTCGTGAGGAAAATATACATTAGTAAGTTGTCCATGAATGTTGGTTCGTATGATGTGAAAAGTAGCTTGAATAATATGGTGGGAGGCATGGAAATCTGAGAGAGATATGCCCTGTGTGTTCCAGGCAATAACCAACCCTCCAAAGGCTCTCGAAGCATCCACAGCCACCGAGTGACAACCTTGCCAAGCTCTTGAGAGGATGTTTCCAAGAGTGATGCTATTACATTTTGTTTCCTGCATGAAGAAGATCTGGGGCTGCTCCTGCTTTATCATTTTTTTTATCATTCTGAGTTTCCCAGGGCTGTTGAGCCCTCTTAGATTCCATGAAGTGAGTTTCATGATTCACTATTTGGGAGAGGCTTGTAGTACTTTTTCAACTTGGTGTATCTGCCTGATTCAACCAGGATTTTTCCTACTGTGATAGTTCTTTATAGATCTATTTTTCTTCCTAGCTTCTTGGAGTCTTTAGGAACTTGGTTTCCATCCCACTGACTACCCGGTTGTATTCCCAGTTCTTTCTACTAAAAGGATCTGGATATGATGACTTCCAAAGTATCGAGCTAATGCTCTTGAATTTTGTCAAATTCTTTCCTTCAGCAGGCTTGTTCGAGCTCAAAAATGTCGATTCCTCTCAGGTCGATGCTTTCCGGTTCTTCATCCATATTTTGTACTTGACTGCTTTCTTCTGAGGCTTGGCTAGGGATACAGTCTACATCCATTCCATTTGGTTTCCAGTCGGGGTCTTTCAGGAGAGCATTTGGATTTCCAAGTTTATCCCCCATGGACGGAGGAATGGGGGAAGAATCAAGCACTGGGGGAGGAGAGGTCGATTTGACCGCCTGGGGGGCTTGCTAGCTTGCATTTGGGGAGCTTTCAGCAGCTGTGGCTAGAAATTCAAAGCTATTACTCGTGGAGGGGATGGTCGAGGTAGCTTCGTTGGTATTTTTCCCATTAGCAGATTTTTTGTGACTTATTTCTACTAGTGACCTTGGTAAACCCTTCTTGTGCAGACTTATCTGGGAGATCAGAGGATTCTGGATTAGCATTTAGTGGGCAATCCCAAAAGAGATGCCCATTAATATGACATTTGTGACAATGGAAGGGTACATGTTCAAAATCTAAGTGCTGGATCCATTCAAAATCATCGTGATATATACTTACCAAGTCTGGGAGGGCTATATCTAGGCACATATAGAAACAGATGCGTGCATAAGAGGTGTATCTGTGTAGCTTCGTTTCCTTAGCAATTTTTATGAATTCCCCCAACCCCCTGCCAATGTCTCTCAAAGATTCTTCATCCTAGTATTCCAAAGGGAGCGAGTACATCCTGATCCATACTGGTGCCCAACCAAAATATTCCTTGTCTGGGTTGAATCTCTCCACCCAATCCCTTAAGTACAAGCCAGCTGAGTTTAAGAAGTAGGGGCCTTCATCCAGAAACATGTTGCGGTCTTCAATACAGATGAAGATTGCAGTAAAAAACCCTTTTGGTCCAAGCTATAGGGTGACATGCCCCTTCGGCTTCCATTTGGCAGAAATCCATCCTTGCAAAGCTTTTTCAGTCGGCCAGAATCCAATGAATTTACCAATGAGGGCATGGTCCTTCATGTACTGGATTTGACCATTTATTCTATGGCTGGGAAGTTCAATTTTTGGCCTTTAAACAACGATGGGTTTGCAGGTGGTTGACGTCAATGTGGGCGTTTATTTTTTCCCAGCTTCTTCTTCCTATACTTCACTGCGCTTTTCTGTTGAGACGTTTTGTGAATCTTGCATCAAGGTGTCCTTAGCACTTGGATTCGTCTGTTCTGAGACAGAGTCCTTGGAAAGTTTCTTAGCATCTTTTTTTTCATTGTCTGAGGGGGAAAGCTGTGAAGCCCCCTCGGGAGGGTCTGCCATTGCAGGGAGGCCTATGCCAGTTCACGGTGATCAAGGAGGTGGGATCCAGAGGAAAGTAGAAGACAGACAGAGTCAGACTGCACCGTTGCAGGAGCGAGCAGAAACCCTAGGAGAGCAGAGCGCGTGCCTAGAGGTATTTTATGGGCTTTTGTAAAAGTTAATTAATTATTAATTATTAGAAATTATATTAAGATTATTAATATTGATATTAATATTAATTATTATAATTTTTTTAATTATTTTATTAATATTAATATCAATATTAATTATTAAGCATGAGTAATAAGTAAAACTTAAATTTTAAATGGATTATGACTATTTTTATTTAAATGTAATTGAGCTAAATTTTATATTATTAACTTTAATAAAAATTTTGTTATTTTTCTAATTGAATTTTCCATTTCTCTAACTTTTTCTAACATTATAAATAATATTAATAATAAATTTAAAATTCCAAAATCCAAGAAGACATCAAACAAGAGAATTTTATCTGTATTTTTTATATTCTCACAATAAAAAGTAAAAGTCAAAAGAATTAGGTTTTACCCAACACAATATTGTTTTTTTCACTTAAAGTATCTTTCAAGTGTAGTCCCAATCATTTCTTATTATAGGCACATGATGGGCCTGACTAAGTCTTATCTAGATTTTAGTGTGCAAATATTCCATGAGTAAATAAATATTACAGCATTTGGAATTTTCCTTTGTTGTCTTACCTTAGTTCTATTAAACCCACAATTTTATTATGCAATTATTATAAGTAAATAAGTATTATAACGTTTAGAATCAAAATTGGTTTGATTATTAATTAGGTAACTATAATTTGTTCCAGATGCGGATTCTTGGGTTGCTTGATGGGACAAGGGTCCCTATCCAGCTCCCAAAGGAGCTCGCATGGGAAGCCCATATGGCTCCCTGTACCAGCATTTATGATCTCATTAACTCTCCAACTCGGGCAGGCGATTATTCTCTTGATCGACTCACAATGCCATTTCATATGGCGGTTCTTCTGGTCTTGGCATTCAATATGGATAGTGCACATGATTGTGTTTGCTATGGCAGATCTCCGACTCCCCTCCGTGGTAAATGCCCTCCTCGCTTTGTAGACTCTAGTGTGAGAACCCATACTGGTCGTCGGTGCAACCTTCTTGCATGTTTTGAGACTCTCCCTGGGTATCACTACTCTCACAGCTCCCTCTGCAGTGTTAATCCTCTTCCCAGAGTTTCGGCAAATCATCTTGGTGGTTTGGACTCTCCTGTTCGTGCTGAGTTGGCAATCTTCCACGGTATTCACTCCTCTCTCAGGGATCATGAGTTCTCAGTCCGTCCTTTCTACTCGTGTCTCCATCGCCCCGCCCCCATCTCCATGCCTCGTCTCCGCCAAAGAATGCGATGCAGGCGAGGAATTAGTCAGGGCCTTGCCACTTATCATTGCCCTACTCTTAGCTCCGCCTCGGGATCCTCCTCCACTGATGAGGAGCATGTTCAGCCTCAGGCTCCACGTGGCGGCAGAGGAAGACGACGTGGGCACCTCCCGGATTCTGTTCGTGCTGCTCTGTCAACCCCTCCCATGGCTTCTGTTCCTTCCAGCAGTGCTCTCCCCCCTGTCTCTCATGCGCTTGTCGGGCCCTTCATTCGGAAATCCTCCTAGCATGCTGAGCTTCGTTTCGACTACTCCTCTAATAGGTCCATTATTACTGCATTTATCACTATGACTCTGAGTGAAGAGATTCCTAACTTCGCTCCTGCCTGCCCATCTCCTCCCTTGCCCCCTGAGGTCTCAAGCTTCCCCGGCGGAGAGGTCCTACCTACAGCTTCCAATCTCCCTCCACAGAACACGCTAAGCAAGGAGGTTGAACACACCGACATGGAAGACACGCGCCAAGCTGGAATGAACAACAGCAGTAATGATTATGATTATGGATGAAGGATCGTGGAGGAACCTTTGTCTCCAGCACATGAACAGTGACACTTTCAGTTCTCAAGCTCTCCAGGTTTTTCTGTTCAATTACTGTTGGATTTTTTTGCTTCTTGGTCTCAAGGCTCAGCTGGAATGCCTGATTGTTAATATCAGTTCTTATTTCTATGTTACCTTGTTATGTATGAACTTAAGGCCGGTTTCCCTTTCTAGGGTGGCCAAGACATTTTTGTTAAAAGGACTGGTTTCCCATCTAGGGTGGTCCAGACTCTCTTTGACTAGATTGTTCATCAAGCCCAGTAGTCAGGCTCTCACAGCTGACACTAGGGCAGTTTTGTACTAGTAACTTTTTATACATAATAGAATTAGTTTTACATAAAAAAAAAAAATTAGGTAACTATAATTTTATAAACTAAAAAAGATTGTATGAACAAAATGTGAACAAATTTTACTACATAAAATTTATTATTTTTCCAATTTTATTATTATTATTATTTTTTCTTTCGTATAATTTTATAGACTATGAAATTTTCCTTATCATATTGAATATATTATATTATTAGATGTTGTGATAACAATAAAATAAAACATTAAATAATTAATAATAATAAAACATAAAAATAATAATATATTATATTATTAGAGGTTGTCATAACAATAAAATAAGACATTAAATAATTAATAATAATAAAACATAAAAATAAAAATAATAAGACTTTTTGTATTATAATTTTTTATTAATAAAATTATAAATATTTTTAAAAAAATATAATATATTTATTTTTAAATAAAATTAATTAATAATATGCATATTCTTAATTAATATATAGTAGTAAAAAAAGATATAAAATTAAAAAATATATAAAATATAAATTATGATTATAGATCAAAATTCATTTTACCATATAAATTAAAATAATTATAAATTATTATAATAAAAACTTTCATATTTAAATGTAATTAATAAATATATAAATATAAATGAACATAATCAATTAAAAATAGTCATATATAAATAACTATCATAATATGTATAATATTTTTTATAATTTTAATAAAATTAAAATTAAAAATATTTTTATATATAGAAACATGTAATTTATATAAATATAACTAATATAATTAAGAATCAATAGAACCCAATAATATTAATATAAAAAATGTTTACATCTTGAGAAATCTCATATATATTAAGATCAATTTATGATATTTAAATAAAATATTTCAATATTAATGTGAAAAATAAAAAATATTAATATATTCTTTGTCTCCATGTATACTTCCTCAAATAAAATAACTATAATTAAATAAAATATTTCTACATTATAATAAATAATTAAATATTAATAAATAAAATTTTAAATATTAACTCCCTCTTATCTCTAAATCTAAATTATTAAAGCTATTTACACGTAACCCCTTCATAAAAAAAGTGCTTCCTTGTTATTGGTTATGACTTATCGATTAACTAGTCAAGTGAGAAACTTGTTAGTAAAGTTTAAAAGAACTTGTTAACTTAAAAGAGTTAGTTTAGAGAGAAACTTGTTAGTTAAGTTTAAAATAATTTGTTAAGGTAAAAAAGTTATTTTATAATAATAAAAAATATTTATATTTATATATTAATTGAGATCAAATTTCCGTGGCTGATGTGCAGACGTTTACATGAATTAGAATTAAGAAGAGATGCTATGGAAACTTACGAGAAAATTCCTCGTAGTAGGTACCTAACTACCATATAGTTAGAGAGTTGTGGCTCTTGGTTTCCCTTTCCTAGAGCTATAAGGAATCTCACTGGGGCAGCAGAGTGGTTCCACCCTAAGAAGAACAGACCATAAATGAGATTGCAATCTGGAAATTGTAAGGTAGGTATATTCGAGATTTGGGCCTAGATCGAGTGGGATTTCCTCCAGACCCACGCAACACTAAACTAGAACAGATTTTGAAGTCTTCAAAGAGGTGAGATTGACTCAAGGGATAGAAGGTGTCACAGACTTTCTAGCAATTAGATAATTAACTGTGAATAATAAAGGTACTATCATTGTTTGTTTTACTTAAAGGCTGTGATTGTAAAATATTGTAGATAAAGACATATGTTGCCTTCTATATATGAAGTCTATGAAGACACATAATTAGGTGTAATCTGTAAAATCTATTATGCGAGATTTGCATAATAGAGAAAGATGAAATGTAGCAATAATTGATGCTAGAAATGGAATAGTTAGAGGGAACACATGTAGAAAATGGTTATTCTAATCTGAGAAGTGTCCCAGGTCAGGCAGTCCATTGTAGAGTTAGAATAGGAGAATACCACATACCAAGGGAGATCATTTAAACACATTATAGTGAACGGATGGGTCTGTTCATCTTTATAAAAGACATCACTGGACTATTATTTAGTATATGAAAAAGAAACTATACAATCGTAGTATCATTGGAATGAAATGGTGAAGTAATAGAAATTAGGATGACAAGGTGTTACTCTGAAACTAAAATGGAATTATTTATAATATTAATGTACAAACTGTAGGTATTAGCACAACTACATTTATTAATGTGGTTGATATATGTTTATAGGTATATTAAAATAAATATATAACCACATTAGTAAATGTGGTTGATATACCCCAATAAAGTTATATCCACCACACACCATATTAATACTTGTTAGATATATTTTGTTAAACTCTAATAGCCTTATTATATTATACTTATATATTTATAATTTTTATATAATTATTATTTTGTATATTAATATAATATTAGATATTACATAAAATTTTGCTAATATATTAATAGTTATATTTAAAACTATAATATAACTCACATATAACATAACAATAAAATTTAATTATTATTAGTAATATGTACTTCTTATCACCATTATATTATCCTCATTAATTATTATATATTTAGAATATAATTTTCAATATATTTTATCTAATTACTGGAAATATATTAATAATATTAACTATATACACATTATATCTTAAACTAAAATATTATATATATATATAACTACATATAATACTATATTATTTAATAATAAAATATGTAATATTATAAATTTGTGTTAATATATTAATATTTATAACTTAAAATATAATGTAATTGATATATAATATAATAAGAGTATTTCATACTATTATTAATACTTATTTATCTCTCACCAATATAGAAAATAATTATTAAATACTTATTTATCTCTCACCAATATAGAAAATAATTATTAAATGTTTCTTAATATAAATGTTAATATCTTCTATATATTTACTTAAATTAATTAAAAATATCTAATATATACATTATATGTGAAACTAAAAAAAATATTATAAAAGTAAGGAATTAGAATTTCATGAGATCAATATAAAAAACAAAAGGGATTAATAAAGCATTAGAATTAATATTTGAAACCCAAAGAATTGATAAGACAACATGATTATTAATATCATAAACTTAGTGAATTGTTAATATTATAAACCCAATTAACTAATAAACCTAAAGGATAAATATTATAAACTTATGGGATTAATATTAAACCCTAGGAATAATACTTAACCCTTAATATTAGGGTTTGATAAACCCAAGAGACTATTAATATTGTAATTCAAAAGGATTAATATAAACCACCCAAAGAAATAGAAACTAAAACTAGCGGTTTTGATGTTAAAAACCCAGTGAATAAGCAAACCCAAGGGATTCTTAACATTATAAATATTGTAAATACAAACCATTCATAAATCCAAGAAACCAATCAACTTCACAAACTAATATTAAAAACTCAAATGATTATTAAACCCTATGAATTAATATTTTAAACTCAAGGGATTAAGAAACCAAACCAAAGTGACTAATAAACCTAACGGTTTAATATTATAAACCCAATAAATTAGTAAACACAATGTATAAATATTATAAACCTAAATGATTCACAAATCCAAGAAATCAATATTTAAAACATATAAGATTAATAAATCCTAAGAATTAACATTTTAAATTCAAGGAATTAATAAACCCATGGAATTATTAATTTTATAAACCCAACGAATAAGTAAACCGAAGAGATACATATTATTTGGATGTGATTTTTACCGAAAGAATTTTTTCACATATTATAAACCTAAATATCAACAAAGTTAAATGATTAATACTAACCTATTATTATGATTATTATTATTATTATTATTATTATTATTATTATTATTATTATTATTATTATTATTAGCGATAATATCATATCAATAGTAATTAATAATTAATAATATAATTATTAATTAATTAACCATAACATTGTTAATGATTAATTAGTGTAATGATTATTAATTAGTAATTACTAATTCAATAAGTAATATTATTATTATTAATTAACAAATATTAATAATAATCAATTAATAATTTTAATGAATAATAATTAGTTAATTAAAAAATAAAAATAATTAATTAATTCAATTTAAATTATTAATTAATTATTAAAATATTATTTTTCTTTAGGAATTAATATTTTAAACTCAAAAATTAAGAAATGAAATGATTAAATTATAAATCCAAAGAATTAGTATTATTATAAACCAAAGTCATTAATAAATGTAAAGGTTTAATATCATAAACTAAATGAAATTAGTAAACACAATGGATAAATATTATAAACCGGAATGATTCACAAATCCAAATAATCAATATTAAAAACACATGGGATTAATAAGCTCTAGGAATTAACATTTTAAATCAAGGAATTAACAAACACATTGAATTACTAATATTATAAACCCAAAGAATTAGTAAAACCAAGGAATACATATTATAAACCTTAAATATCAATGACAGCCACCACCACCACCACCAATAATAATTAATGAAGATCATTATTATTAATAATGATTATTTCAATTTAATATCATTAATAGTGATAATATAATATTAATAGTAATATAATATTATTAATTAGTAATATAATTATTAGTTAATTAATGATATCATTATTAATGACAAATTAATAGTTTAATAAACAATAATAAATTATTAATTAACAAATATTAATAATAATTAATACATTCAACCAATTTAATGTTAATAATAATCGATTAATAATTTTAATGAATAATAACTAATTAATTAAACAGTAATAATAATTAATTAATTCAATTTAAACTATTAAAATATTTTTTTTATTTATTAATTATTGTCAATAATAATATTATTATTATTAATTTACTACTAATTTATTAAACAATGAACCCAATATATTTATATAAAAGGTAAAGATTAAAATTATAAACTCTATGAATAATATTATACCTTAGGAATATGAAATCTTATATCAATAACTCTAAGAGATTGATATTATAAATCTAAGAGAATAATAAAGGGATCAACATTAAATATCCAAGGGATTATAAACCCAAAGTATCAACACTAAAAATTCAGGAGATTATAAACCCAAGTTAATAATATTAAGTCCAGTGAATAAATATTATAACCCAATGTATATAAACCCTAAAAAGTATATTATAAACCCTAAAGTAAAAATGGTTGACCATGGTTGACCATGATTATAAATAGAAGTGATCTATATTAAACCCTAGGATTAATATTATAAATCTTATGAATAATATTATACCCTAGTAATAGTAAATCAAATGGATAAATACTAAAAACCCAAGGGGTAATATTCACAAGAAGATATTATTAAACCCAAGGGACTAATATTATAAACCCTAGGTATATAAACCCTAAGATAAATACTATAAACCCTGAAATAAACATGGTTGAACATGGTATACATGGTTGGTTTTCATGTTGACACAATATTTTTCACAATGTGATGATGGACCATTTCCAACCACGATTCACCATGGTTGATTTTCATATTAAGACAATCTTTTCACAATGTGATATTGCACCATAGTTGTCCATGGTTAACCATGATTATAAACCCAAGGGATTTATATCAAAGCCAAAATTAATATTACAAATATTATAAGTCATATTATATTGTAAGAATATGAACCCTTAGATTAATAAACCCATGAGATTGATATTATAAACCCAAGGGATTAATTATAAAACCGCAACCGCAAGGTATTATAAACCGAAAGGAATAATATTAAACCTAAGAGATTAATATTATAAAGTTAATGTATATAAACCCTAAAATAAATATTATAAACCATAAATAAAATGGTTAACCATCGTCCATTTTCATATTGATACAACCGTTGTCACAAAGCAAAATTCCACCATTTTTTATTTTCATATTGACAAAATCTTTGTCACAATGTGACGTTGGACTATGGTTGACCATGGTTGACCATGACTATAAACACAAGGAATTTATATTTGACCCAAGGATTAATGTTATAAACCCTATGAATAATTTAATACCCTAGGAATATGAACTCTTAGATTAATGAACCCAAGAGATTGATATTACAAACCCAAGGGATTAATATTGAAAAAGCAAGAGTTTATAAACCAAAGGGAATAATATTAAACATTAGAGATTAATATTATAAACCCTAGTTATATAAAACTTTATATAAATACTATAAACCCTAAAATAAACATATTTGACCATGGATTACCTGTATGGTTGTCAGAATGTGATGTTGGACGAAGAATGGACATGGTTGGCCATGGTTGATTTTCGTAATTGAAACAATATTTGTCACAATGTGATATTGGAACATGGTCGAAGATGGTTTAAAATGGTTGAAAATGGTTGATTTTCATATTGATAAAATATTTGTCATAATGTGACATTGGGCCATGGTTGATATTTATATTACGACAATATTTGTCACCATGTGACATTGGACCATGGTTGATATTTATATTACGACAATATTTGTCACCATGTGACAGTGGACCATGATTGACCATGGTTCATAATGGTTGGTTTTCATATTGAGAAAAATGTTGCCACAACATGTGATCTGAATTTGAATGTTAGTTATTGTTGTGCTAATTTCATTTTTAGATATAAAACATATTTATTCATCTTATGCTTGATGTGTGAGTTCTCTTGTTGCTTATGTGTGTCAAAGAGGTAATTAAAACTCAATTCTGTCAGTGTTTTTAAAAGCATAAATCATGAATTTAAATGTTTTAATAGGAGTATCATAAAAAAAACAAACCATGACAAACTAATCCATTAAAACAGAGTTTTGATGAAGGATTTCACCCCTCCTGGGCTACATCTCCTTAGTGTAGCTCCATAGCTTGGGCCTTTGTATTAGCTCAAATTCTCTCAAAGTACTATTTACATGCATCAAATGCTCTTGGAACCTCTTCCAATGAGTTTAAAATGTCTAAATAAATCATAAATGACAGTATTTTTACTCAATTTGGTTACGAGATGCTCTGGGCATGGCCTTCCCAAATAGCGGCCCTAAGCTTCAAAAATATTAAGGGAAACTAAAACCTCTATATATGACCTATTCTTCCTCTGCAACATGTTCCAATGGCTCCAAAACATCAAAATATGCTAAGAATTACTCTTCTTGCACCCAATTTGGTCAAAAATTGCCTCGTCTATGGAAAAAACAAATTCCCCTACTATTTCTCCACTAAATCTGGAATCCGGCCAGCTAACTCCACTAAAACTAGAGTTGCCTCCAAATTTGGCAGTCTCCATCAAGTCTTCGGCTAATATTTAATCCCACTTAACTTAAGATAAGAACGTTTTTAATTGTGATTAGTGAGAAGTTAGAACTAATCACGCTTAGTTTGGAGCCCTCCACATGGTCTCGCTCTTAAGTATTATGGAAGACGGTTGGCTTGCGGGCTGGCCCAGTCCACTCCACTGTCAGGAGATAAGGCGCATTTAGTTATTTGGTGGGCACATAAGATTTTAAGTCTATGGTCCATGGCCCAATGGTGGAAGTTGGCAGTGTTGGAGGGGAGGTCACGGGGTGGAACCCCGACCTCGACCCTCCCAACACCAATTTGCAATGATTACATATATACACCTTTGAACTTTGTTAACATGCTCCACGTCAATACTTTGGACCCGTTGTAACCTAATAATAAAACCACTATAATTACATTGTCATGCTAACATTTGATTTCCATAACATAATGCGAGCCTTAATACATTCAAACAACAAAATATATAATATACATCTCCACACATATATGCCAGCGTTCATAATATAAATCGGACCTTTGTATAGTTTAAAACCATTCCTATAATTGTATACCATATGAAATGTATATTTGAATAATAAGGTTTGTAAAGGTATATATGTATGTGGAATAATAATAATATTAAGGTTTGAAAAATAACTGAATTATTTACACCTGCATATGGGATATTTAAGTTTACATTAATAAATTATATATATATATATATATATATATATATATATATATATATATAATTCATTAATGTAACCTTAAATATCCCGGATGCAGGTATATGAAATGGGTTGGAAGGTGGCAGGCCCAATTCGTGACACTTGGCTGAGCCACTTGGCCACATAGAGGGCCTGTCCTGCTACATTTAAAGTTCAAAGTTGCATGCATTAATCCTTCTTAATTTCCACAGCTCACAACCTTAACTCTTGCTCTGCTCTTCATCCTGCACCTCCTTTAATGGTGTCACTCCTTCTGTCTTCATCATTCTCTGTTCACAGTCATTATTTGTCATTCACTTTAGCCACGGCTCCAAGCTCCTCTAAGTCGCTAATCAACCTTAATATTCTACTCACTTCGAAGCCTATCTATGTTGGATTCCATTGGTCCGACCAAGGGGTCTCTGAGTCGAGTTCTTGAATGCACACAAGGAAGCATTGCAACTTCCTTTGTGGCCTTTCGCTTACTCTGGATTCCTATCTTACCTGCAGTCTCCATTGAAACCTCACGCTTGCTCCAAATTTCAACCTCGCCTGCAATTTCCATTCGCCTCAGGAAGCAGACTAGTCTACTTTTTCTTCCTCCCAGACTTGCCTCCTCTATGACTCTGCTAGCTCCAGTATGCCGAGGCATCGCATGCGATGTTGTCATGACAGAGGACGAGGCTAGGCTTCACGTCCTCTTCAGTACATTCATTCTAAGCCCCATTTCCTGCCACCTGGGGAGAATTCTGCTTATTTTCACCGCACCGCTGTGGCAGAGGTCAAGGTCTAGCTTCTCGGCCTCCTTTTTCCACTCATTCTGATTCCAGCTCCACTCCACCCATAGAGAATTCGACTCAGTTTCATTACAATTGTGCAATGGAAATACCTCACCTCACTGCCATAATAACTGTCAGTTTCGAGGAAGAGGTGTCTAGCTCTGGGGGGAGAGGCGCTAGAAAGAGACCTCAAAAATCCACAATAGCAACAGTTCCTCTACAATAGTGGTAGTGGCAGTGGGAGTCCTGAATGGTCGAGTGTGGAGCGACGAGAGGGAAGTGCTATCTTGGTTCACACAACCACTACTCCAAACCTGATGCCCACCAAACGAAGCAAGACAAAGACACCTCTGAAGATTACAAGTTCCTCATTGTTGAGGAGCCACTGCCTCAGCAACACGACATCTAGCATGGAGCCTTGATTCAGAAAGAAAAGTATTTTTTCCTCAGTTTTGTTATTTCTATGATTATACACTGTTCCTGAACAACCCATTAACCTTTAAGTATTTTTTGAAACAAGCTAGTTTCCCCACAGAGGGAAACATTTTCATGACCGGTTTCCCCAACTTGGGCGGTCAATATTTTGTATTTTTTACTTATATTACCTCTGGAATTACGTAGCGTAGCAATTACAGAGTAAGACGCACTCTGTATATTATGTTTTATTAACAAAAATAGTCCAACTTAGAAAAAAAGTGTAACCTTAAATATTAAAAAATATATAAAATCCAGCATCCATAACCCCAAATTCAACCTTAGGAGGTCATTGGACAAATATTACCTTCACAAACCAAACCAAAGAATCTTCCAATGACACTTTTAATAGTCCCACTGGACTAAAAATTAAAAATATTCCATGAATGCTGACTGGGTTGCGATGCCGTCACCGTGTACCTATTATGCAAATTTTTAATAAAAATTTCCCTATTATGAACGGTGATTGACAAACCATAACTCCTTCATCCAAACTTGATTTTCAATGAAACGAGTTGTGTTGGATTACTTGTAATGGGTTGTTTATTTTGTTCTCGTTTCATTCAATTCTGAGCACTTTCATTTTTGAGATAAAATACTGAGCCTCTGATTGTTCCTCCCCACTAGAAGCCTTTGGCCCTAAAAGCTCTATTATTACTGACTATGTGGATGAGGGTACTGTTCCCTCACCCTTTGAGTCTTTATCCATGAAAGTTTCTGAATTTCATCATTTGGACCTTCTCATAAAAAATCAACTTTTTCCTTGATTTTTATGACCTTCTCTTGCTTTTATTGACACCTTCATGTTGCAATAATTCTGAATTTGCAGAACAAAAATCTATTTTTCAGAAACCATATTGTTCCTACCTTCATCAACAATCAAAGGAAACTTAGAAACTTTTTCACCTTGCACACTATCACCATGGTGATTTTTAGTTGATCATAACATACGATGTCATCATTGCCTCCACCATGGATGTTTTACAACCTTTTTCCTTGCTTGAAACATGAAATTACAAACACATAAGGGTTAGGGTGGAAATTTGCATCCACATTATCGATATCATGTTATTCCCGATTGCAAGATGTTTCCCCAATATTATGAACATTTTTAGGAGAGCATCAAAAAAAAAAATTATGCTGATGAGGAAAATGTTTTAACAATAAACTATCAACATGAAATATTCTTTTCATGATATCATCCTTGGTAAAATACTTATGAGGAATAATAAAATCATTTTCAAGAGTGGTTGTGACTCGTTATTCTATGATATGTATCTCTCCTATGCTCATTTATTGCATCCTTATTTTTTTGATATCGTAAATGATGACTTTCATTAGACCTGTCACGTCATGTTGGTGACAGATTCCATTTTCTTGTACGCTTGCTTGTGCTTTCAGAAGACATGTCTACAATGAATAATTATATATTTATTATGTAACCATAAAAATGGAACACAAAATATATCTAATACAAACAAACATAGAAAAAGGCACAAGTTTTTTTTTGGCAACCATATAAAAACATGAAAAATGTATATGGTATTTTTCCAACCATATAAACTTATCAAAATGTATAAGGATTTTGCAAAATGACTAAGAACATTAATGTATTTTTCCAAATGGATAAGAATACTATAAGAATTATATGACTTGGAAGTATATCTAAATACATAGAACTATATACCATCAAAATATAAATGTAAATATTAAAATGTACATAAAGATAGAACATTGTTTGAGAACCAATGAGAAAAAACTTATACAAATATCATGTACAAAATAACTCATATTAATTATATTTATAAAAATAAATAAAAATGAATAGAATCCAAACATATTGAGATGCAATTAATAGAACCTAAGGGGATACAATATGAAATAGTGTCCACCAAATTGCAATGGGGTTCAATATCCAAAATCCGATACATACACATATTTATAAAATTTTAGCAGGATCCATATAAATATCCATATAATCGTCATTTTTTAGCATTAGCATATAGAACCAAAAGTATGCAAAGTAAAAAAAATGGAAATATTTCCCTCGAGCACAAAGATTATATAAAATAAAAATATTTATAAGAACCCCTAACATGACTAATAGCGTAAGACTCCATATCCATATCTAATGGTGGAATCTCATCAATAGAATCCATAGGGGGAGAAATTGCAAAAAAAATTCCAAATGTAATCAAATCATTGCAGTATTCCAGTGTTGGATACCAAAACCCATACATATTTTGATTAATTGAATTATCAATATCCATTAGAAAATAGAGGCGAGTCATCATGTCACATAATTGGAAAGGAAATTCACTGCAATTGAGCATAAGAACAACGCCATGGATTGTTCAAAATGGAAGATAACCATGAAATTTTATGTTTAAATATGTAGAAATATCTTCCAAAAAATTCCATCTAAATCCCCAATCATACTCAAAGTAGTCAACTCATCATTCAATGCGCGTTTGACTAAATTGAAAAATATCTCTTTCTTCAATTAACCATATAGAAGTGGAGCCATCATTGAAAAGTAATGTTAACATATTCATGTATATTTCTAATGAAATATATCATATATCTGTGATTGGAACGAATGAAAAACCCCATTAATTTTTTATTACATCAAACTAATACATTGCATACCCATATCAAGGATAATATTCCTAATCCTTGTCCAGATAGAGCCAAAATAATTTACTTTTATAAAACACACCATTCTTAGGGGGTGAAGTGCCACCAAATGGAAGATCAATGCTTCGCCAAACTCTATCAAGACTAGTGAAAACATAAAATTTAGACCACATTCTATCATACATATGTTTTAGAACAACCCAGCCACATTTTATGTTGCTTACATTTTCCAATAACGAAAAGAATCCCCAGTCTCCAATTCATATTGGCCCTATGTTTTTAAATGCCTTTGTAAAAGGGTTTGTACAAAATAGTTGTGTGAATGGGAGCATTATGTTGGTAATGGTAAAAATACCATTGGTCCAACAGTATACTCATCTTTTTATCTTGAACCTATGAATCGAAAATGAAAATGAGATATGTGCTCATTCTGATTAAGGTATTCAACATAAGTGGAGTCATCATTCATAAGGCATATCAATGGATTCATGTATATTGCTAATGACATTTATCATATGTCTGTGATTGGAACAAATGAAAAAACCCATTCATTTTGTATTACATCAAACTACATACCCATATCGAGGATAATGTTCATACTCCTTGTCCAAATAGAGTGAAAATAGATTACTTTTCTAAAACAATCCATTCTTAGGGGGTGAAGTGCCACCAAATGGAATATCAAAGCTTCACTAAAATCTATCAAGACTACTACAAACATCAAATCTAGATTGCATTCTATCATACATATGTTTTAAAACAACCCAATCATATTTTATGTTTCTCACATTTTCCAATAAGGAAAAGAATCCCCAGTCATTCATATTGGCCCTATGTTTTTAAAGGCCTTTTTAAAATATTTCAGTAAAAAATAGTTGTGTGAATGGGAGCATTCTGTTGGTAAGAATAAAAATATTATTGGTCCAAAGATAGACTCTACTATGTATCTTGAACCTATGAATTGCAAATGAAAATGAGATATGTGCCCATTATGATTAGGGTATTCAACATAAAAATAATTTTCATTATGGAATAAAGAAACCATAAATCCAAATTAGTTCGTAGAGACATTCTTGCAACACAATAATAAAGAAGTAATTTACAAAACATTCTTCCATTCCTTACAAATAGTGCTAAAATTTATCAAAACCGATAAAGGGAGTGAGAGGAAGAGAATTTCAATAATATCAAATGGAAGACAACTCCAAATAGTTGGTTCCATGATAAAACAATGAAACCACCTAACATAAAAAAAAAACTCATGTTATATCTAAAAAACAATTTTCAATTAATGTTGAATATAATTAAAAGCAATGAAACCACCTAACATAAAAAAAAAAACACATGTTATATCTAAAACACAATTTTCAATTCATGTTGAATATAATTAAAAGTAACATATATACATAATTTTCCATCCACACCTACAGTAAACTTCACATATACATATTGTGTAAAATCAAATGAGGGATAAGAACATTATTACAATAGTGAACAAAAGTTCACGATTTTATAAATGTAATGCTTACAATCCAATATTATTAATGTTAATATACCTATACTTATGTTTATATTAATGTCTATGTTTAATATTGATGTTAATGTTTTATGCTGAATATAGATGTCAAGAGTAAAACCATTTTTTTATATTTAAAAAACTATTCTTATAAACCTCATATTATAAAATAGCCTAATGCTACTTCAACCAAATGATATAAAAATACCAAATATTTTAATTTCAATGTCATTGAACCTAAATAAACATAAATTTATCAAGCCTATTGTTTAACAAAAATATTTATATTGATGTTTAATGGTAATGTCCACATTAATATATAAATGCAAAAATTACTTTTATATAAATATATATGTTTAACACACACACATATTAATATATTAATATTAATATTAATATTAATGTTAGTTTACAATATTAATTAATATTAATTAATTAATATTAAATAAATTTAAATAAAATAAACATTAATATTGAGTTTCTAAATTATAAAACCTTATATTAGAAAATTTTCATATATCTTTTACCCTAATACACTAATTATATTAATTCTATTAATATTAATTTTATTAATTTTAATAATCAATAATATTAATAAAATTAATAACATTATGGATATTAATATTCACATTAATAATAATTAATTATTAATTTTTATCAATTATATTAAAATTATATCAATATTAATTAATATAATTTTTTTTAATTATTTTATTAATATTAATTATTAAACATCATTAATATATAAAATTTCAATATTAAATAAATTATGATTATTTTTATTTCAATGCAAATGAATTAAATTTTATAATATTAAATTTAATAACATTTTCCTAACTTCTTCTAATCGAATACTCAATTTCTTTAACTTTTTCTAAGATTATTTACATTATAAATAATATTAATAATAAATTTTAAAATTCCAAAATAGAAGAAGACATCAAATAAGGCAATTTTATTTGTACTTATAATATTCTGGATAATTATTTGTCTTATAATTATTAATCCTATAATATTATTAAGATGATTTAGTTAGGTTTATCCCCCTTATCACTGCATTCAAGCCCACCTCCTCGTTGTGATCACTGGATCACTTCCTTTTCCACTAAGCGATTGCTTAGGGACCTTAGCTTACAATCTGGGATGATTCCCTCTCAACTCTGGATCTTAGCACCCAATGTTTGTCTTTACTATTGATTAACCTTGTACTCAGAGTTTCCTTTGGGTTTGTCAAGATTTGGGCCACCCTAGCCCATTGAGTGATTTACCTCGGGCGATATTATTATTAATTTTTGTTAATTTCGTAGAGCCATTCCATTTTCTATATATCAAAAAAGCAGGTTGCTATACATATTCTGATGCAAGTAGTGGCATCAACTTGCCTAAAGGAAACTATGTCTGTTCGCCACTTGAGTGAATTAAACACCAATCAGTATTGGAATTGTTTTTTTCTTCTACTTGCCGCTATATCTACTTTAATATGTTCATAAAAGTTACAATTTACTCAAAAGCTATAATAACTTGCCACAAAAATCATTAAAAGCTATTAAAAGAAATAGTCACCCATCAGAAGAGTCAATAGGAGCCAGATCTTTTGCAGTAGATCCTGACATCTCTACTTGCTACATTCCTTGACATTGTCGTTCAATTCTCTCAATTCTTGCCATAGCATGATACCGAGACATGGAAATTTCTCAGATTTCCTGTTTGATTTGTTGCAACTCTAAAACCACAGTTAGATTTCCTTCTGTTTCCTGCATGCTAGTCATGTCTTTGCCAAAACACATTTGAGTTTCCAATAGGTGTTAATAGATTGATGGAAAATGGATAACCTTCCTCTTGTATTCCCCGAATCACAGAGGAAGTCCATGGTTGCCTCCTGCTATTTGATATCCTCATCATCGTGGTTTCTCTCTCTTTCCCATCCTTGATTGGTATTGCGGATCTGAGTTGGGTTTCCAGCTTCATAAAGATCGAAGATGTTTTCCATAACTTATTTACTAGTTTTCCTTCCGCGTTTGCTTGGTACCTCATTCTGAATTGGTTGCTTCTACTTCCATTTTTCTGTTCCCTTACGTTTCCCAGGTTGTCCTTTTTCCATGATTTTGGACTGACAGATAGATCCCCCTGTAAAACTGTAAGAAAATCATGTATATGGCACAATAAAATCAATAACATAATTCAGGTGGGCTTTGGTGCTACCGTCTACGCCGATATATAAATAGGTGGAGCCTAAAACGTTGCCACGCAACCAACATAATGTATGGTAAGCATATACAATACATAAACGATCATGTGTAAAAGAATTTGCATGTTTTTTTTGCAGTAGAGGCCGCCTATTAAAAGACACAGATTACGACTGGGGAAACACAAAAGTTGAAAGAAGGCTTTCAAATTATACTTCTTAGGCAAAAGGTGAGTTTGTATTTTATCATTACGAAACATGCAACCTGCTCATAAGCCTGATGGAAATTTTCATTGATGGTTTCCTAGGAAGCCGAAACCATGGAATGATGCTTCCTTGGAAGGAAGCTCCAAAGGACCTTAAAATGAGCCTCATCGCAATTCAAAAAAATTGAGTGTAAACTCAGATGAAACAGGATTAACACAATAACCAGCCTTAAACTATTATGGAGACACCTTCTAGTTTTTAATTGGGTTTTTAGCTAGCCATAAAACAGAGAAATTACTCGAGACAGGTTTCTAAAGCAGGGCTCTATTTCAGGGGCTAGATTTATAAGGAGAAGAATGCAAACCTCAATGACCGACCCTTCAGTAGCTTTATAATAGTAAGAACAAAATAAAATACCAAACCGGTAAGATATCCTATTATAGAAACTAAAAAATTAACGTATTTCATTACAACTGTCACCTTCGCCTTCATTTCTTAGAACAGGAATAGGGAATTGAGAATCTAGGGTAGCAAGAGACATTACATACCAATTAACCCTACGTCGTTGCAGAACTTCCTCCGCTTCCTCAAACTGTTCTTGAAACTTGCTTCTGATAACATTCCCACTCTGTGGTTGTATTTTATGTTTTAACCCTCTCGGCAAACAATGCATATTCTAATTTTGTTCTAACAGGTTTGCTGGCCTCCAAATTTTTCATTACCTTCCATAATGGTCAATCATGTAGGGTACAGGCCTCCGGCCTTCTGCAATGTTGCATTTATGATTATACCTTATGGACAGTTGGGTGCGCGCCTCTACGTGGCACTGACCACTGTCCATTCAATTCCTCATGGCCACATTATGAGCACGCTCTATTGAAATAGATTTCGCAGAAAACAAGCTATACTCGATCTTGGTTGGCCTTTTCCCACTAGCCAAAAATCATCGTCGTATTTTGCCACATACATCCAAGGCCTTAAAGAGCTCTCTTTAACCTACTCATGGTTAGATCGATCAGTTTCAGGTCAAATAGTAAAAAATGGGAGATTCCTTGGTTGGAAAGCCCCTACCCCTAAGGGCTTAAGCCGTTGTTACCATTTCATCCCTGATCCATTATGTAAAAGGTATGCCGTTAGGGTGAGTAGTGTCCAGGTCAACCCAACCCTGAGATTTGCTCAGGTATTTGAAACAAATAGAGAGACTGAGTCACTCACTCTTTCATATGGGTGGGGGTCTTTCCAGTCAAATTAGACCCTGAGAATCTTACCGATAGCTTTGCTCCTTTCCCTTGATTCCATGATATATTCCCTATTCCCTAGTTCTAGGGTTCCTCTACCACTCGATTATTATTTACTCCCCCCTATCCTTGTAAATAGATAGAAAGGCTCCTTCCTCTGTGAGTAGCCTTTACCTCTTTGGTGATGTACGAAGGTTCCTTTGCGATAAGGCTCTAACACAATAAGTAAAGTAAAATGTAAAAGTGAAAAGAATTAGGTTTTACCGAACACAATATTTTTTTTCATTTAAAGTATTTTTCAAGTTTTATAATATTAATAATAAGTTTTAAAATTCCAAAATCCAAGAATACATCAAGGAAGAATATTTTATCTGTACTTTTAATAGTTTGGCAATAAAAAGTAAAAGTCAAAAGAACTAGGTTTTACACCATCTTTTTTTTCATTAAAAGAATTTTTCAAGTGTAGTCCCAATCATTTCCTATTATAAGCATATGATGGGCGTGACTAAGTCTTATATAGATTTTACTGTGTAAATATTCTATTAAATAAATATTACAACATTGGTAATTTTTCTCTTTTGTTTTACTTGAGTTCTATTAAACCCACAATTTTATTCTGCAATTATTATAAGTAAATTATTATAATAGCATTTGGAATAAAAATTGGTTAGATTGTTATTAATTAGGTAACCATAATTTGATAAACTAACAAATATTGTAGGAACAAAATGTTAACAAATTTAATTACATAAAATTTATTATTTTTCTAATTTTATCATTATTTCTATTCTTTTCTTAAAATAGTGTTAATATATATATGGTATTTTTTTCATATAATTTTTTATTAATAAAATTATAAATATTTAAAAAAAATTATAATATATGTATTCTATTAAAAAAATTAATTAATAATATGCATATTTTTAATTAATAAATATATAATTAAAAAAATAAATATAAAAATAGAAAATATACATAAATTATAAATTATAATTATAAATTAAGATTTATTTAACCATATAAATTAAAATAATGAAAAAATTCTATAATAAATACTTCCATATTTAAATGTAATTAATAAATATATAAATATAAATGAATATCATAAATGAAAAATAGTCAACTATAATGATATGTAGAATATTTATTATAATTTTAATAAAATTAAAAATAACACCCTTTTTATATATATAGAAATTTGAAATTAATATAAATATCATTAATATTATTAAGAATTAATAGAGCCCCACAATATTAATATGAAAGAGATTTACTTCTTAAGAAACCTAATATGAATTAAGATGAATTCATGATACTTAAATAAAATATTTCAATATTATAGTGAAGAATGAAAAATATTAACATATTATTTATCTCTATATATGCTTACTCAAAGGGAATGACTATTATTAAATAAAATATTTCAACATTATAGTAAATAGTTAAATATATCATCATGTAATTTTTTCCATTATATTAATAAATCAAATTTTAAATGTTAAACTTCCTTTTATCTCTAATATTATTATTATTATTAAAACTATTTACTGTACCTCTTTATTACAAAGAGTGATTTCTGGTTATTTGTTATGACTTATTGGTTAACTAGTCAAGTAAGAAACATGTTAATTAAGTTTAAAAGAACTTCTTAAGTTAAAAGAATTAGTTTATAATTTTAAAAATATATTTATATTTATATATTAATTGAGATAATTTTTTCTTGATTGATGTGCATAAGTTTTCATGAATTAGAATTAAGAAGAGAAGAAATGGAAAGTTAGAAGAAGTGGCATGGTATTAGTTACCTAACTACCATATAGTTAAAAAGTTGTGGTTTTTGGTTTCTCTTCCTAGAGATATAAGGAATCTGAGTGAGAAAGAGAGGGGTTCCACCCTCAAAAATGGAAGGAAAAGAAAGAAGAGACCATCATTGAGATTGCAATCTCAAAATTACAAGAGAGATTTATTCTAGAGTTGGGCCTAGATCTAGTGGGATGAAAGTGGAACAGGTTTTGAGGTCTGCAAAGATGGAGGTCTGATTGACAGAAGATGTCATACTCTGTACTGGTAGCAAGAGTTTGAGGGATTATAGGACTTGATTATCGATTTCAATGGAGAGGGTGGAGGAAATGGAAAGGGTGGAGGAATCATATGTCATAGACTGTACTGGTAGCAAGAGTTTGAGGGATTATAGGACTTGATTATCGATTTCAATGGAAAAGGTGGAGGAAATGGAAAGGGTGGAGGAATCATCTCCTTGACTTTCCTCATCAAGCTTTCTAGCAATTAGATAGTTAACTGTGAATAATAAAGGTATTTCCATTGTTTGTTTTAGTTAAAGGTTGTGATTGTAAAATACTTTAGTTTATGTAATCGATTTTGCAATATTTGCAAAACAGAGAAAGATGAACGGTAGAAATAATTGATTTCAACAATGGAATAGCTAGATGAAACACTTGTAGAAAATGGTTATTCTAATCTGAGAAAGCACAGAAAGCATGGACTTTCCAGAAGATAGCTCAAGAAGTCAAAGTCCACAAGGAAGTGATGATGGCACTCCACAAAGAAGACGAAATTGATGAAATTGTTGTTAAAAATAGTGATTGTGTTGAAAGCATCATAACTATGATGAAGACTAAAAGTATGTCGGTACCTGACAATAGAGTAGCATACAGTAGCATGTGATAGTCAGGGAATTCCCTGTGATGCAAAAACTTGTGAAGTAAAATTTGATGAGAATTATTTATCTCATGAAAAGTGGTTCAGTTTGATGCGTGAAAAGCAACTCATTGATGAGTTGTTGTTTGGTGAGAAGATATTCCTATCTTCATATGTAAATGAAATGCAAGATGACATGTTTTCAACAACATAATTGATTAAAGAGGTTGAAAACATGAATCAACCAACTATGAAAGATGAAGATCTACATAATGATGTAGAGATTGCAGAGAGAAAAATCATCGAAGACTCAATAGCAGCTCATGAAGCTGTAAAGGACCCAATAGTAGCTGTTGATGAAGTTGTGGAAGACTCAATAATAGTTGATGAACTGAAGAAAGTTAATAGCCTATTTGAAGAAGAGGTGGTACATCCAACAACTATGGTTATTGATAGAGAGGAATTTGAAATAAAAGTAAAACATGAGATCAAAATAGTTCAAATTATGATTTTTTGAATCTCATGAATGTTTGCCATTGTGCAGATATTGACAGTGAGCAAAAAACAATAAAACTTGAAGAAATTGCAAAGGACAATTTCCAAGAACCTGCAGCAATGTCGAATGCAAAGACTGTTATTCGGCAATCAAAAACAAGCAAGAGCAGATTAACCATTCAAGTGTTCCACTATTTTATGGCAAGAAAGGTGAAGATGAAGCTGTGTCTGCAAATAAACAAGTATGGACCATTTAGAAAGAAGACAAAATTGAAAGCCTTTTTCTCATGTACTGTTGTAGGCCTAGCTGAGATTTAGACCAGCAAGCATGTCAATTAAGGGACATATGTTTGTGTCTTATCTATTGTGTCATAGTGTATTTTGTGTGTCTATCATATGGCTGGAATTAAAGGGGACTGTTGGATGTACACTAATTCCAACCAACCATGCTGACAGCAATTAATGCAAAGGAGTAGGAGTAGTCTAGATGTTTCTAGCATGTTTATGGAGAGTTCGCTTAGCTTCCTAAAGAAGCTATCTTCACCAACATTCCAGAATCCAAAAGCTTCTTGATCTTGTATAAAAATCATTCTCGGTCAATAGAAACTAACAAGTTAGTGTGTTCAAGTTTTCTCTCAGCCAAGTTAACAGTCCGTTTTAATGTTGGAATAGGAGAAAATCGCAGACCAAGGGAGGTCAGTTAGACACATTATATTGAACGGATGGGTCTGTTCATCCTTATAAAAGACATCACTAGAGTTTTATTTAATATGTGAAAAACATAAACTAGATAATCGTCGCATCATTCGAATGAAATGGTGAAGCAATAGAAATCAGTGGTTCTGATAACAAGGTGTTACTCTAAAACCAAAACGGAATTATTCATAATATTCGTATATAAACTGTAGGTAATATATGAGAAGATTCAGAACTGACAAAATTACCATATATGATAGAAAACCCCAATGGGTATACAAATTCTTGAATTGAGTTAACATAGCATCGAAGTTAAAGTATTTAAACTTATAAACCACACTGTACAGAATTACGAAATTAACAGCCTTAATTGTAACAAGATTACATACATGCACGACACCTTGTATTATTTCTAAAACCCAACCATATGCTTTGTTCTCGATTATGGACAAAATATCATCGGTTTATCCAACTTCAAACACCCAGAGTAAGTCTATTAACAAAAAACACAGCAAATTTAAATGTATCAAGAAGCCTCTAGCCGGAGAAGTTACCAATGGACATGGGTACTCCTTTTTTGGAAAATACTTACGGTCAACAATAATTATAGAGATTTCGGACATAAACCTTGAAAAATAAACATAAACCAGAAGAAAATGCATATGATCTCGTTGAAACGTAAGTGACCAGCTAGGCGCAAGAGGGTTTCTTCCTGCGAGAAATGCACAAGCAGAATTTGGACGGGAGGGGCCAAAGATGTTGTTGGAGCCAGATCAATACCTGGTAGAACAAGGAGTGTTAAACACTCACAGTAAAAATAGAAACCCCAACACGCAAGCTTCGGGTATTAGAAGTTCGTATAAAACTCTTTATATGCAGTGGGGAAATTACCTGACAGAGTAGGGTCCTCTGCCGAACCAAGAACCCTGCAGTTATAACAAAAAGGGATTTAATTAACTGAAACGATTCAAGTTAAACAAAAATCTATTTACATACCCCTAGAAAAATATCACGTATCTGTGTGATGCAATCGCCATCTAAACGCTGGAACGACAATTGCTTAAGTGCTGCGAAGGGGTATGCCGCAGGCCGGGAATACTCAGTAAATATGAGCAGTGTAATGCACCAAAATGGTCAACGAATCTCACAGTGATCACAATGCGGAAGAGGGTTCCAGATTGGTGTTGAAATCGTTAGTGGTTGTAGAGCGGAATCAGTGCGGGGGGCAGAAGCGAATGATGGACATGCCGAGGGTTTGGGTGGGGTTAATACCCTAACCACCCACCGGGAAATCCAAGTCGTCGGATCAGGATTGAATCCACGGAAAGCCTTATTTTCTAGTCTATACGCCCATTATTATATCTCAAGGACAGTCTTGGGAAAAGAAATCTGACATTTAAACAGGTTGTGACCCCGTGTATATAATTTTTCAGGCAAACCTTTTTCCAGGGCAATTATTATATGATACCATTAACATGAATCTTCATCCATGATCATGGATGAATACTACTCATTTACGTACCAGCTGCACTTCTTAGGCAGGTACAACCACGTCATCTTTCAAACAAATGCTTCAAACAAACTCTGTTAACTTAACCTCCGTTAACTTAACCTCCGTTATGGCTTCCCATTTCTCTTCATTTTAATTTGGAATTTTGAACTTCCCTCTCATTTTAATTTCGAATTTTGAAAACCACAAGCATTTAAATTTTTGAAATCAGTGAACGTACTTGGGGGACCAACATTCTTTCTGTTTTTTATATTAAATTAATATTTTAGATGTTTTTTAGTTTTTTTTTAATTGAATTAATATTTTTGCATATATTTCAATTTTTTATATTTTAATAATTATTAAATAAAGGTTATTTAAATTTATATATGGTACTTGATAATTATTTAATAATAGTTATTTGAATTTGTATACTTGCAATATAACATCTAATTTATATAATTTGTATTTTAAACATTTTGTATTAAAAGTTATTAAAGTGATCAATATTATGGGTTAATAAAAAAGTATTAATAGTTGGATTTTTTTACTTTTATTTTTGTTCTTTTATATTTTCTTTACTCATTACTTAAGTGCATGATATAAAAGCAATAGTGTTTTTATCTCTTTTCTATATTATTATTAAACTAATCAATATTATGTGTTAATATAAAGTATTAATAGTTGGATTTTTTACTTATATTTTTATTCTTTTATATTTTTTTTATTCATTGCTTAAGTATATTATATAAAAGCAATGAATGTTTTTATCTCTTATATATATATATATATATATATATATATGATGGTGATGATGATGGTGGTGGTTAACGTCCACTGAGACCAATCTTTGGTCTATCGGACCTAAAGAAAAGAGTTATTTAGGTTGATTTAAGATTTTATTCCTATGCTCAAAAAGCTTGGAGAGAAGCCTCTCGAGCTCACTATAATTTTGACATCTTAAAAGGATTGCAACAGAGATTATGAAATTGAACTCTAATGTGGTTGTACGCGGGGCACTCTATGAGGAAGTGATTTTCATCCTCAATGTTCATATTCTCACAGAGATGGAAGATACTTTCCATCCATGGTGTTTTAGGAACTGTCCAATGACTTGTTTCACTATGGAGCTCATGAGAGTTCGTTCTAATATTGGCTATATTAATTTTCTTCTTTGAGCTAGTTGAAACAAATAGATACTTTTGATCTTTTAGGGTGAGTTTGATGACCTCCTTCTAATATCTTAATTTTCTTTTAGCTGCTAGATCTTTCTCACACCACATTTTTTCTTTGAACTTAGAAGTAACATTTTTTTTAGTGTTATTAATGTTTTTCAATGCAACATTCTCGTCGATCTCCCAATGGTTTAACCAGGCCCTGGTGTCTTTATACCAACCTCGTTTAAGACTTAAGTGGTTTTGGCTGGAATTTAAAGCTAGCTTAGGAAGTTTATGATCTCCTATGCTATTGAGCTTGTGCTTGTACAACAGAAGCCTAGTCATAGCTAGGATCTCAATAGGGGAAAGACCCACTTCTATAAGGAGAATAGGATAGGGTGTATTGCTTTTAATTTTAATGTTATAAGTTATAAAACACTTCTGGATTTGCTCAATCTTTCTCCAAGATTCTCTAGAGATGCTGCAACCCCAAACCTCACATCCATATAAGATAATAGGAGTGACTAAAGTTTCAAAGAGGAACTTGTTTCTATCCCACATTATGAGGTTTGCCATTTTACAATTATTTTCAAGACCAAAATAACTCTCCACCCCCCATTAATCCTTTTATGAATGTTATAGTTCCAGTTGAGCTTGTGATGAATATCAAGTCCTAGGTACTTATAAGAAGACACTTCCTCCAAGTTACTATTGTCATACATTAAATTACTGTAAGTGTCCTTCTTGGATTTGATAATCATAACTTTTGTTTTGTCAGTGTTAATAGACATGCCCATGGTAGAGCAGAAATCCTTAAGAAGTCTAAGTTGCTTATCAAGATCCGATGAGCACCTTGCAAGAAGAACAATATCGTTAGCATAGAGAAGAAGGATGATGACTATCCCAGCTAAGATCGTACCAGCACATCCTGCTTCCTCTAAACAACCTTCTACCTTGTCGATGTAAATTCCAAATAGGGTAGGGGAGAGGGGGAAACCTTGTTTAACTCCGATATTACACTTAATATCTTTCGACCACCCCTCATTGCTCTTTAACTTGGCAATTACATTCTCGTATAACCTTATAGTGGCCACTCTTAGTCCGAAAGGAGGATTTAGCTCTTCTAATCTATTCCATAGGTTGTTTCTAGGAACCGTATCAAAAGCCTTTCTAAAGTCCACAAAGCAACATAAGAGATTGGATTTATCATTGCGGAATTCCTCCACAATGATCCTAAGCGTAACGAGGTGGTCTGTTGTTGAGTGTTGCCTTCTAAAACCTGCTTGGCCTTTAGCTTGCTTACCTTCACTTTCAAGCCAAATTCTCAACTTCTTTTCCAAAATAATACCATATAACTTGGCTAAGAGAGGGCTAATTATAATTTTCCGATAATTAGAGGGGTTATTTGTATCTCCTAGTATTCCAATATATATATATATATATAAGAGATAAAAACATTCATTTCTTTTATATAATACACTTAAGCAATGAATAAAGAAAATATAAAAGAATATATATATATATCTTATTAATATTTTTATTAAATTGTGTTAAAATTCCAAATGAGTGAAATATAGAAAATATTAATTTCAAAATTATTTGAACAATTAAAATAATATTATATTAATTTGAAATTATGTTTAAAGTATTATTTAGCTTTATAATTTTTTATAAATATAAAAAATATTTACAATAATTTTTTAATTTATATTTTTGTTGACAAATAAATAAACATTAATTATATATTATTGTTATTAAAAATCTATGAAAAATAAAAATATATATAATTACACTAGTAATATATATAATTATATTAGTAATTTAATAATGTTTTTTAATTTAGATTGTTGTAAGAAGTTGAAGTTTTTGTAATTTTAAAGTTAAATTAGTAGAAACTCTTTCGGTAATAATCACATGCAGAAGAACGTGGTCGACGCGTTTTGAACCAACCAGTGTGGTTCATCATCAGGACTATGTGAGAGATCAAATCCATACATTAAGTATAAATAGATGTAGAAATAGTCTGGATCTGATCTCTCACATAGTCCTGATGATGAACCACACTGGCTGGTTCAAAACGCGTCGACCATGTTCTTGTGCATGTGATTATCACCGAAAGAGTTTCTACTAATTTATATGATGGATCACAAAAGTTTAGATTCCAAAAATTTTAAAGTTTTTACTTATTATAATTTTTCTAATTTTATAAAATATAAATTTTAATGTTTATTTTATTAAATAGATGTTAACCATTTTGATATATATATATATATATATATATATATATATATATATATATATATATATATATATATATATATATATATATATATATATTTATTTATTTATTTATTTTGAAAATTTATCATTATTTAAATTTATATAGTTATTATATTATTTTTTCCATAAAAATAGTTTGGAATAATCTTTTTCTAATTTAAATTTAATCTCAAGTAACATCAATTAATTATTTTAAAGAAATAGTATATTTTCTTTAATTTTATTCTTTAATATTTAAATGTATAAATAATAAAAGTATTTCTATAATGATTCAATATTAACATTTTTATTTACAAATAATCAATACACAAAAATAAGTTAATCAAGAAAGAGTATAATATAACTAGTACAACCACATTAAAAATATTAATGTGGTTGATATAGCAGAAACCTCTATTTGTATTATTATAAACTTTGATTTTACTTAAGCCTTAATAATCATAGGTTTCAAAGAGTTATTATCATTTACAACCATGATATAAGGCACATTTTCTAAAATTAGGTATGCTTGAAAATCCATAAGAAATTGGTGAGTGTCCCGACATCAAAATTTTTAAATTTATTAAAAGTAAATACTACCTTACAAACTGTCTAACACACTATAATGGTTGATAAACATTCAGATGAAGCATATGGTAAGCATATGCCCTTGAGAATCAATCTAGTTCATCAATCTAGGTCCTCATCCACCTTAAGTTGAAATAAAAAGCCTTTGGCTAAATAGGAATTATGTTTAGTTTTTGTTTATGTCAAAATTTTTATATCTAGATTAAGTTGCAACATTGTAACACAGTTGAAATAACTCTAAAGTGTATCAAGAAGAGTATTTGAGAAACAAAAACTTCATAATTATTGGAAATACATCTATTTAAAATATAATACTTAGTCAAAGTAAAATGATCTTGATTGAAGCACTCTAGGTAGCATAATTAGCTATCATCATGAAAATGAGGAGGTTCGAGCTTCAAAGCTCCTCCATTCTCATGCCTACAAAAGAGCCATACATAGGTTCCCATTTCTCTAGATACACAAAAAAAAAAGTGTCTTTATTCCTTTTGGTTAGAAAATATATTCTATTATATATTTTTTCACTAATTATGAATAAATTTGAGAAAAAAGACATTTGAGATAAATTGTAAATTGATTTAAAATGGTTATTTATATTGATTGATTCCTAAAAATGATAACTAAATCATTGAAATTAGAAGTGGTTGAATTAATGTTCATTGGATAACTTTATTTCTTTAATTTAGATAAAAAGAAGAAGATGTAACACCCCCAATTTATGTGTTTGAATTTCAAAGCTAGAAATTTGAACTTTAATCCTAAGGGGAGTGGACCCCAAAGGATAAGTATTTTGTGAATGTAATTAAATATTTAAATTGAGGAAATGAATAAAATGATGGTGTGCAGATTGACCAAAATGAGATTATGAGATCACTTTCTAAATCCATGAGGATGGATAAGGCAACTATTTCCCCACAATCTTTCAAAAATCCTTGAAAGGAATTAATTCTAATTTAGATTTTTGAGGAAGAATCTAAATTTCCCCAATGATGAGGAAAGTATTTACGAAGAGGTAAAAAGATGGAAAAGATGAGGAAAAGCATAAAACAGCTTTAAAGAGTCCCTAAAATGGGAAGCTTAGGCAAACAGGAAGAAAAACATCCTACTATTCTGGACGCAGATGTCACGTCTCCCAAACCCATTTTTTTTTCTTTTCTATACCATGGGATTCTGTTATTATTTAGTAATGTCATAGTTTTTATACTGAATCACCTACAATGCAGATCGTTATCCGGGGTTTAGATTCTTTTCAGTACTTACAGAAAGCCCTGAATACAAGAATTTCTATGAGGATTTTTGGGCTTAACCTCCACTCTTCTCAGTTCATATAGTAGATTATATATCTACATATTTTACCTTGTATTTCTCAGGTTTTCTGTGCAGGATGCTCACTAGGCCCTTCATCAAACTTTCCAGTTTGCCGGCCTACTAATATTTTCCATATGTTAAAGTTCCAGCATCGAAGTATAGATGTATGCCTCCTCACATACATCTATCTCTACGCAATTCACCACCATTTCTCCACTACTTTCCCAGTAGTTCTATGGATGGTAACCAGATGCTCTGTTCATGGTATTTTACACATGCTTACCATCTTCCCTCACACAGACTGTTATTACACAATATATTTTGCAATAGGCTTTTTCCCCCCCTTATTTGTCTGTTATAACCATTCAGCATGTATGACACTATGGTACAAATTCAACTGTTCCCTGGAAACTAGGAAACAGCTCCTCTTGCTTCACTCCAAGGGAAGGAGAGAATACTGAATTGGATAATTTTGAATCCCTAGTGTTATATCCTCGTACTTAGTTAGGATTCAACTTCTACTTTCAGATGATTATACTTACGTTTAATAGAATAATTTAAATTCTAACTGTTACCATTCTCTCCATAGGAACATACATACTGAACCCCATACGACTATCACAGGGTTATTGTTTCTTACTTTCTGTTATTGGTTACAGGGGGTTCTGTGCCATCCGTATTGTTATGATAGGTTTAGTTGTTTGGAACTTACTGCTCATGGTTATTGGTTTGTTACCATTTTCTGTTCCTACACACAGAACTTAAATACTCCTTTCAAAGATATCAAGCTATACCTAAACATAGTTATTAGATTTTCTGTTTAACTAATCTATCATCTCAAATCTCCTTATTACCAGGTACTCATACCTACACCCAACCATTTGTCTCTACTGTCAATAGTTGTATTTGCAATTACATAAGTTACTGAACCATTAATCCATCTAACGGTGGCATACTGCAACTTAACATACAATTCATACATTCCATAATGCACTATAACATTGAAATTTCATAAATTGCATAAAGGACTATAACCTCACAATTTCATAAATTGCATAAAGGAATATAACATCACAATTTTATAATTTGCATAAAGGAATATAACATCACAATTTCATAAAACAGGGATACATTTAACACAGACTTACAGATATCTCCAAATGTATGCATGCACACCTCTACTATGACCAGTCCTCCCAACCTTAGAATCCTCTTTATCTCCTAGGATTCACCCCCGAGCAGAGATCCTCCCCAAAACAGACTAGCCTCAATCTGTTCTGGAGCAGCTTATTTAAGTTGTGCTTTCCCCAAGCCTGTTTCCAATTCTGCGTCCAGAATTTCAGGATGCTTTATTCCTGTTTAGCCTAGGCTTCCCATTCTGGGACTCTTTAAAGCTGCTTTAAGCTTTTCCTCGGCTTTTCCAGCTTTTTCTCACCTCTTCCCAACTACTCCTCTTCATTGGGGAAATTTAGATTTTTCCTCAAAAATCTAAATTAGAAATAATTTCTTTCAAGGATTTTTGAAAGATTTGGGGAAAGTCTTTTTCCTTTTCCATTACCTCATGGATTAGGCATGTGATCTCACTTTTTCATCTGGTCATAGTGCATGCACAATATTTTATTTATTTTTCATAGTTAAGTATTTAACCATATCCACATAACAATTATCCATTGGGGTCCACTCCCCTATGAATGTATGTTCAAATGTCTAATTTGAAAAGCATAGAACTTGGGGGTGTTACATATTCCCCCTCTGAAAATAAACACCGTCCTCAGTGTTGACAGCTATCGACTTAGTTCATTTTGAACTTAATTATGAATGATGTTCCATCATTTTAGCTTCTATGTTCCATGTAGCTTTTCAGTAGTAAAGTGCTCCACTGCACCTTTACTCTAGCTACTGTTTTCTTTCGCAATTCCATTTCTTCTCGCTTTCATCTTTGAAGCGACTCTGGAAGGAAATTCTTCTTCTGTTTCCACCTGGACCATATTCCAATCAATCATGTGAGAAGCATCATGTCCCAAAAATTATAAATTTTCTTTTCCAACAAGGAGACATGAATTATATCAGGAAATTTAATAAGCAATGGTAGGGCTAATTTATAAGACATTAGTTCCCAACAGAGTACTCTCCTACCTCCACTCTATTTACTGATGCCTTATGCAGTTGGTTTTCTTCCTACTTCTTTGCAAGAAGTCTGTATGGAAGATCTTTTATTCTGGTTCCTCTGTCCACAATTCATACCAAGGTAAGTAATATCAGATACATATAATTGATAATTCACAACAACGCTCTGCATTTCAATAACTTAAGACATTCAGTTATTAATCAAACCGTTCAGGTTCATAATAGTTTAGTGCACTTTTAGTACACTACTTATCCTTTCTTGTTTTTCAGTGAGATTCTTTCCTCACGCAGCCTGGTTCAATTCAGCTTTTCTGGATTTTCTAGGTGATTTATCTTCACCTTTTTCTTCTTTGTTTCCAGAGTGCCCCATTTCCTGTTACACACTTGGCTAAACAATTTTTCAACTTTTTCATTAGTACTCATAAATGAAAGAAAACAATTGTATCATATGCATGGTTATGCTTACCCTTTCTCATTTTATAGTTGTACTTCTAGTATCTTTTCATTGTTTCTTTTGTTAGTTAATCAATTTAATTTGTAACAACTAGACTCATTAATAATCTCTACCATTCCATGCTTACCTCTCACATGAAATGGTATCCACTAGTTCAAAACTTAAGTGAACAATTTTGGAACTGATGGGTTTCCCCCACACCCAAGTCCAAAATACAGCTCATCCTCTTTTCTCTCAGTTTGTAGCTGTATGATTTCACATCATTTCTCTGTCTTTGAATTTAAGACTCAAGAAATTTAACTTTAATAAAATTTTCACCACAAATTTTTATAGTGTGAATACATGTTTCCTTTTCTAGTGATGAATGAAATTTCTAAAATTCATCACATTCACAATTATCAATACTTGATAATGCCAAAAATAAATTTGACACAGTTTCCCCTTGTTCAAAGACTCATCAGCTTATATAGAATTAATTAAAATGGAAAAGATTTCATAAATCATAAAAGTATTCCAACTTTTTCCTGAGTCATAAAAGAATTCCTTCTTTTCTAATGCATAAAAGCATTCTATTTTTTTTATTTTTTTTTTTTAACAAAAGAAACCCATAAATCTCTCATGCTTTTATTTTTAAATCTATATTTGTTTTTTTTTTTTCTTGTGAGAGAAATATCACTTCTCCATATTTTTTTCCAATTCTATTTCTCATTATCTCTAAACTCATAAAATATATCAACTTGAAAATATAATTTATTTCCATGAAAGAATATAAATTCTTTATAAATAAAATAATTAAGAAATCATTCTTCCACTATTACAAGAATATTCCTTCTTAAGTAAATCATCAGGAAATTTCAATTTATCCCTTTATTCATTCATGCCTAACTCCATGTAATGGTTCCACAATTACTAAATCAACCATTTAAACTGTAATTAAACTTGTACTCTTCTTTTCTTTTTATAGCAGTATACATGCCTCTATTAAATATACATTGTCCCCCAACTTTTAACCTCAGTTCTAATTTCATACATCCATTTCTTAACCTTATCCTGAAGGTTAATTTTTCTATAGATATACATTCTTGCACACATAATTAATTATGCTCAATTCCACCATATTGTATATATATTCCCATAGAGTGAAACATATAAAATTTCCTTTATAAAGCTTTTTTCTATATGAACCATTATATTGCATATCATTAAATTCTCCACTCTTTTTTATATATATATAGAACCACTCTATGTATATAATCCTCAATATAATATACAATTTTGGTAATTTAACTCCAATTTTATACCTATATATATATATATATATATATCTATATGAGTGTTGTCCTACCCACTCCAACCAATTCCGGGAATTTATTAGTCCACTTTACTAATCCAATATATATATATTTTTATATATATATATATTCGATATTCTACCCATAGATATCTAAAATGCCACTTTATTAAATCCAACATAGATATCAAGGTTTATTGATGATATATGGGGTATTTATGATATATAATCTTTTGCACATATTTTTAAAGCTTTGCCATATAACATCAATGATTAAACCATCACCTTCTAGGTTTAACATATCCCACCTTACATTTGGTGAACCGATACTATATTTTTTTTTGTGAATTTCAACAATAGTATTCATGCTGATTTCTTAACTTATTTCAACAATAGTTTTCTTTTTATACCTTCTTCTAACTTATATATATTTCCACCACCTAAAATATATATATTTCCACCACCTAAAATTTTAACTTCCTTATAGATTACCGGCGTATATCTATGAATCCACCCACTTATAGTGGTAACACCCTATAGATGGGAATATAGTTAATTTTTAAATCCACATAGGTGGGAATATATATATATATATATATGTCATTATATATATACCACCTATACTACGCCCATGTGCTTTTTATAAATGTTTATAAAGTGAATTTATAAAGTAAATTTATATAGACATTTATAAAACATTTATAAAACATTTATAATTCACCCATATAAAACATTTATAATTTATGAATAGATAATTTATCTATTCACCCATATAATTGTGAATCCTAATTCTAACCATGTGTCCACATTTATATTAATTTAATATCATTAACCCACATATATAGACATGTGTAGGGGTTATATATATATAGAGATCATTGTATATATATATATATATGTTTATCACGGATATTGTTTACATGTAATTATATAGCCTTCGGCCATCTTACTTTAATACGCATATGTTTCATATACATATATATAGGGCACCTATACCTATATATCTATATTATATACCTATGTTAAACCTTTCTAGACCACGACCTTTGGCCGCGCCATATGATAATTACATATAATCCTCACGAATATATATCATTACGATTTATATATCCTTTGTATCCTTCCGAATATATAACATTGTAAAATACTTATGAATTCTAATTGGACATCATTGACAGCTCAATACGTCGGATTAGGTTTTTTTGTTTGTTTTCCAGATAATTACAATTTCTTTCGAACCAGCTTGTTCGATCCCGACTGAGGTATTTGAGTTATAATTAACATTTTTAACAGAGATTTATTCACCCTCACGCGTTACATTACATAACATTGTCACGCCTTTGTTGAATAAATGGTATAAGATGGAATTTCTTCAACCTTACGTGTTACATTACAGGTCCTCACGGCATAATTGAGTGATTGTATAATCGTATTTTGTGCAGGTCGACGACAACGCACCCCGTTTCATTTCTACGCAACCCTCGACCGCTTTGAGTTTTCGATGCCATGATTACGTCCCTGCAACCCCGCCGACATTTATCTAGCTCCAGCGTACTGGGCTGAAGTGTCGCTTACACGTTAACCCGGTTTAGCGTGTGAACTTCCACCTGCACACCGAGTGGGCGGATTGCTCCCAGAAGGAGGTTACTGATCGCCAGCGCACCCCGTCTCAGACCTAGCATAGGTTGGGCGGATAGCCTTGCAATTTGACAGATCTACTCATTCAGGTACAGTGAGCGCCGCGTCTCTCTGCCCTCGAGTACGCGTTCTGCCGACGCAGCAGACCTTCAGCATTCGGCCTGGGGATTCCCAATTTCCCTCTGGATCTGTTTCCCTCTCGATCTGTGGAGTTTTAGGGTTTTTGGAGTTCTTTTTAAATCCCAGCTCTTTCGCAGCTTGGATTCATCAGCTCTTTCCTCTGGTTCCTGAGGCAGAGGGGTTACATTTTCCCGCTTCTTTCGTCGGTGGCTTAGAGCAGAACAGTGTGTAATTGCAGCTTCTACTCATCGTTGATGGGTGTGGTCGAACTCTATACAGGGTTCATCTTCTTACATAGTTCTGTGTTTCGATTCTCCGCTTTACAACGTAGTTTTTTTTTTCTTTCTTCGGGGTTTAATAGGGTATTCCAGTTTTACATCTTTGCAGATTTGTACATTTCGAAGGGAACAACCCATCGACTCCCCCAGACGAGAGACCACGCTGTTCTCAGCGTTCCTCAACTTGGCAACGCGACTTTTAAGTTATCCCTTCATAGGGCGGTTATTTATCTACAGTTTCTAACTATTCGGCTACAAACCCTAGCTTGTTGGCTGGATTCCTCCGCGTCTACCCTTAATATCTGGCGCAGTCATCTCTTGACATAGTTTGTTCTACTGACAGATCGGCTAAGGCACCCTGCTTGCCTTCTCAGTAGATGTTAGGGTTGACGCTGTTCAACACGGTGGTTGGATGGGTTCAATACTGACAACGTTCTTCGTGACTGGGGTAATGATTTTTGTCTTCATTTAGCCATGACGCCCAGTTGCTTTGCAATTAGTTTAATATACCAGGTGCAGCATATAGACAGCCCTGATGTATTTTACAAGCGGTCTAGAGAGAGCGTTCTGATATCACAGTGTATCTCTCTCTGCGCAGACTTGTACAGCCTAAGGGTAAATACAGTTGAAATGTGTTTTGCGTCGCTGCATAATTCCTCCTCGTTCATTCCAATATCTCCTAACCGATTTCAATTTCCAGGTTCATGCAATTTGTTACCGCCCGAAGGGCTCGGTTTGATAGAAACCACACGTATAATATTTTGTTTATGTTTACCGCCCTCTATTCCTGTAGTTTTGACCGGGCGTTTGTTTAATCATTCAAAGGATTTACCGTGAATACCTATAGTTTGTATTGACGTTCCCTTCATATTCTCTTGTATGCACATATAGACGTATAACTTATGTTTATTAAATTTTTTTTTGTTTTATTTCTCGTGCCCAAAATAACATCTATCATTAGGGGAAACGTATTTGTGGTTCCCTGTATGACCTATAAAGGTTTCCTATATTTTCGCCTTTCCATTTCTATTGTACTATAGCTGTACATATTTCACCCATAATTCGATTTATAATGATACCTATAGGTTTCGTTATTATGCTTACATATATGGACTTTGTAGATCCATGTCTCTTTGGTATCAAAGTGAATTAAATGCTTTTTGCGCCATGTATTTACTCCACCAATTTGGAGGTGTATGCATTTATTCGATAGTGTATGGGTAGTTCAAACTTTACACATAAATTCACTCTTTTACCCTAATACTTAATTAAAAAGGTAAGAGATGAATTTGGTATACAAGTGTTCTATATTATTTTTAAATATTGAATCACTTACTTAGTATTGCTTTAATACTTTGGGGTTAGCAGGAATAAGTATTATAAAATCATTGTCTTTAATCTATATGGTCCAGTTACTATATGTCTATATATGCATTCTATAGTGCATGACCAGGAGACTTTCATAATAAGTTAAATCATTTAATATAGTACTGGTACCAAAGATTAATGATGATTTTTTTTCACAATGCAATAGATACACTTATCAATGTTATAGCATAGAGATTTCTTCAATGTCCCATTCTATTGCTCCTATTTGCTTATTACTTCTTTTTTTTTCATACAATGAAACTTTAGTCCTGCTATACGTATTCTCTAGCACATAAGATCCCCGGTGTCTACAGAGATCAATAATTTATTTTTCTGGTCTACCATTAAGTTATATGACTACCATTTAGACCCTGGTTTAAGCTGGTATTCTAGCTTTATATATATACGTAGATTTGCTATGACTACCATATATATATATATAGGAGATCTATATATTCCATAAGTCTCATATAGAATAGCAGAAATTCATTATCTAGAAGATTTTTTTTTTTTTTTTTTAAGTTTCATATGCAAGTGTCTTTACTTTCTTTACCTCAATTCTGCTACAATATCATTCTAATATACTCAAGTATATATGTTGTTACCTTGTGTCTACATAAATAAGAGAATATTTCACTTTCCATAGAGACTAAGTAGCTTCAACATTGATCTTTTCTACTGTATTAAGATGGTTTCAGTATCTTAACTTTATGCACACTGTACTTGCTTTTACATAACGATGATAGTAGGACAATAGATAAATATGTCATTATAAACCTATTTATAGGTTTAACCATTCTGGTTATGAGCCTCCTCATACTACTCCCTTCATCACTATCTGTTACATGTATACCTGAAAGTATATCCAAGATATTTGTATACTCGAAGTACTATTTTTAATATTCATAAATTTTATAACAATTAACCATTTCCTTGTGAGCACATATCTTGCCCAATTTTTGAACTTTAGCTCCGATACCATTTGTCACGTCTCCCAAACCCATTTTTTTTTTTTTTTTAAATTTTTATACTGCATCAGCCACAAGGCAGACTGTTATCTGGGGTTTAGATTCTTTTTAGTACTTACAGACAGCCCTGGAATACAAGAATTTCCATGAGGATTTTTTTTGGGCTTAACCTCCCCTCTTCTCAGTTCATATAGTAGACTTATATACCTACATATTTTACCTTGTATGTCTCCGGTTTTCTGTGCAGGATGATCACTCGGCCCTTAATCAAACTTCCCAGTTTGCCGGCCTGCTAATATGTTCAATATGTTAAAGTTTCAGCATCGAAGTATAGATGTAGGCCTCCTCGCATACATCTATCTCTACGCAGTTCACCACCATTGCTCCACTACTTTCCCAGTAGTTCTATGGATGGTAACCAGATGCTCTGTTCATGGTATTTTACACATGCTTACAATCTTCCCTCACACAGACTGTTATTACACGATAGATTTTGCAATAGGATTTTCCCCACCTTATTTGTTTGTTATAACCATTCAGTATGTATGACACTATGGTACATATTCAGCTGTTCCATGGAAACTAGGAAACAACTCCTCTTGCTTCACTCCAAGGGAAGGAGAGAATACTGAATTGGATAGTTTTGAATCCCTAGTGTTAGATCCTCGTACTTAGTTAGGATTCAACTTCTACTTTCAGATGATTATACTTACATTTAATAGAATAATTTAAATTCTAACTGTTACCATTCTCTCCATTGGAACATACATACTGAACCCCATACGACTATCACAGGGTTATTGTTTCTTACTTTCTGTTATTGGTTACAGGGGGTTCTGTACCATCCGTATTGTTATGATAGGTTTAGTTGTTTGGAACTTACTGTTCATGGTTACTGGTTTGTTACCATTTTCTGTTCCTACACACAGAACTTAAATACTCCTTTCAAAGATATCAAGCTATACCTATACATAGTTATTAGATTTGATGTTTAACTAATCTATCATCTCAAATCTCCTTATTACCAGGTACTCATACCTACACCCAACCATTTGTCTCTACTGTCAATAGTTGTATTTGCAATTACATAAGTTACTGAACCATTAATCCATCTAACAGTGGTATACTGCAACTTAACATACAATTCATACATTCCATAATGCCCTATAACATTTCAATTTCATAAATTGCATAAAGGAATATAACATCACAATTTTATAATTTGCATAAAGGAATGTAACATCACAAGTTCATACAACAGAGATACATTTAACACAGACTTACAGATATCTCCAAATGTATGCATGCACACCTCTACTATGACCAGTCCTCCCAACCTTAGAATCCTCTTTATCTCCCAGGATTCACCCCCGAGCAGAGATCCTCCAAGAACAGACTAACCTCAATCTATTCTGGAGCAGCTTATTTAAGCTGTGCTTTCCCCAAAGACTGTTTCCAATTCTGCGTCCAGAATTTCAGGATGCTTTATTCCTGTTTAGCCTAGGCTTCCCATTTTGGGACTCTTTAAAGCTCCTTTAAGCTTTTCCTCAGCTTTTCCAGCTTTTTCTCACCTCTTCCCAACTACTCCTCTTCATTGGGGAAATTTAGATTTTTCCTCAAAAATCTAAATTAGAAATAATTTCTTTCAAGGATTTTTGAAAGATTTGGGGAAAGTCTTTTTCCTTTTCCAATACCTCATGGATTAGGCATGTGATCTCACTTTCTCATCTGGTCATAGTGCATGCACAATATTTTATTTATTTTTCATAATTAAGTATTTAACCATATCCACATAACAATTATCCATTGGGGTCCACTCCCCTATGGATGTATGTTCAAATGTCTAATTTGAAAAGCATAGAACTTGGGGGTGTTACAGCAGAATTAGAAACATGCTTTAGGGAACAATAACTTAAATAAGCTGCTCCTAAACAGATTAGTGGTTGGTCTATGGTGGAGGTGATCTCAGCTCGGGGGTGAGTTCTGGGAGACAGAAGAACTCTAAGGTTGGGAGGTTGGTCGACTGCATGAGTGGTATGTAATTAAATTGAATTGGTGTTTCTATTTTCTGTGGTATGAATTGGCTACATATAATTGTTTTATTTTATGTTAGAATTATTGAATGCCACATTCAACAGAATAAATCATCAGGAATTCACCTTCATGATTCTGTATAGTTGTAAGAAAGAAAATCTGTGGAGTGGAATCCAACAGAATCTCTAAACCAGTGTTGGTTTAGATCTGAGGATACATAGTTCTCCACAGGAAAATTGGTGAATTAATTTTAACCTGTTTCTGGTTATTAGAATGAGCTAATAATATACATACATAAGAGAGAACTATATGAGAAATTCTGTACTGCAATTGAGAGTAGTAGTATATGAACTGTCATATAGACGAAGTATCAAAATGAAAAGAAAACTTTTACAGACTACCTTCCAGGAAACAATACACTATCTTTACATGAATAGGATTACAGTAGTCAGTTATGTTTGCATATAAATAAGCAATTCTACATCAGAAGGAAGCAAATAACAAATTGCATGGGACTGTCTATTAATATTTAGTTGCCATGAATTACACTCATAGTATGAGTTAAAATCCACTATGTGAAAGAAGGATAAATAAATAATTTAACATGCAGATTTTATAACAGTAGACCATAAACAAAATCTACTCTATTATGTGAACAAGATACCAGGAGGTATAGTGTTATATTACAAACGAAATTGTTTCCAGACACAGATACACACATACATATTAGCACATCACTTGTAGGTATTCACAAAGCCTAAAGATATATGATGCAAATCAATTATCAATTTCAATTTACTAATTTTTATTTCAAGACAGAATCTCTGGAAAGAGCATAGCTGACAATACTTGGAAATATTCCACTAATTGAGAAAATATTTAGTTCACTGTTATTGTCCAATTACCATCCAGAGAAATAGGAGAAATATACACAAAAATGCATTTGAGTACTAGCATAATAATGGTAATGATAGCTAAGACAGAATAATCACTGGAAATCTACAATAAAAAGGATGGAGTATAAAATTTTATGCAACCAAATTCACTGTGCCAGAGCACAGTTAAGCTGTTAAATAACATAGTCACTATTTGCAGGCATATAATTCTAACCTATGAATGGCCTATAAGTATTATGGCAACAAAATACAACTGAGTGGGAATACATGTAGCTGCTCAATAATGCCATAACTAAGTATAAACCTGAACTCAAGCTAGAATAGTAAAGAAATGCCTTGTTGCAGATACATAAGATTAACCATAAGCACAATTTATAATAGGAAACAGAAAAAGTTATATAATCAAAAAAATTCAATGATTCAAGTCCACTGTGGCATGAGGACATGGTTAAAATCGTAAACGTTTCCAAAATTGAAATAGTAAATGAGTCAAGGTCGAAACCCAGAAAAATTTTAATGGCTAAAATTATACAAAGACATCAATTAAAGTTATTAAGTTGTCGAAAATGTTTCAAGAACGAGGTGAGGAGAACTAGTTCCTTCAAACCAGCGTTCGACAAGTACCGACCTGGAAAGGATCAAATAAATTTATATTAGTGCTGAAGGGAGCTACGATTTTCGTGGGTCGAGAGAGAAAGAGTAGGAAGTCGATTGTCAATACCTGCAAGAGTCAAAAACCCCAATATGGGTACGAATTAAAATGGAAAAGAACGCTATCAAAACAAAAATTTGTTAAATGAGGAACAACAAATTACCTGAGGCTCGAGCAACTCTAAGCTATCGAGGACCTGGCATATACATAGAGGAACGACAGAATTAAGCATACGACGGAGAGTGGACATTATTACAGACATAAAATAGTTGTATAGACAAACAGTAGAAATTCTTACCTATACAGGTTAAGAAAAGAGCGAATGATTCACATTCTTTTGTTACCCTGCGAAGGACGCAGACAATCTTTCGATATGCTTAAGGGAGAAGACGAGTATTTTTCCAGGACCATCAACACAACACAATGGTTCTGTCTCGTTCTTAAGAATGCATATAGAGCAATATAATAACTAGAAACTTAAACCAATGAATCAAATCGTTGGAAGCAGCGGAATCCAACCCACTACAAAAAGAAACAAAAATTTTCATTAAGAGAAGTAGCAGACAGAAATCCATCTGTATGGAACAATGGTAAACAATCCAAACAAATCCAAATCTCAGTGACTAGTCGAACAAATACGCGTTACCCTAAACGAATAAGGATACACTTCATAACCTCAGGAGTAGACATACCTGCGTGGTTCAATGAAGCACTGAGACGCGCAGAATGAGTGGATAGATGCACTTAGAACTCAATGGCGTCGGAAGTGCACTGTTACGAGACCAATCGAATAAGAATGAAGAGAAAAGAACCGGCAAAACCAATAATACTGAGATTTATATGTACAAAACCCTAACGCATCGTTAGATCCACATCGTCCACCTGGAAAGATCTTAACGATGAAGCCACGGATCAAAGAGTGGGATGCGTAATGAACAATCAATACATTCAGCATTTAATGTGATTTGCAATATCATAAATGTCAATACAGGCCGACCGTACCATCGAAAATACAATCGCACCAAGGTAAGCTAGCGTGGAGGGTTCCAGAGTTGCGTGGAGGAAACCCACGTGACCGCCAATCAAATAAGACTCATTCCAAACTACACAATTACACCCAAAATCGTCTACAGACTTACGTGGATAACAAATTCACGTCGCAACTTAATTAAATTACATTCTAATCCATATGACGTGGATATCCGAGTAAAGGAGTTTGGTTTAATATAAATGCTGACCAGAATTCAACGAATGGCCATGAGAGCCTGTACGCATAGATAGCCACACGAATACATTACATCAAATTATAATTCATACTTTGTAAACAAACGGGAATAGGTGAACAATCTTCACTGTTTCATATAAGTCGATCAAATTATATCGAGAGGGTTATTATGTGCAAAGGGAATGGGTTCCCCACTATCTATTAAAAGATTATAGTCAATGACCCAAGGTTCATTACGACACAAACAAGGTGGTGAGATATAACCGTGGAGTTTTGATAAACAAAACCATTGGGTGGTATTTTAAAAACAATGATCTGGTTGGAAGTATTAATATTATTATATCCCATTTGAGGTTGGATATAGTTGAGATGGGCAATTGAATCATAATTAGGTAAACAATTATGAATTGAGTAAACCAACATATGTATAGTATCCTTCCAGAATGAAATTGAAAAGAGGAAGGCTTGAAATAAAATAAAATAAAATTTTGGTTACGTAAATTGGAGGTGTGACAAATGGTATCAGAGCCCAAGTTATAAAACTGGGCTGGTGACATTGTGCTCACTGTTGCTGTGTATTCACTGTATAAATTAAATTATGTGGAAAAAAAAATAAAAAATTATTTTATTTCTTATTTTCACTGATCTGTGTTGAGTGTGTACAGTGGTGCTGAAATGGCAGAAGGTGACAAAATATATGTTGATCTGCGTGATGAGGATAATGCACCAGATCCCAATGCGCCCATGATGGCTATGTTGCGGGAATTGCAACAAGAATTGGCTGAGATAAAAAGCCAGAATGACAGATTGTCATTAGCCAGTGGGGAGCAGGAAAAGCTCATCATAGAATTAACTTCGCGGAACAGCAAAGAAGGCGAAGGTTCCGGGAAGAGGAAAACTGATGAGTCTGATGAAGAAGATGCTGTTAGGCATTAGAGTAAACAGAAAAAGGAATTACAGGGGGAATTCTGAAAGATTAAACCTCCCTCCTATGATGGGGAGAAGGAGGAAGATGATGAAGCCTGGTTGCTGAATATGATTAAGTATTTCCAGGTATATGAATATGAAAGCAATCTGAAGGCAAGATTAGCTGTTTACCAGCTATAAGGTAAGGCTACCTTGTGGTGGGAGGAGACAAAAATGGTTCATGCCATTGATGAAAAGACAGTCACCTGGGAAGATTTCCAGGTTAAGTTCAAAAACCGCTACCTAAATTAACGTTACTATGATGATAAAGCCAAATAATTTCATGAACTTAGACTGGGATAGCTCACTATTGATGAGTTGGTCACTAATTTTACAAATTTGTTGAGATATGTACCCTACATAAGGGAAGAAAAGGCAAAAGTACAGAGGTTTCTGAATTTTTTGCCTGCTGTATACAAAGAGAAAATCGAGTTTGACAACCCAAAAAAAATGGACGAAGCTGTTAGAAAAGCCAGATTATGTTACCAACAGTTCAAAGGAAAAACTGAACAAGGGAAAAGCTGGGTAAATAAGAATGAGTTCAAAGGGAGGAAATAGAAACTAGCTTATTTGAAGAATTTTGGCAGAGATCATCAGCGGAAAAAGTTTAATAAACCCAAAGAAATTCAAACGGCTCAATTCCAAGTGGCCTCAAAACAAATAGATGGAGACAATAAGAAAGAGGGCACAGTGAAAATGAGAGAACCCCTGAAATGTTGGGGCTGTGGAGAACCCCATCTTTTGAGGGACTGTCCTCATCGAAACATTCAGATGATCATGAGAGATCGAGAAGCTACAACAGTAAATGACATAGCCAGAAATATACCAACTATCAGTGCAGCCTTGGAAAATCGACAAGCAGAACATCAAGCTACCATGGTGGAAATGGAGGGTAAGATTTCTGACCTATCTGTTACTGTCCTGATTGATCCGGGTGCTTCTTTGAGTTACATTAGTCCTGAAATTGTAGAAAAATGTAATCTTAAACCTGAAAAATTTCAGCAGTCATGGTTGGTTCAGCTGGCCACTGGAACCAAGAGAAAGGTAACACATAAACTGCCCCGAACAGCAATCAAATTAAATGATTTTCAAACAGAAGTAAGTTTGAACATTCTACCCTTAGGTTCATATGACCTACTGATAGGAATGGACTGGATGGAACAGAAGAAAGCCTTGATGAACTGTTGGGATAAGACTTTGCATTGTGTAGATGAGGAAGGGAAACCTTTTATTCTCAAAGGAAAACCAAAACCTATCTCTGTAAGACAAATATCAGCCCTGCAATTAAAAAGAACAGCTAGAAAGGATATCAGGTTTATGCAGTACAGGTGGAAGAAATGGAACAGACAACAGCAGAAAATCTGTTGGATGTATTATCAGTGATAAGGGAATTTAAGGAAATTTTTCTAGATGAGATCCCTCATCTTCCCCCCAAAAGAGAGATTGATTTTTCCATCGATCTAGTGTCGGGAGTAGTACCTGTCTCCCGAGCCCCTTATCGAATGAGTCCCCCTGAGCTTATGGAACTGAAAATGCAATTGCAAGAACTGTTAGATAAAGGGTATATCAGACCGAGTGTGTATCCTTGGGGGGCACCAGTGATGTTCGTGAAAAAGAAAGATGGAACTTTTCGGATGTGCATTGATTACCTCCAACTAAACAAGTTGACCATTAAAAATCGATACCCTTTGCCTTGAATTGATGATATTTTTGATCAAGTGAGAGGAGCTTCAGTATTTTCGAAGATTGACTTAAGAACTGGTTATCACCAGCTCAGAATCAAAGAAGAAGACATCAGCAAAACAACCTTTCGAACCAGGTATGGTCACTACGAATTTGTAGTCCTACCTTTTGGGTTGACAAATGCCCCTGCCACATTTATGTGCCTAATGAACAGTGTGTTAAATAAGTATTTGGATAAATTTGTCCTTGTGTTCATAGATGATATCTTAGTCTACTCAAAAAGTGAGGAGGAACATAAACAACACTTGAGGATAGTATTGCAAACTCTGAAGGAAAACCAGCTATATGCCAAGTTTAGTAAATGTGAATTTTATAAAGATAAGATCCAATACTTGGGGCATATTATTTCTAAACAAGGCCTTGCTGTTGACCCTGAAAAGATAAAGGCAATTAAAGAATGGCCTGTGCCAACTGATGTTTCAGCAGTGAGATCATTCATGGGGATTGCGAGCTATTATCGCAGATTTGTGGAGAGGTTTTCTGCCATAGCACATCCCATAACATCATTACAAAGGAAAGGTGTCAAATTTGAGTGGACTGAAAAATGCCAAAACAGTTTTGACCAATTAAAACTAAAACTTACTACAGCCCCTATACTAAAGATTGCAGATCCTGATAAATAATTTGTCGTATGTATAGATGCCTATAGAGAGGGGTTGGGAGGAGTTCTTTTGTAGGAAAATTCAATTATTGCATATGAATCTACGAAATTGAAGATACATGAACAAAACTATAGTGCCTATGATTTGGAGTTAGCTGCTGTTATTCATGCTTTGAAAATGTGGCGACACTATCTCCTTGGAAAGAAATTTACATTGATGACTGATCATATTAGTCTCAAATATTTCTTTTCCCAAACTGATTTGAATGCTAGACAAGCCAGATGGTTGTCTTTTCTAAGTGAATTTGACATGGATATAAAGCATATCAGAGGGAAAGAAAATAAAATTGCTGATGCTTTAAGTAGAAATGCTTTCAAATTCTAGGTAGCAGTGGAAGTAGTGCCCAGTTTGATTTAGAAGAGTTAGTGAAACAGGCAGCAAACCAAGATCCAAATTATGAAGTACTACTGGTGAAATTACTGAAGAAGGAGAAAACTGATTTCACTCAAAACCAAAAAGGGCTGATCTGTTATAAGAATAGATTGTATATTCCCAATGTAGAGTCCTTAAAAAGGGAAATTTTGGATGAATATCATAAACAGCCATATGCAGGACATCCAGGATATTAGAAAAGGTTAACAGCTTTGAAAAAGAAGTTGTTTTGGCCAGGAATGAAGAGAGATGTAGCAGAATATTTAACTAAATGCATGGAATGTCAACTAGTCAAAGTTGAGCATCAACATCCTGCGGGTCTTTTAAACCCGTTACCGATTGCAGAATGGAAGTGGGACACCGTTTCCATGGATTTCATAACAGGATTACCCAAAACCAAACACCAACATGATTCAGTGATGGTAGTAGTAGACACCTTAACAAAAGCTGCACATTTCATACCAGTGAAATCTACCTTCGGAATAGCTCAAGTAGCGAATGTGTTCCTGAAGGAGGTAGTAAGACTTCATGGGGTTCCAAAGGTAATTTTTTCTGACCAAGATGCTAATTTTACAACAGCCTTTTGGAAAGGGTTGTTTGGAGGGATGGGTACTAAGTTGAATTTTAGTACTGCTTATCACCCTCAGACAGATGGTCAAACAGAGAGAACAAACCAAATTCTGGAGGACATGCTGAGAATGTATGTGATGGATAGGCCATCAAAGTGGGAAGATTATTTGCATTTAGCTGAATTTTCCTATAATAACAGCTACCAATCCTCCATCAAAATGAGTCCATTTGAAGCACTCTATGGTTGAAAATTTCGTACTCCATTGAGCTGGAGTCAACCAGAGGATAAATTGATGTTAGGGCTAGATGATTTGCAAGAGATGGAAAGAATTGTCAAACAGATACAAAGAAATATCAAGACAACACAAGATCGTCAGAAAAATTATGCTGATAAGAAGAGAGTGCACTGAGAATTTACAGTGGGAGAGCATGTGTACTTACATATTAAACCCAAAAAGAGCACACTTTATGCTGGAATTTGTGCAAAACTATCTCTTAGATACTGTGGTCCTTTTGAAGTATTGGAAAGGGTGGGACCAGTAGCTTACAAAATGGCCTTACCACCCCATGTTAGAGTTCATGATGTGTTTCATGTTTCGTTATTAAAAAAATATGTGCATGATGCTTCTCACATAGTTGATTGGAATGTGGTACAGGTGGAACCAAAAGGGGAGTTTCTGCCAGAACTGCTTCAAATATTGGAGCGGGAAGAAATTGAATTGAGAAACCGAATGGTAGCAAGAGTAAAGGTGCAGTGGAAGCACTTTACTGCTGAAGAAGCTACCTGGGAAAGAGAAGTTGAAATGATGGAAAGATATCCATTTTTGTTTGAAAAATGAACTCTAGTAGTTGAATAATAACACCGAGGACGGTGTTTATTTTCAGAGGGGGAATATGTAACACCCCCAATTTATGTGTTTGAATTTCAAAGCTAGACATTTGAACTTTAATCCTAAGGGGAGTGGACCCCAAAGGATAAGTATTTTGTGAATGTAATTAAATATTTAATTTGAGGAAATGAATAAAATGATGGTGTGCAGATTGACCAAAATGAGATTATGAGATCACTTGCTAAATCCATGAGGATGGATAAGGCAACTATTTCCCCACAATCTTTCAAAAATCCTTGAAAGGAATTATTTCTAATTTAGATTTTTGAGGAAGAATCTAAATTTCCCCAATGATGAGGAAAGTAGTTGGGAAGAGGTAAAAAGCTAGAAAAGCTGAGGAAAAGCATAAAACAGCTTTAAAGAATCCCTAAAATGGGAAGCCTAGGCAAACAGGAAGAAAAGCATCCTGATATTCTCGACGCAGAATTGGAAACAGGCTTTGGGGAACAATAGCTTAAATAAGCTGCTCCTAAACAGATTAGTGGTTGGTCTGTGGTGGAGGTGATCTCAGCTCGGGGGTGAGTTCTGGGAGACAGAAGAACTCTAAGGTTGGGAGGTTGGTCGACTGCATGAGTGGTATGTAATTAAATTGAACTGGTGTTTCTATTTTCTGTGGTATGAATTGGCTACATATAATTGTTTGATTTTATGTTAGAATTATTGAATACCACATTCAACAGAATAAATCATCAGGAATTCACCTTCATGATTCTGTATAGTTGTAAGCAAGAAAATCTGTGGAGTAGAATCCAACAGAATCTCTAAACCAGTGTTGGTTTAGATCTGAGGATACATAGTTCTCCACAGGAAAATTGGTGAATTAATTTTAACCTGTTTCTGATTATTAGAATGAATTAATAATATACATACATAAGAGAGAACTATATGAGAAATTTTGTACTGCAATTGAGAGTAGTAGTATATGAACTGTCATATAGACTGAGTATCAAAATGAAAAGAAAACTTTTACAGACTACCTTCCAGGAAACAATACACTATCTTTACATGAATAGGATTACAGTAGTCAGTTATGTTTGCATATAAATAAGAAATTATACATTAGAAGGAAGATAATAAAAAATTGCATGGGACTGTCTATTAATATTTAGTTGCCATGAATTACACTCATAGTATGAGTTAAAATCCACTATGTGAAAGAAGGATAAATAAATAATTTAACATGTAGATTTTATAACAGTAGACCATAGACAAAATCTACTCTATTATGTGAACAAGATACCAGGAGGTATAGTGTTATATTACAAACGAAATTGTTTCCAGACACAGATACACACATACATATTAGCACATCACTTGTAGGTATTCACAAAGCCTAAAGAGATATGATGCAAATCAATTATCAATTTCAATTTAGTACCTTTTCTTTCAAGACTGAATCTCTGGAAAGAGCATAGCTGACAATACTTGGAAATATTCCACTAATTGAGAAAAGATTTAGTTCTCTGTTATTGTCCAATTACCATCCAGAGAAATAAGATAAATATACACAAAAATGCATTTGAGTACTAGCATAATAATGGTAATGATAGCTGAGACAGAATAATCACTGGAAAGCTACAATAAAAAGGATGGAGTATAAAATTTTATGCAACCAAATTCACTGTGGCAGAGCACAGTTAAGCTGTTAAATAACATAGTCACTATTTGCAGGCATTCTAACCTATGAATGGCCTGTAAGTATTATGGCAACAAAATACAACTGAGTGGGAATACATGTAGCTGCTCAATAATGCCATAACTAAGTATAAACCTGAACTCAAGCTAGAAGAGTAAAGAATTGCCTTGTTGCAGATACATAAGATTAACCATAAGCACAGTTTATAATAGGAAACAGACAGAGTTATATAATCAACAAATTTCAACGATTCAAGTCCACTGTGGCATGAGGACATGGTCAAAATCGTAAACGTTTCCGAAATTGAAATAGTAAATGAGTCAGGGTCGAAACCCAGAAAATGTTTTAATGGCTAAAATTATACAACGACATCAATTAAAGTTATTAAGTTGTCGAAAATGTTTCAAGAATGAGGTGAGGAGAACTGGTTCCTTCAAACCAGTGTTTGACGAGTACCGACCTGGAAAGGATCAAAGAAATTTATATTAGTGCTGAAGGGAGCTACGATTTTCGTGGGTTGAGAGAGAAAGAGTAGGAAGTCGATTTTCAATACCTGCAAGATTCAAAAACCCCAATATGAGTACGAATTAAAATGGAAAAGAACGCTATCAAAACAAAAATTTGTTAAATGAGGAACAACAAATTACCTGAGGCTCGAGCAACTCTAAGCTATCGAGGACCTGGCATATACATAGAGGAATGACAGAATTAAGCATACGATGGAGAGTGGACATTATCACAGACATAAAATAGTTGTATAGACAAACAGTAGAAATTATTACCTATACAGGTTAAGAAAAGAGCGAATGATTCACATTCTTCTGTCGCCCTACGAAGGACGCTGACAATCTTTCAATATGTTTAAGGGAGAAGACGAGTATTTTTCCAGGACCATCAACACAAAAAAATGGTTTTGTCTCGTTCTTAAGAATGCAAGTAGAGCAATATAATAACCAGAAACTTAAACCAATGAATCAAATCATTGGAAGAAGAGGAATCCAACCCACTGCAAAAATAAACAAAAATTTTCATTAAGCGAAGTAGCAGACAGAAATCGATCTATATGGAACGATGGTAAACAATCCAAACAAATCCAAATCTCAGTGACTAGTCAAACAAATACGCGTTACCCTAAACGAATAAGGATACACTTCATAACCTCAGGAGTAGACATACCTGCATGGTTCAATGAAGCACTGAGAAGTGTAGAATGAATGGATAGATGCACTGAGAACTCAATGGCATCGGAAGTGCACTGTTACGAGACCAATCTAATAAGAATGAAGAGAAAAGAACCGGTAAAACCAATAATACTGAGATTTATATGTACAAAACCCTAACGCATCGTTAGATCCACATCGTCCACCTGGCAAGATCTTAACGATGAAGCCACAGATCAAAGAGTGGGATGCGTAATGAACAATCAATACGTTCAGCGTTTAATGTGATTTGTAATATCATAAATGTCAATACAGGCTGACCGTGCCATAGAAATTACGATCGCACCAAGGTAAGCTGGCGTGGAGGGTTCCATAGTTGCGTGGAGCAAACCCACGTGACCGCCAATCAAATAAGACTCATTCCAAACTACACAATTACACCCAAAATCGTCTGCAGACTTACGTGGATAACGAATTCACGTCGCAACTTAATTAAATCACATTCTAATCCATATGACGTGGATATCCAAGTAAAGGAGTTTGGTTTAATATAAATTTTGACCAGAATTCAACGAATGGCCATGAGAGCCTGTACGCACAGATAGCCACACGAATACATTACATCAAATTATAATTCATACTTTGTAAACAAACGGGAATAGGTGAACAATCTTCACTGTTTCATATAAGTCGATCAAATTATATCGAGAGGTTTATTATGTGCAAAGGGAATGGGTTCCCCACTATCTATTAAAAGATTATAGTCGATGACCCAAGGTTCATTACGACACAAACAAGGTGGTGAGATATAACCGTGGAGTTTTGATGAACAAAACCATTGGGTGGTATTTTAAAAATAATGATGGTTGGCAGTATTAATATTATTATATCCCATTTGAGGTTGGATATAGTTGAGATGGGCAATTGAAACATAATTAGGTAAACAATTATGAATTGAGTAAACCAACATAAGTATAGTATCCTTCCAGAATGAAATTGAAAAGAGGAAAGCTTGAAATAAAAACAAATTTTTTTTTGGTTACATAAATTGGAGGTGTGACAGAAGAAGAAATACTTTTACCAATGTATTTATGTTCAAATATATAAAGAATATTAAGGATTGCTCTTAGGTTTTTTGCACCTTCAAGGGGATCTAGGGTTTTGCAGTCATAGCAATAGGTTGTGGGTTGATCCTCCCTCAAACCTTAATCTTTACTCTCTTGTGCACTGACTTCTCATCAAAGTCATGAAAATTCCATAGAATTTTGTTTTCCACCTTAGATTCAAATGACTAAAGAATTGGAATATTTTTAGAGGACTCCCTTGATGGGATCAAAATCTGGGCCTTCTTGCTTTACGTCACCTCATAGTAAATCATTATGGATTTGTCATTAAACAAGATATAGGCTCTAAATATCTCCATAATTTAAGAAAATTTCATCCCAAAAGTGGCCTCTTAAGGAACAATAATAAAATAATAGTTAAGATAAATAAAATAAGGTTTCAATCGACGACCAAGTTGTCTAGTGTTAAGGAATGATTCAATTCCCTCACAAGGCAACAAGAGGAGTACGTTTGGGAGTTTCATAGCAACCCTCTAAAGGGGTAAATATATAAGGCTTTCAACACTACCAACCTGCCTTTATACATTGGGGAGAGCATAGAAGAGTTATCCAAATGGATCATGTTGAGTGATTGGGTGGAGAAACATGAGTGGGGAATCGAGAAACATAAGCATAGTATATATGTTCCATGTGAAGGTATTCATCTTTCCCACAACATCGATTACTGAGAGATTATGAGTTGGTACTCTATTGCTGGGATGGTTATTAGGAGGATACTCTTATCCAAGGGCATGTCATAGCAGGGGCCCTTAGGCAAAGGCAATGATGGAGGGTTGAGGTGGTATCATAACCCACAAGTACCCAGATTTAGGTGGCATAGGGATCCAGGTGCATCTATTTATGACAGGATTGGCTGGAGGATTTTCTGGGATCCAGGTATCGGACGATCCATTCATGATAATTCAACATGGAGGCATGATATATCACACTATTTTGTATGTGATCTTGGTATCAATGTAAAAATTCTTCTACTATGGATAGAATTATATTGATTTAGGGAAAGTAATCTTTGAGCGAGAGGATTTATAATATTCTATTTTCTTGATATGGTCAAAGTGGACGAAATCTTCCCATGGTATTAACCGTGGTATTTCCATGGGAAGATAATAAAATAAGGTTTCTAGATATTCCATCAAGCCTATAAAAGGGGATAGGAGCCTGCTAGTGGGAGAATCCTAAGTGTATATATCTTATTGTGTTTTCTTGATAACTTGGCGTGGTCGGCTCCAGTTTGATCCCAGGGACAAAAACCCTGTGGGTGTGATTTTTCTAGTGGATCCATTCAAGGTCCATGATTGTGTTTCAGTGTTTGTTTTCCCTTTTGATGAGCAGTAGTGCATGCCATTGCAGGGGCTCCAATATTTTTGTATGGGCATGTACTATTTTCTCAATTAATAATATAAATAAAGGATGCATCTCTTTAGATCCCTTGTGATTTATGTTTGGCTTGACAATATTTCATTTATAACACTAAAATATTCCAGATCAATTTATTTTTTAGCGATTTGGGATCTTACATCCCATCAAAATCCAACAGTTGAATGAGGGCAACTCATATCATCTTTAAGACCAAAACTATAGCCTCAACACCACTCAGCCTAAAAGCTACCAAGAGTATAGTGTTTTAATCTCCCTAATCATAAACAACTATCTAAATGCTAACATAGCTCAAGTGCTAAAAGTTCATATGCAAATGAGGCATGAGGGTATAGTTACATAAATGGGGAAGTGACCTTTCACCTTCCCCATAAATTTTCAATTTCCTCATGACTCTTCTATTCCTAATAACTTTTACAATTAATCTTGACTTTTTCGTGATTTGGAATTTTCATAATTATAATAATATAATAAAATAATATATAAGTGATGGGTGAGGCCATTCATTTTGTTGTTTCTTCTTTTCCATGCAAGTGTTTGCTTCATTCATCCATGAAGGTTAAAGTATATTGATTGTACTTGCTTCTCCTTTTACATCTTAACAACTATGACTAGACTTTGTGATGCAATATTAAATGCACACAGTTTCCTAATTTAATGTCCCTTTTAAGTTTCTCAATTACTATGCATGGCTTAGTTGAGATGTCTGGCCTTTTCATCAAATTATTATGTTTAGATTCCTCAAAGATACATTGTCTATAATTGAGTTGAATAATGAAACATGGTTCTTGATCATAATTGTCTCATAATTTTTTTCCTTTATGCTAATTTTGTGTACAACAACACTGTTATATATATTTATGAGCTCCATTTCATTTTGTTTTTCTTTTTCAGTACCATTTTAATGCATTTTGTTGCACAGAAAGATATCTCCATGATAAATAATGAACAAGAAGAATTCCACCCCTACATCTTTGCAGGTGATCACAAACTCTAGGATTACATTAGAAAGATTCCAACCTTCTCTAAGAGAAACCATGTTATAATGTTGTCCATCAAAACTTAATTTTGGCTTTTCATAACTAAAGAGCTTCTTGTGAGTTTGTCTATCATGATATAATGTCACTTTTCATATGGTGTAAGACCTTCCAAAAGTTCACTAACACATTTTACTTCGTTTATTTTCATTGGAGGAAGGATGTTGAAAAGTTGAAAATAAGGCAAATTGGGAAACATGGGAAAATTTTGGCTTTGTACTCCATTCTCACTCATATTCTAAAAACAATCTTAATTATTTTTCTCCTAGTTCATGTATCACTTTATGTATCTAATCTTGGGAATCTCCTTTGCTACAATTTGAATTACTTTCACATAATTAGTATTTGGAATAACATTTAGTAATTTTACATATTTTAATGTTTCTTCCTCCTCTTTGTCAATATTCTCCACTTCACCTATAAGAGTGCAATCATGCCAAAAATTTGCAAGAGAATCATTTCCATCTATTGTGATTATTTATGTTTTATTGGCCAGAACATTTCTGAGATCTTGTCCTTATGTTGATAAAATGTTGTAATGCATTCATTTGACTTTATTTTCCACATATTTAACACGCCATCTGCACCAAAAGGAACAAAATTTGTCATAGATTGAGGAAGGAAGCTCAAAATACAGTTTTCAATATGAACTTCAAATGTATCCAAGAAAAAACCATCTGATGATGCCCATATTTTAATTATTCTATCACCATAAACTACCATCACGCATTGTATGAAGGTAATAATTCCACATACCAAACTCCTCATTCAAATGGGTGTCCATAATGATCAAGATACCTCGATCATTAGGTCCATTATTTAAGGGATTTTCTACACGTAGTGGCAACAACATAGAGGAAACAAATTACTGTATAATATCGAATAGGAGTAGTAAAAAATGATTATGTAATAGAAAAGCAAAGCGGAAATGAATCTATGAAGACTGTGTGACAACATATGTAACAACAAAACAAAGTGGCATCAAGTGTGATTTCAAGGACAGTAAGTATGATTGTTGAATGAAAAACAAGTGTGATTGTTGAGATAACAAGTGTAACAAATGAGGACTACCAAGTGTGATGGAAGTACGACACAATTGTAACAAGAGGTGACCTAATGTGAATTTTGAGCAATTTAGAAGATATTGTAGAGAGTTGAAGATAATATTTCATATATAAGACTAAAGAGTCGATTGGATCAACAACAAACAAATGAAAACTAGAGATTAATAAGAGATTGGTGGCTCTTGTAGGTTGGTTCCTGCAAATTTAGTTGGGATTGGTGTCTCCAAAAAAAAATTTCCTACAAAGAAAAGGGGAATTGGTGCCTCTTATAGGGTGGTTCCTAGAAAAATAATTATACCTACATATGGTGCTGCAAAACACAATTAATCGTGAGGATTTTTTTGTTTTTCTCCCATATGGATTTCCACGTACATTCTATGTTCAATATTTATGTATCATGATCAATGATTGGTTATGTTTCATGATTTAGATAATTACATAGTGCTATCCTTAAATTCCATACTTGGTAGTTCCTTTCAAGAGACAGTTTGATACAAATGACTTAAACCAAAAGTGACACCAATGTGATGTTTTCCCCTCCATTTAGTTTGAAATATGTGTCTAATGATCTTGGTATTATTATATTTATATGGAAACTTAACCCAGTGTTGTTACAACCTCCATTGTTGTTGAGATTGAGGTTGCACCCAAAATTGTTGGACCACTAATCCATATTCTGATATCAAAAAAGGTTTCAGTTCATTCAACTAGCCTTTTTCCCAATTTGGGCCATTGCTACTAGGAATCCTCCCAAAAGAGTGCTAAATTTCCATCCATGATTTCCCAAAAACTTGTGATATTGAATCAAGTGTTTATTATTCTAGGATAAATTGCGAATATGAGACCCCTTAATTCCACCCTCCATCAAAATTATAATACTATCATCTATTCTCGACATGTATTTTTCCTTACATAGTTTTCTCCCTAAAGCGTTTGGGTCTTAAAGCCATAACCACCAAGTTTTGGCTCTTAATGATTGACTGAGGATTTTAGGGTCTTTCAGGGAAACACTTATCCCAACTGTAGATTATCAAAACCTTATTACATGGTTGCTCAGGCCCACCTCCCCTTGAGAAGAAAATTGAGACGATGTTGAGGGAATGAAGCAGACGGCACTAAACATGTGACGAGTGTCACTAGTTCGGGATTGTAGTTTTGGCAAGTTCCACTTCTAGTTAGTCGATTGAATTAGGGAATTACCACATTAAATTCCCTAACAGTAGATTGCCAATCTCCCATATTTCAAAGTTGGAAATAATTATAATTTTTTTTTCAACTAAGGAAATTACAGTGGATCCTCGCTATTTTCACTTCATGTAATAATTATCCCAGTGATTAGTGCCCTCATTATGGTTATTTTTTATGTCTATTATATTTAGAAGTTATTCTGGGAACCTCATTCTCTATTGCCTAGACTCTAGTGGTGGTTGGTATTTTCAAATTTGTTGTTCATCTTCCAGTGGTTTGTAATTGGAAAGGCTTGTGGAGGCTGCGAAGTCCTTGTTAGTTCTTTGGGGGTTGTTTGGTCTAGGTATGATCACTGGCATATCTATCCTGAAGTTTCTTGGGGTCATTTAAATCTCGAGTGTTGGTGTTTTCATGTCAATGTAGTGAATATAACCAAGACTCAAGGACATTAGCTATGGTTTAGGAGTGTCCTCGATAAATTTCGGTATATGTTATTATGAGACTCTTGCGTTTTCAGTAGTCCACTAGATCTCACATGTCGAGATGGGTTGGGTGGTAGTTGTATCTTTTATTTCAAATATTTTCTTTAGTGTCAACCCAATTTAACTAACGAATTTATGAACTTGTTGTTGCATGAAAGAAGGGGTGGAGTCTTGAAGTTACGACAAGGGTGTTTGATAAGATGGAAAAGATGCTTCACCAGTAGAATTTTGGGTTATTTACCTCAAAGCTTTTGGCCAGTCCAAGGCGAGGTGGCTCTATGTTGGAGAGATTATTTTTTACTAGAGAAGATTGTGTTCCATAGCCTAGGCTCCAGGTGTTGTCCTTGCCATGTCCAGACGTGAGCACAAGTAAGCAGAGGAGATTCTTATTATGAGTAATGTTCTGGTAGAGGAAGTATCCATCTACATCACCAAATTGATGGTTTCACAACAAAATATAGGGAGTAGATCTCGGTTCATGTGCAGGAGGAAATGAATCGGTTTAGAAGGGAAGCCTCTTCCCATAAAACTCCCCTCTCAGAGACTAAAGTGCTGACATAATGGATAGATTAGATCCCTAATATGGGATATATGCCAGGAATATTTAATCAATATATGCATACAATATATTTGTATTGGAAAATGAAGTTCCTGTAGGGACGCACTCGATTGGATTTCCATGAGTCTCAGAAGGATTTGCTACAACCCTTGGATCACATGCATGGGAACTTGAAAGAGTATGATAGCAGGACGAAGAATATGGACCACAAGTTGGTGAGATAGAATATCATCTTGACATCCAACTACCGAGTGATTGACCTCCTACAGATCCAACAACTCCTATTTGAATGATAGCCTCTGATTATGATCCCCTTACTTGACTATGTTATGATTCCGCCTCATGGTTCCACTTTTGAATTTAGTTTGTGCAAGGAAAAATATGCTACTATCTATATTTAGGCTTCATTAATGATGGTTATGTCTATTTCTAGTTATCTAGCTTGTCCCTTCAAAGTGTATATTTTTTATTATAGTTTAATCTCCGTTGTGATAGATCAGTATGAGTTATTGTAATCCTTGATGTAATCTCTATTTTCCTAAGCTAATAGAATTCACTCCACAAAATAAAAAATTGGTACAATATAAAATAATCCATTTCATTTATTTTTATAATGATAAAATGAAAAGAATTAGAAGCATTAATTTTAGTTATTCTATAATTTAAAATGAACTACTTATATTGAGATAATTTGGTGAAAACATATGAACTCAAATAATTATATTTAAAGTATGATGGGATTCCGAGTGCTTTATATTAGATATCACTTTTGGGATTGAATTATATTTAACTTTAATTTATTGAATATTTATATAAATTTATTTAATCTTAATAAATACTTGAGGATTAAAAGTTAAAATAAATTATAATACAATATATTGATTTAATAATTTAAATTAAGTTATTTTAGTGAATATAAATCTACATATTGAATTAGAATTAGAATTTAGAATATATATATATATATATATATAATATTAGAAAATGCATTTAATTTTAATAAATATTTTATAAATTAAAAATAAAAATAAATAAAATTTGATTTATATATGTGTAAGAAAAAAATTATTACTATTTTTTATGGTTCAACACAATTTTGTTTTAAAATATTATATATTTAGTAAATTTTTATTTTAAATTTTTTTTGATAAAATTTTAAAAGATAAGTGAACTATAATGAATAGATATATGTATAAATTACAAATTTTATACTTATAAAATAACAAAATATAATGAATATTTGTATTTTATTAAAATAAAAATTAATTTTTTTTAATAATTTTTTAAATTTTAATTAAAATATATTACTTTATAATTATTATTTAAGTTAAAATTAATAGAAAATATATAAAATTGAATTATTTATTTTAATTCAAACTAATAAAATTAATATGTAAAATGAAATGAATAAATTAAATAATAATAAAAAACTCTCATTTTTAAACACATTAAAATAAAATATTATATTTTTTATTTATTATTATTATTAATATTTTTTCTTAAATAATATGTTGTAAAATTAATATACTAATGAAAAAAAAAATTAATAAATTGGTAATAATAAAAGTTATTGACTATAAGTAGCATAGATAGTGATGGGGTGTTCTTTTAAGTCATTTCATGATGTTAAACATATTGATGAGTAGTATTATAAAATTATGTTTTCTAGGAAAGCATTGTACACCATCAAATAATACAATACTTTTAGATCACGACTAAATTTATAAAATATTCTTGTATTATGAAGCATTTTTTTTTTTTTATCATAGATTTGATATATTGTGCAATAATATGATGGCAAAAGCATCAGCTAGGAAATATAATTATTTCAAAAAAAATGTGTTTAGTATTATAATATCATATATTATATAACATCCTATAACATATAGGAAAAGGAGTCTTTTTACACACTAAACATGTATATAATATTTAGCATCATCTCTATTTTTCTCAAAATTTAGGTTTTATGAATTTTTACATACTTACATTTTTCTATGCAACTAAAAGAAATTGCAAACCCAAACTCTTTATCAAATTAGACTTGACCAGCCTTTTTATCAGTACTGAATCTCTAGAAAACCTGTTAACTATAATAAATTTATTAAAACTAAATAAATTAAAAAATAGTTAAATAATAAACAAGCAAACAAACAAACATTTGAAGAAACTTGAAGAGTCCCTACAAACTACCGACCTCTATATCAGTACCAAAACTCTATAATCTTGTTAATTAGAATAAATTTATTAAAACATAATAAATTTAAAAATAATTAAAAAAAAAACAAACAAAAAGTTGAAGCAACTTGAAGATCCCCTACTTTCAATGAACCGTTACAAACAGTGAATAAATTGCAACCTGAAGCTATTTTCAATGAACACACAGAATAAAATGTATCAAGAATATTAAAAAGGGGCTATTAAGTGGCCTCTGTGGGGATATTAAGGGGCTATTACAAGCATGGTTGTGCAAACATATAGCTAATATGAATAGGCAAGATAAATTTCAATGCAATTTTTAATTTTTAATTTGCTTCTGTTTTTATCTAAGTAGTAATAAAGAATAGACACATTAAATTTAGAATTTGGCATATTTCACTTGCATATGAAAAAGGAGTTGAGCGTGAAGAATAATTGGTTAAATATATTTTAATTTAAAATATTAAACCTAAAATAAATAGGGCACATAATAAAAACAAATCGTAAACCTAAAAACAATAATTTGCTTATGATTTGCACATAATGTTTCATGATTATCTTAGTTTATGTTATTTCTCTTTTTTAACTATATCATAGGATTTTTTTAGATATACAAATTTTATTTAAAATTAAACAAAAAATTTAGGTGTGGGAGCATATCCATGGCAGTGTTATGAAATGTTATATAAACTGTGAAATATAGGTTTTAAATTCCTAATTAATCAAACCAATAAAAACAAAAAACTTAAATAAAATTTTAAAATTCACATTCCCAAAAATGATGATCCTTCACTGCAGTTAAATTTTTTTGATTTGGTATAGTGTTATATACATTGTAATTTATTTTGAGAGATATAGTATTAAGTGAGGTAATGCGATATTTATTTTTAAATGTGAAGTAACAGTTTATTACATTTAGTATCTATAAAATTTAACATAATATTGTTTGAATTTTAAAACTTTATTCAAATTTTATTTTATAAATTTATATTCTCAAATCTTAAAATTGATGATTAATAATATGGTTATTGTGTTTATATATTTTTAGATTTTGGAGCTTTAAATTTTATATTTGATAATTTAATTTTATGTTTAATAATTTATTTTTGTAGTTAATTTTCTTCTTTAATTTTATAAATGAATTATTGGAATATGTTGTTTAGTATCTATTAAATTTAACATAATATTGTTTGAATTTTAAAACTGTTATATTTTATAAATTTATATTTTGGAATCTTAAAATTTATGATTAATAATATAATTATTTTGTTAGATATCTTTATATTTTGGAGCTTTAAAATTTTATATTTGATAATTTAATTTTATGTTTAATAATTGATTTTTATAGTTAATTGTTTTCTTTAATTTTATAAGTGAATTGTTGGAACATGTTGGTGAATGGAAGAATTTGTATTAATGAGTTTTGTGTCTACTAATTCCTCAGGGCTTCTAATAGTTAAAGTTTTATGAATTGGTATAGTGTTATAAACACTATAATTTATTATTTTGAGATATATAGTATTAAGTGAGGTATTGAGATATATTTTTTTAAATGAGAAGTAATAGTTTATATTATATAATATGTATTAAATTTAACATAATATTATTTGAATATAATGTTTGTGTTTTTAATCTTAATTTGAAAAATACTATAATTTTTGCCTTAAACAATTAGAGTGAACCATGGTTTTGCACAGTTTACAACTTTGGCTACTCACACTTTTCATAATGTAACCTAAGAATATTAATAGGGTAGCCACATTTCAATGCAATTTTTAATTTTTAATTTTATTTTTAACTAATCTTATTTCTATTTTTATAAAAAAGGTAATTTTTAAATTATAATTTGGTGAAATATTATTTTAAACAAAATTTAAATAGTTAATTTAAATATGCAAAGTAATTATCAGTCTGATAATTGTGACTATAAAAAATATACTGACATATTTCAATTTAAACTATTCTATCAATTTAAACTTAATTAGCTAAATCATTAAAATAATAAATTCCAATTGACGAAGCCTATCAAGATAATTAACATTTTCATACTTCTCTTTTCTGGCATTATAATTTTCATTTATATTCGGCACATTTGATTCAGTAATACTTCTTATTAGAAAAATCGTTAAAATAATGAATTCCAATACTTGAAGCCTATCCAGATAATTAGCCTTATCATACTTCTCTTTCATGGCATTATAATTTTCATTTATATTCGGCACATCTGATTCAGTAATACTTCTTATTGGACATTGGTAATCATTTGGTAATCATGACAGCCTTCTGGCAGCTTTGAATAAAGTCCATGTTGTGGTTTGCCCGATGGCGGGAAACCACCACATTCGTAGAAGGTCGTGGAAGCCATGAAAGAACCTCCCAAACATCAAGGAAAAAGAAGCTGGTAATTTAATTTAAGTTCCTAACATATGTGTGGATTATTTGAAATAATACTTATATACTTCTAATTAATCTATAGGGATTTTTGTCCCATCTAGATTCAACATATATTACGCTAGAATGGAACATGCAAACGAACCAGGAAATAGAACTTTTATGGACAAAAGAAAAGCTGGGCATCGAAGCAACAAGGATTCCGTATAACATTTTCAAGCCATTAGGAGTCGGGAAATTATTCAGCAGCTAAAGCTGGTGGAAGCGATGAAAGAAACTCCAACATCAAGGAAAATGCTATCCACGTAGCCACACTCCAGAGGCCGCTTAAACCTAGAATTTTTCCAAATCGAGTTATGGTTTTGCATTTTGTTTATGACTTGAAAATACAAATAGAACAATAGATTCATTGATTAATTACTATTATGCATTGGAAATACAACAATTAGGAAAAGATTGAAATGGATAGTTGTATTACATGATTATAATAATAGTCAAGAATATTGATTGTTTAAGTTTTATTAGTGGGTTTACTGTTTAGGTGGGTTTTAAGTATATTTGGGGAGATTTGTTTTTCATTAATTTAGATTTTATTTAAAAATATAATATTTTTTAAAACATGGTTTAATTACCATAATTTTGCATATATTTGGAATTAAATTATTATAAATATTATAAAAATGATTATACTCTTATAGAAATCTTATTAAAGAAATTTTTTTAATTATTCATAAATGGTTAAGGTTTGTTGAACAATAATCTATTATGATTCGTGAGCATTTCTTTATTTATGGAATATTTATTTAGAGGTTAAAGTGATTATTTGTTTGTGTTTTTTTTTTAAATAAAAAATATTTTTGGAAAATGAATAGCTGCATTTTTATTCATAATAAGTTATTTTAATAATAGAAATAAATAAAATTATATGAATGAAAATAATTTATTATTTTAATTAAATAAATATAATAATAATATAGAGTTATATATAATACTCTAATTATTTATCTATGATATTGATAGTCATATTAATATATTAATAGATATATATTAATCATTCACCGTTATATTAATGATGAGGGATAAATAATTATTATTAATAAAAGAAATATATTATATTATATATTGTAATTTGAAATATAACTATTAATATATTAAGATATTATATAATAACATAATATTATATTAATTTATACTATAATATGAATATAATATATGTAGTTTCTATTATATAATTATTAATAAGGATACATAGTTAACCATATTAGACAAACATAGTCAAATAAAGTCAACCATTAGTCAAACATATTCAACCATTATGATTATTGAAGGTCTCCATGGTTTTCCATGGCCAATAATGAACACCCATGGTCAATAATGAACACCCATCATCAACGAGGGTCGACCATGATCAGGTATGGTGAACCATGATTGACGATGATCAATCATTGTCACTCATTTTCACTGATGCTCAACAATACAAAACGTTAGTTAGACATAGTCAACCATGGAAATCTTTGTCAACCATAGTCAACCTGGTCAAGCATCGATATACCTATGAACCTAGAAATTCCCTCACTCTACCCATTCCAGGTTAGAATGGTCAAAGATAATCAACGAAGGTCTCTATGATTGGTCATTAGCCATTGTCCAAATGGGAAACCATAATCTATCATAGAAAAACATGGTAAACCAGGGCCAAATATGTGAAATGATGGCAATTCATGTTCAACCATGGGAAATGTAGATCAACCATAGTTAATCATAATCAACCATAGTCAAACCATCGTCAAAAATACTCAAACCATCGTCAACCATAACCTAAACATAGCTAGCGATGTTTAAACATGGTGAACATGAACAACTATAGTCAATCGTGGTGAACCATAGTCAAAGAATTGTCAAACATATTTATTCATAGTCAAAACATAGTTAGTGATGTTTCAAAATGACGAACATAGAAAATCATAATCAACCATGGTCAACCATAGTAAACCACTCTTAATCACTATCAATATTCTAAAATATTTAATAATATCAATATTAATTTTAAGAAAGTTAAGTAATAAAAATAATATTAATATTAATATTAATATTTTTAGGATGTAATAGTACTGAAATATATTCAACGTCGGAATGTCAGATTATAAAATTAGTCAACATATTACATTACTTACTATGTTTGTCAATAAACACTCTTCAACTTTGGTCAAACATAGTCACCATGAATATTAATAGAAAAATATAGTCAACCACATTATTTAAGCATAGTCAAAGAAAATCAAACTTTATTATCAATGTTTAAATAATTAACCATAATGTTTAACTTCATTCAGACATATTCTCCTATTAATATTATTGATTAATATTTGTAATCAAACATGTTGTGAATTTGGAATAATACATAAATCTATATAATGTCGCATTGTTGAAAACATTATCGCAATGTGACAATCATTAACACTATGTTACATTACATTGTAATTTATCCAATGTTACTATTCTGGTTGACTATGTTAGACTATGTTTCAAAGTCAACCCTCAGCTTCAACCCTCAGCTTCAACTTCAACTTCAGTCCAACATAATTGGCTATTATTATTGATTAATATTAATAGTGAAACATAGTCAATCACACTCACCATTAACCATGATCAAACTTTATCGAAATGTTACATTACATTGCAATTTATCCAACGTCACAATGTGACATTACAAAAAAGTCAATCACATTTACTAATGTGATTGAATAAGTTTGATTATATTCTAAAGTAAACACTCTTCAACTTCAGTTAAAAATAATGAACTATGTATTATTAATAAATCTAATAATTAAACATTCTTAACCACATTAGTCAAACAATGTCACCCTCTATAGTTAATGTTTAGGTAGTTGACTATGATGAAACATGGTCAACCCTATGTTTAGAATATTTAACAATAGTGAACCACATTCACCATATTTAACATTCAAGTTTATAATATTGGGCTTTGTAATATTAGAATTTAATATTTAGGTTTATAATACTAAGTTTAAAATTATGGTTTATCATATAGTGTGTTTAAGATATATTGTTTATAATGTTAATTTAATAGTGTTAGGGTTTATAATATTGGGTCTAATATTACTCTTCATTATATAATATTTATAATATTGAGTTTCATAATATTGGGTTTAAAATATTTGGTTTTATAATATTAGGTCTTAAATATTTGGCTTTAATATTAAGGTTTATAATATCAACCAAATATATAAGCACATTAGTAAACATTATAAGTTCTAAGCTTAATATTATGAACTAAACTGGTAGTTCGAAACACGCCGGCCCTCCAAGTGATATTGTGATTTTTCCGAAATAGTTGATTTAAACAATTATAAAACATAATATTTTACCTTATATTATAAACCCTATATTAAGAACCCAATATTAAAATCCCTAATATTAAACCCAATATTACAAACCATAGTATTATAAACTTTAATATATATAAAATATTATAAACTTTAATATATATTATATATATTATTATAAAACCATAATATATAAAATCTAATATTATAAACTCAATGTTAAATCTTATATTTAATATTGGGGATTATAAATCTCTACCATATACTTAAGAATTATTAAGTGATTGATATATGTTTATTAGTTTACATTAAACATATTTATTAATGTGGTTGTACATCTATTTAATATATATCTATCTTCTTATAATAATCTATATTTATTAATGTAGTTTTCCTCATTTCAATTTATATTTGATAATTTTTTTTGTTTTTTTTTTTTGGCTAATTTTACAAATTAGGAAAATCATATATATATATACTTTTTATCACATCTTTAAAATATATATATATATATATATATATATATATATATATATATATATATATATTTGGAGAATTAAAAAGTATAAATTTTAATAAAAAAAAGCTAATACGACGGGAAAGGGATAGATGTAACATATACAAAGTATGTCCCTAAAATTTTCCAGCAAACTTTGTGTTCTCTTGTCACCTTTTATTTTCATAATTTACAAATTATATAACTAAGTTGGACCGACAAGTTTTTATCAGAATTCAAGACGAACCATTCTTTTACGCTTTCAATAAATATACAAGTTTTTGTCAAATTTGATGACGAACTATTCTTTTACGCTTTCAATAAATATATTGTCATATTGTTAAGTCCTGTTTAGATTGAATGTTTCGTATATTTTTTGATTGGATGGAAAATTAGAAAAAATGTTTATCCAGTATTTAATTTTGTTTTTGTCAAATTTGATGACGAACCATTCTTTTACGCTTTCAATAAATATACTGTCATATTGTTGAGTGCTATTGATATATATATTTGTAGAATTAAACAGTATAAATTTTAATAAAAAAAAGCTAATACGACGGGAAAGGGATAGATGTAACATATATAAAACAGCTGTTTTTTTCCTTCTGAAAAAAAACATATACAAAGTATGTCCCTAAAATTTTCCAGCAAACTTTGTGCTTTTAATAATTTACAAATTATATAACTAAGTTGGACCGACAAGTTTTTGTCAAAATTCAAGACGAACCATTCTTTTACGCTTTCAATAAATATACAAGTTTTTGTCAAATTTGATGACGAACTATTCTTTTATGCTTTCAATAAATATATTGACATATTGCTGAGTCCGGTTTAGGTTGAATGTTTCGTATATTTTTTTGATTGGATGGAAAATTAGAAAAAATGTTTATCCATTATTTAATTCTTTTTTTGTCAAATTTGATGTCGAACCATTCTTTTACGCTTTCAATAAATATACTGTCATATTGTTGAGTGCTATTGAGATTGAATGTTTCGTATATTTTTTTTTTGATTAGATGAAAAATTAGAAAAAATGTTGTCCATTATTTAATTCTATGTTCGACTCTAACTTCGGCAGCTATTAGAAGGCTGTCGTATTGTTTAATTGTTTATTGGATGAAATTGATGTATATCTACTCAATTTTTTATTCTCCAAATCCTGGAATCTTAGTCACATTTGTTGTTCCGCTGCTATTGAACATTGCTGGTGTACAGATCATGAATTCGTTTAAACTAAGTTTGTAATAGAGACAAAGTACACCGCGTTCTTGCGGTAAGGATGGCTTCGAACCTCCTTGACCGTATCCCAATCGGATGGCCCGCTCCAAAGTCAAATGCGACCTGGTACTCCAATAACCCGATTCTACATTTGGCCCTTCACGGATTGAGATCTTAATCCTGTCGATATATAATGGAGAGGAATTGAACGAATTTGGGAGATATATATCTGACGAAATAGTTTTATCACTCAATCTGCCCATAAGCTTACAGCTTGTGGTGAACAAATTTCCTACAGATACATCTGGCAAATTTGTATTGTTAATCATTATGCCAAGAAGATTATAAGTTGCGCTTGGCCAGATGGCTAGCAGCGTTGATACAAACACGAACGGAGGTTCAAAAGGAAAAAGCATATCAATGTGGATTATTTTTAAACATTGAGATCCTGTAGATGTTATCATGATGGTGTTAGGCACCGTTGGTTCCATTGGGGAAGGAACTCTGATACCTATTGGCAATTTTGTTAGCACGAGTTCGTTACTAAATATTCTTGGAAATGATCCTCATATGCAGAATCCTCATTCCGTGAGTAAAATAAACAAGGTTAAAACTTCGATGTATTGTTGCTTCTTTTTTTTTAGCTATTCTTTGTATCATTCTCAATGAAAATTGATGGAGAGTGCTTTGATCATGACGCAGATATTGCAGAAATTTTTGTGTTTGGCTGTGGGAGTATGGCTTGCAGCGTTTTTAGGTATGATTTTATAGTAAATGTTTTTTTTTTTTTTTTCTAAGTTAGTTTAAATCTATTAAGAAGAGAAAAATATATTACATTTTGGCCGAAGTCGTGTCTTTGCCCAAAAATGTGGCATAATCAACAAAATAAACAGAAAAAAAGACCACCCACAAAAGGAAACTAGTCTCGTTCAGTCCTCATTCTACTGTGCTGCCCACGCAGGGGTAACAACCATGGATTCCTCTTAAAGTTACACCTAGGATAGAATAAAAAACAAAAATTACTGAATGACATATCTAAAGATTCAAAATCAATCCCAACAAGTTGGGACTCGTAGCGCAAAAACCAGATAAACTTGGAATAATTAACCATCAAGAAGAAGAGGAGGTTCCTCAATTATGTGGCACCTGTATGTCGTCATATCGTCGTCCTCCCTTGGCTTGTCCACAGTGTTGAGATTTATTTTAAATTATTTTTAGAGAAAATCTCATGAATGTGACAACAATAGGATTTGTTACTAAATTGGCTCCTTTTAATTCTGATGAGGAGTTAATGCATCCTATATTTGTTGTGAGTGAATTTATGATTCAGTTTCTACTCTCAGCTATAAAATGTAAGCCCGTAGAGGCAAGTGAGCATGATAAGGAATGTGAGGTGAGTGAAGAGCAGATGAGAAACTCTGTTGTTGTACTTCTCCAGTTGATGAATGAGATTGCCGATGCCCTGTTTGGTGGACATAGCCCAGATTGGTTGGGTGAACCACGTTAAAATCTGTGCCTTTATGTTTGTTTCTTCTGTGTGCTCTGTGTGTTTTATTTATGTTTTTCTGCTGCTGAACTCAACAATTTGGTATCAGAGCAAAAAATGACTGCAGCAGAAGACGAATTTGTTTGAGTGTGAGGGCCCAGCTATCAATTCAGTGAGGGCCAGTTGAAGGCTGCTGGTATTGCATTACCTTTTACACAGTTCGATGTGTAGAAAGTGCAAAGAAGACAACGCTGTGAGTTGGACGTGCTCCATGTTGTTTTTTTTTTTTTTAACGTATCTGCGTTAGATGCAGCATCTCCTATTTCTAGATGGCCCGAGGATCAGAGCATCGTGAGTTGGAGGATGAGCTGCCTGCTGTGAAATGAAAGATGAAGACCGGCTGTGGCTTGTTAAATGGTGAATCCATTTTTTAAATCGATTTATTGTTTCATGTATGTTGAGTTTATATGACTTCAACTGCATTTTAGAGCAACGCGTGTTTTGGAAGCTAAACTACGTGTGAAGGCTAGCATTCAGTGCCGTTGACTCGATTGTATGATAAGCGGAGATTCGGTTTGTAGCCCCACAGTGTGTGAGTTGTGTTATGAAAATACATACTACGTCAAAGTTGATTAGAGACTGTTTGGGCAGCGCTGAAACTGGTGATCATTTTTTAAATGAACCTGGTGGCCGTGGACTGTGAAACCGTGGACCGGTTTCTACATTTAAGCTGGTTAAGTCTGCGTTAAAGCAGGGTTGAATGGTGAACTTGCAGTGTTGAAAGGTGAACTTGCTGCACGGTGATTTCAATTTTTTTTAAATCGATTTGAAGTTTTTTGAAGGTGTTCTTATATGCCATTCCTTAAAAAATCGATTTGCATTAAAGTGTGGTGCAATGTTTTTAAAAATTGATTTCTATATTGAAAATCGATATGCAATATTTTTTTTTAAATCGATATGACTTTGCATATCGATTTGAGTGGTTTTAAAATACTATCAATTATATTGAAAAAGGGTGGCACTTTATTGATTTAAGAGGAGGTGGCCCATTATAAATCGATTTTTTATGAAGTCATAAGTTGGCACTTCATGTTGTAAAAGTTTTTAAAATCGATTTCTAATTTAAATGCCATTTTCATATGGTATTAAGGGAAAGGCATTTTATAGATGAAGGGCATTTTTTTAACTTAAGGGCATTTTTTAAATAAAAACTTCATTTATTAAGAGTTGCAATTGGAGATTTTGTGACATGAGCTACTAAACATGGCAAAGACACAAATTATTTAGTTTGAGATCGAGAAGTTCAATGGGAAAACCAACTTTGAGATCTGGAAAGTGAAGATGTATGATCTACTTGTGCAACAAGGCATGGAAAAGGCATTGTTGGGAAAATCCAAACACCCTTACACCATGACAGATAACGAATGGAGTGACATGGATGAAAGAGCACTGAGCGACATCCGTTTGTGTTTGGCTGATGATGTTTTGCTTAACATCGTGTCAGAGAAAACTATTGCTGGTTTGTGGACAAAGATTGAAAATCTATACATGACAAAATCCTTAACCAATAGGATTCTTCTGAAGCGACAGTTGTACAGTTTGTGCATGAAGGAAGGTACGACGATAAATGATCATATAAATACCTTTAATACTCTCTTGGTGCAATTAGAAAGTATAGAAGTAAAATTTGAATCATAAGATAAAGTTGTAACTTTATTATGCTCGTTGCCCGAGTCATGTGATCATTTTGTTGCTTCTATAATTCTTAGCTCATCAGAAACCCTTGAGTTTGATGATTTTGTTAGAGCTTTGCTGTTTGAAGAAACCAAAAAGAGGTCCAATTCAGAAACCTCTACATCAGAAGCAATGATGGCCAGAGGTCATTCTAAAGAAAGACGCTTCAGTAAGCACAACAACTCGCGGTCAAAATCGAAAGGGAAGAAGAGTAAGGTAAAGTGTTGGTTTTGTGGCAAATCAGGACATTTGAAGAAGGACTGTTGGAAGACACAGAAAACATCCAAAGGAGACTCTTCGACAGAGAAGAAAGAAGCAAACACGACAGATACATGTTCGGCATCCATTTCAGGTATGAGTGATGAAGTGTTATCAGTTGGTTTTTCTAATCATGATCAACATTGGTTGTTAGATTCTGGTGCGTCAAATCACATGTGTATTCATAGAGAATGGTTTAAAATTTATAAATCAATCAACGATGGAGTTGTTTACATGGGAAATGATGTCTCGTGTAATATTGTGGGAATTGGAAGCATCTAGATTAAAATGTTTGATGGGAAAAATAAAATTCTAACTGATGTAAGACACATGCCTGAACTAAGAAAAAACCTCATTTCACTAGGAGTGCTAGATACAAATGGACATAAAACCTTTATTCAAGGTGGAGTAATGAAAGTTTATAAAGGAATTTTACTATTAATGAAAGCAAAGAAGGTTGGAAATATTTTTTAGTTAGAAGGAAGAACAGGGTCAGATCATGCTTCTATAGTATCTAAAAATGACAGTAATTCTATTCGTTTATGGCATCAAAGGTTGGGCCATATGAGCGAAAGAGGATTAAAAAAATTATTTGATCGTAAGCTACTTCCTAGTTTAAAATCTTCTAAGTTATATTTCTGCAAACATTGTCTATTTGGGAAACAAAGCAAGCAGAAGTTTAAAACTGGAAAACATACTAGTAAGGGAATCCTTGATTATATTAATTCTGATGTTTGGGGTCCATCTCCTATAACCTCATATGGAGGATCGTCATATTTTGTGTCTTTTATTGATGATTTCTCTAGAAAAGTGTGGGTCTATATGTTGAAGAAGAAGTCTAATGTATTCACAGTTTTCAAACAGTTTAGAGCATTAGTTGAAAACATCACTGGAAAAACCATTAAATGTGTAATAAATGACAATGGTGGTGCGTTTACTTCAAAGGAATTTGATAATTATTGCAAGGACGTTGGGATCGAAAGACATAAAACTATTGTATATACTCCTCAGCAAAATGGAGTTGCTGAACCATGAACAAGACTCTCTTAGAGAGAGCAAGAAGTATGCTTAGTAATGCCAATTTGCAGAAGGAATTGTGGACAAAAGCTATATCTACGGCTTGCTATTTAATAAATCGATCACCATCAACTGTAATAGGATGCAAAATTCCTCAAGAGGTATGGAAAGGTTATCCATGTGACTATTCTAAACTGAAAGTTTTTGATTGTGATGCATATGCTCTAGTTCCAAAACATCAGCATTCTAAATTAGATCCTAAATAAAAAAGATATATCTTTGTTGGATATGGTGATGGGACTAAGGGATATAGGTTGTGGGATCCTACTACTCACAAGATCATCATTAATAGAGATGTTAAATTTAATGAATCTTCACTTGAAAATCCAGATGTAGATGATAAATTGAAACATGATAATGTACCTAAGCTTCAACACATTCAGTTTGTAACCAGTTCAAATACTGATAATACTCCAGAAGAACAAGTTTTAGATTTAGATCATGATCAAGTTTCAGATGTAGATAATGAAGAAGTTCCTACAGATAATAATCAACAAATTGTGGAAGTACCACAAACATATTTAAGGAGGTCTATGAGAATCAGACTTCCTCCTAAAAGGTATGAAGATTATGTTACTTCAGTTGCTTTAGCTGCTAATGATGATGAAACTTTGTGCTATCTGGAAGCTATAGAAGGTTCTAACAGTGATAAGTGGAAAGAGGCTATGAAGGACGAGATGAAGGTATTAGACAAGAATGCCACATTAGATCTAGTTGAACTTCCTAAAGACAGAAAAACTGTACCTCATACCTATCAAGTACCATTTTGTAAGACAAGTTATCACTGAACAGGGAGTCTCTCTTGAAAAGGTGCATACAAAGGAAAACTATGCAGACATGTTCACGAAACCAGTTTTGTTAGAGAAGATACGATGGTGTCTGGCTTCTCTTGGCTTACAGAAAAGATAAAAATAATAATGGAACAGGGTATCAGGCTAATTGTTGTCAAGGTGGACATTGTTGAGATTTCTTTTAAATTATTTTTGGAGAAAATATCATGAATGTGACAACAATAGGATTTGTTGCTAAATTGACTCCTTTTAATTCCGATGAGGAGTTAATGCATCATATATTTTTTGTGAGTGAATTTATGATTCAGTTTCTACTCCTAGCTATAAAATTTAAGCCCGTAGAGGCAAGTGAGCATGATGAGGAATGTGAGGCGAGTGAAGAGAAGATGAGAAACTCTGTTGTTGTAATTCTCCAATTGATGAATGATATTGCTGATGCCCTGTTTGGTGGACGTAGCCCAGATTGGTTGGCTGAACCACATTAAAATCTATGCCTTTATTTTTGTTTCTGTTGTGTGTTCTATTTCAGTTTTTCCGCTGCTGAACTCAACACACAGTGGATGCAGCACTTTGCTTGGAAGGCACACGCCCGCAGCGAACTGACTCCTCCTCACAACCGCAGCTGACCTTCTCATCCTCGCTTGGAGCCTTTCCTTTATCCTTGTTCATCAACCTTTCCTAATTGTCGATGTCCTAAGCCACCTCAGAGGTTTGTCCTTCCTGACGCATGCTGGGCTCACCCTCTTGGGCTTCCTCCTTGAAAACCACCGAAATGGAGGCAATTATGCGGGGTCGATTCAAGGAGTAGTTGAAGAAGAATTGGGTAGTCTGGGGCGAGTTTCTGGCTTGAGTGATGGGGTTGGCAGGTGCTGAAGATCCCAATCGGTGGCTAGTATCATGGAGTCAGCCCCTCCCACTTCGAGTATTCAGGTATCGACCAGAGAAATATTCAGAGGATTGAGAAGAGGAATCAGAGGTGGAGGTTGAAGGGGGGCGCAGGGGATGGCTTCTAGTGCTACCCCTACGACAACGCATACGCTGACATAGCCGTGGCATGGTGATGGACTCAACAGAAGGTGAAAGAGGCATCAGAAGGACAAACTTGGTAGTGAGCGGAGTGTTGAAGAGTTCCAGAGTGACAGGGGTTAAAACGCAGAGGCCAGAGTGAGAAAGGTGTAGACCCTCTCCAAAATCAATACAGCGATTCAAATGGCTTCTTCTACCTGTGGCAATGCAGTAACTAGGGAGCCCAACATATGGAGAGCAATGACTGTTCAGCGGAGGAGGAGCACCCAAGTTTCCTGTGCCTTCCTCCATCTTAAAAACCAAAACAGAGATACCTCGAAGCTCACCCTGCGTTAAATTCCCATTAATGAGAGTAGAAGGCTGGTGCAGTAAGAGCCATACAGAGGTGTGATCGGGTATTATGGTCGGATCTCGACCTCCACTTCGATTTGATGCTCTAGTTATGAATATGTATCGAGAAGGGTGATCCCGCCTGGCATCGGCTTCAGTGGGAAAGTGTCTCCTCCACTTGCGAACCCAAGTCCCATCACTGTGCTAATCCGCTGATACACCCGCATCCAGGGATTTTATAGTAAATGTTAAATATCCTGCATTGATTTGATTATCTGCTGTTTGTATTTTCATTTAAAATACTTTAATATTCTTATCTCATGAATAAGATGATTTCATTAAAGTTCGTTTAGTTTATAAAAAGTAGTAAACCAGTGATTAGTTTATTCTAGAGTGCTTAATTATGCTCATAAGTGTTTTCATTGGAATTGGCTATTTTTATGTTTTTCTTTAAATTGATTTTTTTTATAAGATGGTTTAAATTTAAAAATGTCACTATATTCTGGTTTTGGTCACTATATCAATAAATAAAATTCACATCGTGAATTAATAAGGAGGTTTAAATACGAGACGATTAGGTTTGAAAACTAAATATTTTTGTTTTAGAAATTTAACAATAAAGAGGTTTGAAACCTAGATATTTTTGTTTAAGAAATTTTACTAAAAGGAATAACAGGGTTATACAAATTGAGATTTGAATAAGATAAATTTAGGTTTGAAAACTAAATATTTTTGTTTTGATTTTTTTTCCAAAAAGAATCACATATTTACACAAACTTATTTTACCTTTTTTTATTTTTACTTATCACTTGTCTGTCCACTCTGAAATTGAAATCACTCTATATTTTGATTAACAAGTCTATGTTCACTGAGATCATGAGCATGGTGATAATCAAAATAATTCATATTTAATCTGGCATAATTAAAAAGATTAATTGATTTAATACTATTGTTGAATAAATGTATATTATGTAATTACTTTAGATTGTGATTCACAAGTTTCTTTTCACTGAAATCGTGATCATGAGTGATAATTAGAGAAATTCATGTTTAATCTAGCATAATTAAAAATATTAATTGATTTATATTATTATTGAATAAATATATATCATTTAAATCGTGGTCATGGGTGATAATCAGAGGACTTCATGTTTAATCTAGCATAATTAAAAATATTAATTGATTTATATTATTATTGAATAAATAAATATTATATAGTTTTAATAATTTTTAAATTTGTTAATATTTTTTAATATTCTTTAAATTTATATGAATTTATTTAATAGTTGACAGATAGGTTTTTTTTAGATATATGAAATCGTTTCAAAGTTATTTTTCATATCTACTTATCTAATATTTTACTATTAACAAAATTTATTTTATATTTTTTCCATTATATAATATTAATAAATTTGATAAATTTGTGTATTTTAGATATTTTGAATTATTTTAAATTAAAATTATCTATAACCTTTTAACCACTAGGCATTAATCTTGGAAAATTTATGAGTTTTCTTTTATACTTAGAAAAGAAATTGAGTAAAAAATTTTGAGTATTTGTAAGATGTGTTTGTGAGTTTCAAAAATCTAGTTGATTCATTAACGCTCATTAATTGAAATATGATAAAACTCTCAATATATTAACATAGTTCAAAACTAACATAAAAATTGTGGGCTTAACTTTAAAAAATGTAATAATGGTTTCAAATTTTAGAAATAGAAATATGGTTTTGATTGTATATAAATATGGGTTTTTTTTGGAACTAAAACAAAACAAAATTTAGCATGTTTTTGATTTGTGTGAAATGAAAAAAATTTACTAGAATACTTTTATTTTTGAAAATATAATAATGGTTATAAGTTTTAAATTTAATAATGGTTTTATGTTATAATATATAATATATAAGTCGGGTAGGTTTTACTATTAATATTAATTAATATCATTAAGACTATTAAGAGTATTTTTAATAATATTAATATTTATAAGTATTAATTTTATTCATAATTATTAATATTAATATTTTTTTTCTATTAATACTTAATAACTTTATATTATAAACAATGAAAAGTTACAGGAGTAGATGTCACAACATTCAAGAAAGTCCCCAACAGACCCAACAACGTGACCCACGCCAAGTAGAAAAGCTACCAAGGAAAAGATAAAAAAAAACTTACACAGTGGTAGAAGTAATTAGCTTCTCTTTTTTGCCCTTTTTCTTTTGGAATTTTTGACAGCCCATAGAATAAAAATCAGAAGGAATAACCCCCAACGCATTGTTGCAATTTTCATTTGGGGCTTCTTTATATGAGTCAGAGCTTTCAAAAATATGTGAATGCTTTGTACCCACAAATGTTTGACTATTGTTCTTCCCTTCCATGAGATTTTCAGTGGTCGAAAAAACAGAGTTAGTGTTTGGATCCTCAACTGAAAAATTTTGTTCTTCCACACCTTCTATCTTTTATAGATTTCTGTGTTGATCTTTTTCTCCATATGCTACACCGTTTCTTACATTTCTTCACCTTCATCCTCCGAGATAGGGGGGTCTGCAAACTTCCATCCTTATTTTGTGGTTTCCTGTTTGTTCCTTTGTTGGATTGTATGCAATAGTTTTGTAAGTGTCATGTTTGGTGGCACACCCTACATTTGAAAGCTTTATTTTTGAATTCTAAGACTTGTTTCCACTTAAAATCTTTGTGTGAAAGAAGGATACCGTCCGACAGCCCCTTACTTAGGTCCATCTCCACACATATATGAGCAAAAGTGAATACCATTTTGTTCACTCTCTCTCGGTCCAAATTCGGAAAAAATCCTAAAGAGTTCCCCATATCTTCTAGTACCTGGTGGTGCCAGAAAGGAAGCGGCAGGTTATGGAACCTTACCCACACCGGCATTTTTTGTGACCACCATTGTGCTTGCATAAAAACCAGGGAATCATGGGGAAAAAAGAGGCCAACCCTCCCTCAAAATCATGGCCCCTCATTTATGGCATGGTTGTAGTCTTTTTGGATTGTCAAACTGAACAAAAAAAACCTTTTACGCATAGATAGATGTCGCCGTATTTCATCCAGTTTTGGTAAATCCATGCATTTAATTCTTCAGATTTAGGGAAATATCGATTGAAGTGGCATATAATGGAATTTTCTTGCAATGTGTTGAAGAGACCATTTACTTTTGGTATTTCTATGGCCAACTTTGTATTTTTCCCCTTCTTTTCCACAATGTATGGGCCTAGAGCAGACTGTTTTGGCACGTGTTTAACCTATGCGACATATTTTCCTCTTAATGCATATCTGAAATAGGTCCATCCTTTGGTCGTCGATGAGGATCTAGCTAGATTCCTAACTCCCGGGGCGTCGTAAAGACGCCTTAATTTCATGGTAATGGTAGAGTTCTTATTTATGTTGTAGGTTTTTAATGGGGTTTCTCCCTACAACACTTTCCCACAACAGATTAGACTCTGCTTTGGGGTAGATATTCCTTTTTCATATTGGACTTTTAGTTTAAGGTCTGAAACCAGATGAAAATCTTGGACACATAAACTCTTAGTCTTCCCTGAAATGGTTTTTAAGAAAATCTGGAAACGTGGTTCCAGAATAGGAAGACTCCCATCAACGTTTGAATCTTGAAGCCATGGTCCCAAGTTGTAGGAAACATATGAGAAACCTGAACTGTAACCACAAAGAGGGGAAACAGAGGTCGAAGAGAGCAGGTAAAACTGAGGTTTTTTGAGTCTAAGACACCAGAGGGGAAAACCCACTACCCCAACTGACAACTCATCCATAATAAAAAACTCAATGGTAAACTTCCAAGTACATCCAGCTATAACAGATCATATAGCAATCAAAACCGTAAAAAGGAAAAATATTACTCGCGTAAAACATGTTCGATCATCCCACCCATGCCTCCCCGAACATAGTGAAGAACCCACTTCCCATTTTGAGTATGATAAGGCCATAAACAATGTGAAGCCACAAGCTATAAGGCCCAGAGAAGAAGGGTAGAAAAGCTCCAAACTGATGCCGCTAGCAATAGGGATGAAGCCATAAACCTCGATTCCCATCAACCAAGGTGTCTCCTCAAAAGTCGGCCATGCATATAACCAACATCGTTTGTGCCCAGCACCCATAAAATAAACCCCAAAAATGAACTTAGTGCCTGCGGGAAGCTTTGTCGGATAGGCGTAGATATGAGGGTATGATAAATAGAGGTCTTCCACCAGACGCCTACAGGGAGCCTCTTCCCGATGCACCCACGTTAGACGCCATCCATCGTAGCCCGAACCAACCACATGGAAGTAATCCAGAAACCCCCCTCTCGACATGTCTACAGAAAAAGAAACCAAGGAGTTTGCGGGAGTAGCCATTTTTTCTTAAAAAAATATTTATCCTCCATAGAATTTGGCTTCTTTATTCATATTAATAATATTTATATTATTAGCGAAATTAATATTATTAATATAAATAATATTAACAACAATATTAATAAATTTTGATATTAATTTTAATTTTGGTATTAATTTTAATTTTAATATTAATTCTTAATATTATTAATGAGATTAATATTATTATTATAAATAATATTAATATTGATAAATAATATTAATCAGTGTGTTAACAATAATATTAATTATGGTCAATCATTGTCAATCATGGTCATCCATTGTTAATCATGGTCAATATGAAAATCAACCACGATCAATCATGCTTAACTATGGCCAATGTCACATTGTGACAAAAGTTGTCTCAATATCAAAATGAGCCATCGTCAACCAGTATCAACCATGGTCCAACGTTGCATTGTGGGAAATATTGTCTGAATATGAAAATCAACCATGACCAATGATCGTCAATAACAATGGTTACATTATGGAAAATGTTGTCTGATGGTCTCACGTCACATTGTCACAACCATGATAATCCATGGCCAACAATGGTCAACCATGGTCCAACATCAGATTGTGACAAATCTTGTCAATATGAAAATCAAACATGGTCAAGCATGTTTGTTTTAGGGTTTATAATATTTATGTTAGGGCCTATATACCTTGGATTTACAATATCAATCCCTTGGGTTAATTATTTTAAGGGTTCGTATTCCTAGGGTATAATATTATTCATAGGGTTTGTAATATTAATCCTAGGGTTTAATATAAATCCCTTAGGTTTATAATCATGGTTAACCATGGTCCAATGTCACATCATGAAAAAATATTGTCTTGATATGACAATCAACCATGTTCAATCATCCTTAACCATCGTTGTCATTCATGGTCAACCATGGTCCAATGCCACATTATAACAATGATTGTATCAATATGAAAATTAACCATGGTCAACCATCTTCAATTATAGTGAACCATGGTCAAATATCACATTGTGACAAAGATTGTCTCAAAATGAAAAATAATCATGGTCATCCATGGTCAATCATGGTCAATATGAAAATCAACCATGGTCAATCATAGTCAACCATGGTCAATATGAAAATCAACCATGGTTAATCATGGTCAACTATGGTTCAATGTCATATTGTCACAAAAATTGTCTCAATATCAAAATTAGCCATCGTCAACCATCATTGACCATTATCAACCATGGTCCATCGTTGCATTGTGAAAAATATTGTCTCATTATCACAATTAACCATGGTCAATCATGGTCAATGATCATGAATAACCATGGTTATATTGTGAAAAATATTGTTTCATGGTCCAACATCATATTGTCACAATCATGGTCATCCATGCTGAACCATGGTCCAACGTCACATTGTGACAAATATAGTCAATATGGAAATCAACCATGGTCAATCATTGTCAACCATGTTAATTTTCGGGTTTATAATATTTATGTTATGGTTTATATACCTTGGTTTACAATATAAATCCTTTGGGTTTTTTATGTTTCTAGTATTAATCCGTTGTTTTTTATTAGTACCATGGGTTTATAATATCAATCCTTTGGCTTTATTAGTCTAAGGGTTCATATTCCTAGGGTATACGATTACTGATAAGGTTTATAATATTCATCCTAGGGTTTAATATAGATCCCTTGGGATTATAATCCATTAGGTTTATAATTTTAATCATATGGTTTATATTCCTAGGGTTTAATATTAAGCCTAATGTTGACAATATTAATCCCCTCGGTTTATTAATTCCAGGGTTTAAATTCATCCTAGGGTTTAATGTTATTCCCTTGGGTAATTAATATTATTCAATGGTCAACCATGGTTAATCATGATCAACTACGCTCCAACGTCACATTCCGAGAAAGATTATCTCAACATGAAAATCAATCGTGGTCAACCATGGTCAAATGTTGAATTGTGACAAATCGTGTTTCAATATGAAAATCAGCCATGGTCAACCATGTTTGTTTTAGGGTTTATAATATTTATCTTAAGGTTTATATATTTTGGGCTTACAATATAAATCCTTCGTTTTTTTAGGTTTTTGGTATTAATTCTGTGCTTTTATTAGTGCCTTTGGTTTATAATATTAATATCTTGGCTTTATTAACCTAAGGGTTCATATTTCTAGGGTATAATATTATTGGTAGGGTTTATAATATTAATAATAAGGATTATATTCCTAGGGTTTAATATTAAGCCTTGTGTTTAATTTTAATAATATTAAAATTATTTCCCTAGTTTACAATCCATTTAGTTTATAATATTAATAACTTAGGTCTATTAATTTATTGGATTTATAGTATTAATTCTTACTATTTATAGTAATAATGTTAAGGTCTATAATTGTAATGTTTTTAATAATTATCTCAACTTTTTTTATCCTTTAGGTTTATAATATAAATCCTAGGTTTTAATATTTTTTCCTTAGGTTTATTTTCCCTAAGGTCTATAATATTAATATCTTGGGTTTGTTTCCCCTTGGGTTTATAATATTAATCCTTTGGGTTTATAATATCACATTTAGTGTAAGGGTTTCAAATTTTCATTGGAGTTTATATTGTTTAATATTGGGGTTTATAATGTTAGGGTTTATAATATTAATATTAATCCCTTAGGTTTATTAATCCTAATGGTTTATAATATTAACCCATTCGGTCTATTATTACCAAGGGTTTATAAAATTAATCACTTTGATTTATATCGTTAATATCCTCACTCTATTATTTGAGTATATAATGCAAACCTTAAGGTTTGGTTTATATCTTAATGTTTAACGTTTGTTATTAGAGTTTATAATATTAATCATATAATGCAAATCTTAAGTTTTGGTTTATATCTTAATATTTAAGGTTTATTATGAGAGTTTATAATATTAATCAGACGGTTTATAACCTAGGGTTTCTAATATTAATATTAGGGATTATAATATTGGGTTTAATGGTATTAGGGTTCATAATATTAAATTTAATATCATGACCTATCACATTGTTCTTATTAATAATGTAACGTTTTAATCTTATGGTGTTTTCCATTTAATTTATTTTCCCTTGAGTTTATAATATTAATCCATTGTGTTTATTTACCCTAAAGTTTATAGGGGTTTAATTCTCCCCAGGTTTATAATATTAATGCCTTGGATTTGTGAGATTTTAATTTTTAATTTTGAGTTTAGAATATTGTATTTAGTATCACTATTTGAAATGTTGAGTTTTTAATATTGCGGTATATTATATTGTGGTTTTTAATATTAAGCTTTATAATATTAATCATGTATTTTATAATAACAATATTTACAAATGGTACGGTTTAAACTATTTATTGTATGGCTTATGAAGTTAATCTTAAGGATACAATATTCATCTTATAATTTATAATGTTGGATTTTATAATATTAAGGCTTATAATAATTGATTTAATATTATAGTTTAATATTGTTAAGTTGTAATTGTTCATAAATCTATCATTATGTATAAAAAATATTAATAGCTATATTAATAGGTTAATAAATGTATATTAATGAGCAAGTTAATGGTGATCCATAAATAAATATTATTAGTGCTATTATTATATTCCATTATTCCTTATATATATATATGTGTGTGTGTGTGTGTATGATTGTTATTATTTATATAGTTATCAATTATTATGGCAAAATCAATTTCTAATAATCTCATTAATAATATACATCTAATAATAATAATTATTAGTGTGATTGATAAATGTTTATTTGTATACATTAACAACTTTTACTAATATGATTATATATATACTTCATACAAAGTTATATGCCTATATAAACTATATTAATAAATGTGGTTAAGCTAATACTTACATATTGTTAATATTTATTTTGATTCCCTCAAATTCATAAGATTAAAAATACGTAAAACAAGGAAATGAATTGAAAATTTTTCCTTTGTATTATTTCAGAGGCATTCTACTTGACAAGGGTGGCAGAGAGAAGGGCATGTTTCTTGCGCAGAGAATATTTGAAGTCTGTTCTTAGATAGGACGTTGGTTCTTTCAATGCGAGAGGCACACACATTGCTGAGGTGGTCAACAGTGTTTACAACGACACTGTCGTCATACAGGACACCATTAGTGAAAAGGTCTGATTCTGAGAACCCACCAATGTCGAACCCATAGTTCCAAGTAATAAAAATGCAATGTAGTTACCATCGGCCAATAGGTGGATAAATAGAAAACAGAAGCCAAATGCCATAATTTTTCGCGTTCCTTACACTCTCTTGAAAGGCATAATCCAAATTCCTGAGAGAAAAATAATAATAATAACTGGTCCCTTTATTTTACTATATGTAATAACGGTGTTGTCCGAAATTTCAGAGCTTTTCCTAAATTTTGTGATATAATTTTGGGTTCGATTTTTTTCGCAAGGGAAAATAAATATTTGAAAAAAAGAATATGCCATAATGCACTCTGAATTCTAAATCCCAAATCGCAATCCTGCTTAGTTCTGGTGAGCTTTCAAGTAATTCACCTCTGTCTCTCTATTTTATTCGATTTGGGTCTGATACCAATTTGCTTTGTTGTAAATATAGAGGAAGAAACACAATTCACACACAAATAAATGTGAGCAGTTGCTCCTTTATTGATTATCTCAAATTGAATTCACTATATTGAACCCAATGAGGGTATTTATTGTTTTTAACTAGAGGATGGGATTTAATTTAACTAAACCACTCACTTCATGCATCACATACACATTAAAATAATTACAAAATTTCCAACAAAATATGTGAGCATAAAATATTAATGTGATTTCCAAGTACAAATCAAAAGTTCAAAGCCACTGCATGCCCAACAATAAATATTCATCCAATACTGTTATGAATCTTGTATGAACAAGCCCTTCCCAAAAGTTTCCAACCATGTAACTATTCAAATCTTATGTGAACTCAATTAGGCTTATTTGAATTCATAGTGTAGATTTTTTAGATCACTAAGGAAATGGCTCCAAGAAAGTACCAGTAGTGTAGACGTTAGGGTTTCATTTTGTTTAGGAACCTTGTAGCCCTGTTGTTTGGTTCAGCAATGGAAACATCCTCGGGAGGAGGGCCGTATCCCTCCTACCGCAACATCATGAGCGGCGAGCTTTCTCTACGACAGCAGCAACCTGGAACTTCTCAGCAAAGAATCACTCTTGTTTTAGGAGCAGAATGGCAAGCAAAAAGCAAGGGGAAATGTTTGCCAAGAGCGATGAAGAAGCCAAGATTTGTTATACCAGCTTCTAAGTTGGACGAATACAGAAGATATATGAAGAATCATGCATTAATCTGTAAGTTTATTGGTATTTGGCCTATAGAAAAGGATTTGTTAAAATGGATACAAGTAAAATGGCAGCCCAAGGGTCACATTGATCTGAAATTTGGGGCTAAAGGTTTTTTTACAGTAATTTTCACTAGTTTATTAGATAAAGAACGCATTTTTGAGAGAGGGCCATATTTTTATAGCAATGCTGGGCTTTTTCTCAGCCAATGGGAGAAATGTTACAACCCAAAACAAGAGCAATTTCTGCACCTGTCTGGGTCCAGTTATTTGGGCTTCCCATGGATTTTTGGGATCCAAAAATTTTGGAAGGTATAGGAAATTATTTAGGTAATTTTTTTAAAATAGCAGAAACCACTTCCTGTGGATGATATATTTCTTTTTCTCGAATTTGTGTCTACATGAATATATCTGAACCACTGCCTGAAATGATCGAACTGGAATATGAAGGAAAGATTTGGCTCAAGCTTCTTGATTATGAACACATCCCATTTCGCTGTCGGCACTATCATGAGTATGGGCGTTTGTATAAATCATGCCCCCTGAATGTCCCAGATCAACAAACCTCTTATCCGAATGCTTCCAATGATCAGATTCGTTAGATTGGTGACAGTTTTGTTACTGTCAGTAGTAAAAAATGGACTAACCGAACTAGGAATGCTGGTCAAAGCCTTCCCACAGTGCCGAACCCAACAGGCCTGAAAGTTGCCTCGAACCGATATGATGTCTTACAGAAAGAAAGTGAACTGTCGGTTATGGAAGTGGTTGATGAAGGTGCTGAACAAGGCCCACAGGCGGCACCTCAAAAACCACTGTCATCAAAGCGAAAGGTAGCCCAAGAAAATGTTGAGACAAAAGAGAGTAGTTTGTTAGAACTCACACCGATGGAGGTGGATCAAAATAAAGATGACCCAAGTGTGGAGGAATTTTTTTTGAAATGACTCCTGTTTGAAGGGAGGAATCTGGATGATAGATTCATTCCAGCAGGCCAGAAAAAACTATATAATGAAACTTTCGAATATTATTTGATAGCTCAAGCCCACAAAGAAGTGCAAGAAATGGAACAAGCAGTAGGAAAGAAGGTTAATCCTCCACCAAAACAATCTAAAAAGCGAGGACGAAGAACCTTGCAGGAATCAATACAATTGGTTGGAGAAATGCTGATTAATATAGGAAAGATAATATCGTTAACAACGGTATTAAAATAACTACCTAAAGCTCCCTAATGAAAGTACTCTCCTAGAATATTATAGGCCTAAATAGTAAAAGAAAACAAAGATATCTGAAAGAAAGATTGAAAGTTGAGAAACCTCAGGGCATGTTAATATAGGAAATAAAGGTGTCAGGGCAGAAGCTCCAATTTATCTTTCAATCCTTTAGAATGTAATATGAGGTAATGGCCATTGACTTTATAGGTACGGTAGGGGGAATATCCATTGTTTGGAACGCAGCTGAAATTGTAGAAGATGGATGGATGGGGCTTCCTAGAATTTTAACAGGAAATTTTCGACAACTTGGATTAGAGGAAAATATTCTCATATTGACAGTTTATGGGTCTCCAATTCCAGGAGAGCGAGCAGAGTTTTTACAGAACATTAGGGCGTTGAGTAATATGCATCAAGAGAAATTTTGGCTTCTTGGGAGCGACTTTAACATGATTCTCAATCTATCAGAAAAAAAGGGAGGAATAAGAAGAGAAGAACCAGAAATGGAGCTATTCAGAGATTTATTAACTGATTTGTGATTAGTAGATATCCCCATGGTGAATGGAAAATTTACTTGGAATAACCGACATGGAGAACATCATCAAGTTGCATCTCTCTTGGACTGATTCATTGCTTCAGAAGCTCTGGTAAGTTTAAATATTTATTATGAAGCAGCTATTTTACCAATGTTAGGATCAGATCATTGGCCGATTAGATTGGAAATTGATGTCAAAGCAGCTCTGAAAAATAGGCATTTTCGGCTTGAATTATTTTGGTTACAAGACCCCAGATTTCTAGAAAATGCTAAAAATTGGTGGAATTCACATCACATCACTAGTAGAAATAAGATGCATTCTTTTCAGTTAAGATTAAAGAAACTAAAAGCAGAAATCAAACGATGGAATCAAATAGAATCTGGTAATATCCAACATGATCAAATAAGATTTACATAAAAGATGAAAGATATTCAACAAAGAATAATTCTATATGGTCGCACAGAAGAGTTAGCAATGGAAGAAGGTAACACACTCAACCATCCAGAAGAACGTTGGAAAGAAGAAGAGATTTTATGGAAACAGAAATCACAAATTCAATGGTTAAAAGAGGGTGAGCGAAATACAAACTTTTTTCATAAGACAATGATACAGAGAAGGCAGAATAATAGAATCTTTTCTTTAGAAGCGGCAAATGGGGATCGATTGCTAAAGCTTGAGGATATGGAGAAGGAGCTCGTTGCTCACTTTAAACATTTACTTGCGGAGTCTAATCATAATAGACAAGCAGCAATTGATAAAATCACTACCCATATTCCCAAAGAGGTTACCAGGTACCAGAACCTCGCGTTGCTCCAGGAAATCATTCTACAAGAAGTTGAAGAGGTAGTCATGAATATGCCCAGGAATAAAGCCCCTGGATCGGGTGGGTTTACAAATGAATTATTCAAATATTCATGGCATTTCATGAGTCAAGACATCTTAGAGGTAGTTGAAGAGCCTAAGAGAAATAAGATTGTATATCCAGCCTTAAATGCCACCTTATTAACACTTATACCTAAACAAGAAAATTATGACACTCCTATTGGCTTCAGGCCCATCGCTCTTTCTAATGTTATTTATAAAATTCTCTCCTCCATAATGTCAATCGAATTAAACCTCTACTGCACAGATTGATTGCTCTGGAATAAACAGGTTTTGTAAAGAGCAGACAAATCTTGGATGGAATTGCGACTGCCGAGGAAGCAATACACTCCTTAAAAACTAAAAAACGGAAAGGAATGCTAATCAAATTAGACTTGGCTAAAGCCTATGACAAAATCAATTGGCATTATCTAATCAAGGTTATGCGAGCATTTGCGTTCGATGACAGATGGCTGCAATGGCTGTGCTCTTTTATTTCTTCTCCAAATTTCTCAATTTTACTGAATGGCATCCCAGCTCAACCATTTAATAGCTCCCGTGGCCTCTGTCAAGGAGACCCCTTATCTCCGTTTCTTTTCATTATAGCTGTGGAAGGTCTTGGCAGATTAATTAAGGCTCATCTTGTAGAAAGAAAGTTTCAGGGCTTAAAACTGTGGGGACCTGACCTTCCGTTGACTCATCAGCAGTTCGTGGATGATATGTGAAAGAATTCAAAGCTATTCTCCAGATCCTAGAAATATTTATGGCAGCTTCAGGTACCCAAATAAATAATGACAAATCTAATGTCTAGTTCTTTAATTCTAATCTTGCAACTCAGAATTTTTTAGCCAAAACTTTGGGGTTTAAATTGGCTCTTTTCCAATGAAATATTTGGGCATGCTCTTAAATCCTAGTCCAGTAATATATGTTGATTGGTAGGACCTCATTCTCCGTGTGGAGAAAAGAATTAATAATTGGGCATTCCGAGTTCTCAACGCCTCGGGTAGACTCATTATGTTAAAATATGTGCTTCAATCCCTTCCACTTTACCAACTGTCCGACAGAGCTTGTCATAAAGAGATTTGTAATCAACTGGTGAGTCTGTTCAAGAAATTTTTATGGCAAGGTGCCCAAGTCAATAGTAAGTGGGCTCTCGTAACTTCGGATAAATTAGTCAAACTGAAATCTGCAGGAGGATTGGGACTTCGAGATCCTTTCATTTTGAATACTGTCATGGGAGCTAAACATTGGTGGAGATGGATTCAGGGTGGTCATGACCTATGGAAGAGTATATAGGTCACTAAATATGATATGCCACACACAATTTCAGGTAAAGTGAAAGTGGATATAGTACCAAGAGGTTCATCAATTTGGGATCTGGCAGCAATGAACAAGCACTTATTTCATTCACATAGCTTTTGGGAAGTATGGGAAGGCCATACGACTCTCTTTTGGGAAGATTCTTGGAAGCAAAGAGAGAAACTGTTCAGCCAGCGTGACTTGGGGGAAATTTTTCCTTTCACCAATACACCAAACATCAGACTTATTCATAACTATTGGTGTCAGCAACATAATAATCAGTGGAGGAAATGGAAAGATAAAATTCGTTGGTCAGAAGCTCCGGACATGCAACAATGGGCAAACTTGGCCAAAGAACTCAAATCCATGAAACTATTTCATGCAAATGGTTCAGATATTCTTAGATGGGGCTATCAAACAAAAGGAATGTTCACTATCAAATAAGGCTATCATATTCAATCCCAAAATGCTCAGAAAAATTCACGGACACTATGGCAGAAAATTTGGGTATTGAAACATTGGCCAAAAGTAGCATATTTTCTATGGTTGTTAAGCCACCATAAGATTTTGACATGGGAAATTTTGCATAAGCGAGGAATGTGTGGTCCATCCCGATGCTACCTATGTCATGTAGGAATTGAAACAATAGAACATCTTATCAATACCTGCTCAACGGTATAGACTTTCTAGCGACGTTTGGAACAACTATTCAGACAAACTGATAAAAATAATCAGAGTATCACAGAAACTATCTGAATTGGGCGAAATGGAAGTTTTAAATGTCAAATGCTGAACAGAGCCTAGAAACTATCACTTGGGTTTCTTCTTTGGAATATATGGAAAGAATGGAATCATAGGGTTTTTAGAGATGAAGAACAACCCATGAATCAAATCTGGCAACGATTAATTGAATAAATTCGTGAAACTATTTTAGTGCAAAGCTAGTCTGAGGAAGATTGGCACGCTAACGGTTTGGAAGCTCAAATGTTGGCCTATTTAAATTTACAACCTCAAATGTTATATAAAAATCTCTGGAAGTACAAACTGCCACATAAAATAATAAAGGAACAGTGGTAGGCCCCTCAAAATGGATCTCTTATACTCAATTACGATGGAGCATGAAAAGGAAACCCAGGTCAAGCAGGTACTGGAGGGATTTTTTGAAACTCTCAAGGGGAAGTCTGTCAGATTTATGCCTCAGATTTTGGCTTTGCCACAAATAATGAAGCAGAACTAATGGTGAAAAAACAAGGCATACTTATTGCCATTAGAGAAAATTACCAACGACTTATTGTGGAGGGAGATTCTGCAATGGTTACAGGTGTTCTCAATAAGTTACAACAAGGGTCGCCCTGGGAGAAAATCACCAAAATTTGGCGAACAACAGCTCTCATTCAGGAAATAATTATGCTGCTCAAAAAAATTCAGTATTTCATTCCAAATCACATTCGAAGATAAGGAAATGAGGCGGCAGATTATTTGGCCAATTGGGGCTGTAAAAACTCCGATAGGTCCATGGAGGCTCAACCAACTGATGCAATCTGGAACATTGAGTTACAGTCCCTTCAAATTATTTTACAAAAGGATCTCAGACACAATGTAGAGCAACGATCCCCCAATCGGGGTGTGCATCATTCGAAAGAGGAATTAGAACCTGATTGCTAGGTGGGTGGTTTCTGTCATTGTTGTCTTTATTAACCATGATGCGAAAGTACTCACCGTGTTCATGGCAACATGCGGAAGATAAGGGATTAATGCGGTTCATGGGAAGCCAGCCTGTGCTCTCAGGCAGGCAAGGGAATGTTTTGGTGACGACAGGTTATTTGAATTGGCAACTTCATTATGCTATGCATTGTTCATCTGTAGTGGAAACTCTGAGGAAGCACAAGAGGACGACGGCAACCATACCCTACATTAGACAAGCTTCTTTGTTGGGGTATGTATTCATCATTCTTCTGTCTATGCTCATTGAAATATTCTAGGCTATGTATTGCTAGGGGAAAGTTTTGTTTACTTCATTTAAACTAGGAAATTATGGGTTTGCCTTTCCCCTTTTAAACCCTGTAGACCCCTGTTTCCGTGACCCTTGTCACCTTTACTGCAATTCTTTTGTTCTGGTAATGGTTCTAGCAAGGGCATCCCAAGTTCGGAATTCTGGTGTCGGGTGGGTTGAAATTGCAAGGTCTATTTTGTATGGGAGTTGTTGGGTTTGTTGGGTTCTACAGTCCTTCGTTTATCTTGGCATTGTGTGGGTTGGAATTACGGTTTCTCTTCTGCATGGGCGCTGTTGGGTTTGTTATGTTATTCGTTTTACCATCAATTATGATGTTGTGACGCATCTCTAGTATGTCTGTTTCTTTCCTGCTATCAGTGGTAGTTGGTGGACAGATTTGTATGTCCAGTTCTTTGCGAATATAATCTGGGGCCTGGGTTACCCATTGCAGATTTTGCAGACTCCTTGTAAGTGGGTTTGTATTTCGACCCGTCGTCGTCCTTGTGTACTGTTGAATCATCGTGTCTGCATATCCTTGACTGTTTGCTGTGGTATCATGTTCTCTGTTTATTTCTAGGCTGTCTGTCTCTCGGATTGGGTTAACTGTTTTCCATTGACTCCTTCTCAAGGAAGAAACATGTCTTCTGCGCTCAACGGATCTCTGCTAGACCCAACTGGAAATTTTGCTGATAGAGTCCAAAATTTAATGGTTTGTTATTTCTTGTCTCTGCTCATTCTTAGGCCAGTCTTCATCATGGGCAAGAGACAGACTCGTAACCCCATAGCCTTTAATCATGAAAAAGGAAAATAGAAGCAGGTACAACGTGAAGTTAGCTTCAGGAAAAGAGGAAGGAAGACGAGACAAGAGGTTTTACAAAACCTCTCTAAAAATTATGTTATTGGCAATTCTTCCACTGTCAGACAAGAAATTCGAGGATGGGAGCGGGAAATTCAAACTGATGAAGAACATAATGCTGCTAAAGCAGAAATCATAGATCTCATCACACATCCTAGCAATATCCATGGTCGTTTACCACTGTTTCATCAAACAGTTCATACTTACTGGATTTTAAAATGCCTCTTGGCTAAAGCTATGTAGAGTTTTCCCCCTCATCAAGAGAACATTGAACCACGAGTAGTGGAATTGTTACAGGATATTGATAATTAGTTGAACCACATCAAAATCACTCAGTATCGGGCTACTGATCATATCAGTAGAATTGATGATCATATAGGCATAATTGAGAAACAACTCCAACAGATTCAACAAGTGGATATGCCTGGATCCACAGCAACAGATCCAGCACCGATTGACTCCTCTGATGGATAGCAATTTTAGACTTTATTCATGTTTATCATATGCATTTTTATTTTTTGCAAAGACATGTATCAATCCATAGACTTGTAGATAATCTAGTAAATAGTCAGTTAGTCACTGAAGTTCATGGTCGAATGAGACTGTTTCGATTTTGGTTGGCTTTTAACGCTCTAAGATGGCCAAGAGACTTGGTTTCCTACGAGCAGGTTGAGGCCACAGACTGCGTTTTATTTTTTATACCCTGCTTTCAAATTATAAATTGAAAATAGCAAGACACTACCAAGTTGACCCAAAAAAAAAAAAAAAATATTTGAATGAGTCGGTTATCTATATTCAATAGTTAAATTGGTCGTATTCCAACGTGTTTCAGTTTCCCAACTTCGTCATGAATTTGGCTTATTTCGTTTCTTGCTATGCGGCGAGCTTTTTCTTGACATGGAAATTGGCGTTGGTGACATTGCCATTACCCACTTTAGTGATCGTTCCCGGACTGCTATACGGTCGAACTCTAATGAGTCTAGCGACGAAAATGCATGCAGAATACAGTAATTCGAGTATGATTGCAGAGGAAGCAATTTCCGCTATTAGAACCGTTTATTCTTTCGTCGGAGAACAGAAGGCTGCGAACAAATTTTCAGCTGCGCTTGATGGCACAGTAAAACTTGGGGTTAGATCAGGCTTGGCGAAAGAGGTTGCCATAGGGAGCAACGCATCAATGTGTTTTTACTTGTGGGCATTCATGTCATGGTATGGAAGCAAGTTGGCGATGGATCACCAAGCGAGCCCAGGAAACGTTTTCTCTGCAGGCTTCTGTGTAATCTTCGGAGGATTGTGAGTAATAATTTTCTTCATGGGCTTTATAATCTTCGGAGGATTGTTTGTATTAATTCGGTTCGTGGGTTTCATGGGTTTTGTCTAAATTTAGGCACAATCAAATATTATTTACTTAAAGTAAAATCAAGTGATATAAAACTTTGGTTTAGATGAGTTGATTTGAATAAGATTACATTAGTTCATTTGAGTGGGATTCGGTTCTGGCTAGGTCTCAAGTTTAAACATTAAAATACTAAGAAAAGGGACTAAGAATAGAAATTACCTCTTAGGTTCACATATTAAAGAAAAAGATTAAGAATATAAGTTACTCAGAAATTTTGGGAGTTAAACTATCAAAAAGGGTGGGTAGGGTATGTATTCAATCCTTTGATAGCATCTCTTTGTGGATTGCTTGGTTTTTTTAAAGGTTCAAATCTTAAAGAAAAGGATTGAAAATAAAAGTCACTTTGGAAGTTAAACCATGAGAAGGGGTGTGTGATCAATCTTGCGCAATCCTTTGGTAGCACCTTTCATCCAATTGAGATATTGCATTCATTGTAGATTGATGGTTCTTTTAAAAAATATTAAATGATGTATGTGTGAAATATTTATCATTTAATTTGAAAATATTTGAAACCCATTGACATTCACGTTAATCTGATCAGATCTCTGGGGAGTGCGCTTCCAAATCTCAAGTACTTTTCGGAGGCAGCTGTTGCGGCGTCTGGCGTATATGAAATGATCGACAGAGTGCCGGAGATCGATTCAGAGGACATGAGTGGAAAAGTATTGCAAACAGTTTCCGGGGGAGATACAATTTGGGAATGTTGCGTTTGCATATCCATCCAGACCTGATAGCCCCATATTTCAGAATTTTTGCCTCACTATGCCTGCACGTCGAACAGTTGCTTTAGTGGGTTCCAGTGGTTCTGGACAATCTACATCCATTTCATTAATAGAAAGGTTCTACGATCCGCTGAAAGGAGAGATTCTTCTGGATGGAGAGAATATTAACAACCTTCAACTGAAATGGCTACGCAGCCAAATTGGGTTAGTAAGTCCAAAGCCCACCCTCTTTGCTACTAGTATTCGCGAGAATATTTTGTTTGGAAGAGATGATGCAACGATGGAGGAAATCATTTCGGTTGCAAGAGCTTCCAATGCCCACGATTTCATCAGCCAACTCCCAAACGGCTATGAGACGCAGGTTCTATGCTATATCTTCTTAATTCATGTCTATCATTTTTTTGATATAGATAATGGGTGCAACTGTGAAGTAAATTTTATTGTAATTTATTTTTATTTAAAGTGTAGATTTTAAAATTTGATAAACAAGAACAGAACACGGTTTATTGACTTTACCTTCTTACTTTTAAATTAACTACATTTTTTTTAATTCCAAAATACTTTCAAAATTTATTAAGCAAAAATTTATAATAAATTAAATTTATATAATTTGTTTTTTTTGAAATTATAATAAATAATAATTTTCAAAATTTATTATAGAATATTATTTTTATTCTATAATAACTGCATACTGCATATCTTTATATTTATTGAAAATTTTGAAAATATCTTGAAATCTAATGATCAATTATAGATTTCAAAAATAAAATTAATTGTTTGACAACTCTAAAATAAAATCGATTGTTTGACAGCTCTCCTGACTATCAGTTCTACCAAAACCTTCAATCACCACAAGTTTAAGAGTGATGGCTAAATAATTTATCGTGAATTATATGCATTTCTCAAAAAATTATATAAGAAATTTTCTCATTGATGGACAATATGTTAGCAACATGAAGTTATAATTTCTTAAATATCTGAGTTCAATGTCCGGAGTGAAATTTCCTCAATAGATTCATTAGTCTTTTTTGCATAATAGTGCAAGATTGCAATTAATTTTCATTACATGACAAGGAAAGGTTGCAAAAACGCAGGTAGGAGACAGTGGCCTCTAGATGTTAGGGGGCAAAAGCAAAGAATAACGATAGCAAGAGCGATTATGAAAAATCTTCACTACAACATAACTGGGGTTTTAAGACAATATTTAAGACAATTTTTGCATAAATTGTCTTAATTTGAGACAAAAGAAAACTTTGTGTCTTGTCTTAAATATTGTCTTTAAGTGCGTGTCTCAAATTAAATCGTCTTAAAATTAAATTGCGTTAAAATATTGTCTTTAAATTAAATCGTCTTAAAATTAAATTGCGTTAAAATATTGTCTTTATAAAGACAATATATAATACAAGAATTTTTGTCTCTCCAGAGACAATTTCATTTTTGTCTTTCCAGAGACAATAGCTGCACTACAACACAAAGGAGGGTTTTAAGACAATTTCTGGGTAAATTTCCTTAACTTGAGACAATCTCATTTTTGTCTCTCCAAAGACAATAGTTGGAATTAAAGACATATTGTCTTTTTGGAGACAATGTTTTTATTCCTATCTATTCTCTTTCTAGAGACAATATAAAACAATGGATCCAGAAAAATATCTCACCATTAAAATAAATCAATATAAAAATATATAATTAAAAAAATCAACAATATAATTTAATAATTCATGTTAGGGTACAGTGTGATTGAACCACCAACCTCCTGCATGGCAGGTGCTCTTCCAATGAGCTAGCACCCTTTAAAGAATTATGTGAGGAGTTAAGGGAGTCCTTGAAATTGTATAATAAGCATTGATTTTAAAAAAATGTTCAACACACAATTAGAGCAAAACAAAACCAAAGCATTCTTAGAAGTGAAAAAAAACTGACAGCAAGCCCAAACAATCTCAATACAAAACCACAAGTATAGACACACAAGGCAATGAAGCCAACTAGATTCCAATGAATTACGTCAAGCAGAACACATAAGGGAAGTCCAACCTAGGTTTTCATCATTGGAGAGATCTAGACAACACTAATAAAAATATAACACAATAACTCAAGGTGTCTTTGAAATGACAAAAATTTAATTTGCTCTCATAGTTTTCTTGCTCAGTATGATACTTCGAAGTATTATTGCTATGTAATGTTTGTTGCATGGTCATTTCAATATCATATCTACCATCGCAAGATTGTAGTGCTAACTGGAAAATGAATATCATAAACATAAAAACCATAATAGAGAAAAAATTAGCACTCTTACCATATGGAATACCAAGGCAAAAGTCATGAACTTTAGACAGGTTTTTAAGATCATCTAGGTGAACACCAAAATCAGTTTCAGCTACATCCTTCATATTCTCAAGAACGTTTTCAACCCAAATTTACAAATTTTCTTTTCCCTTTACATGGATTTCCTCTGCAATTGAAGTTAAAACTATTCTCATATTTTCTAACTGTAGTTTCAATTTCTCTGTCGTATCCTTTAACACTATCTTTTATTTTTCAGCATAGACAACATATGGCTCTTTTGAAATTGCCTGCATTCTGAAAGCATGTTCCTTGAAAGCATCAAGGGATTGCTTAAATGCTTCCTCAGATTCATCTTCTTGTTTCTCAAGTTCATTTCTTACCTTGTCCATTTCAACATCTAAGGAAGCCTGCACATTTGAAATTTAAAAAAGTAATATCAACTCAGCAACTATATAGCAAAATTAGAACCAATCAAAGAAAAGCACAACATATCCAATAAAACAACAAGAATGAGATGAGACTACCTTCCATTTACCCAGTTGTATTCCAAAAAATTTTAATACAATCAAAGAAAATGTCAATAAATGATTTAGAGTACTTCAGTGTCTTACAAATACAATAAAGATAAATTGTTAATACAGGAGGCACTTGGAACAAACTTTATGCTTACACAGTTAATCATGTATAATGTATATTAATAGTTTACGCAATCACAATGGTTAAATTCTGTCGAAGAGTTCAGTGCATCTAAACAATGCAGATGCCATAAAATGGACTATAGATGTGTAGGCCTTCAAAAATGCATCCACAACCCACCATATATAGACGGTTCACAAACAATAAGTTATATTTTTATTAAATTGAAGACATGGTATAAATCTAGCTTAGAACTCCATCTTGTGGCAGATTGACAATGAAAAATTAATAGGGTGAAACAAAAGTGACACTCAGACACATCATAGTGATAACAATGCTATACAGTAACCTTGAAGACCTGTAGTAGCATCGTTGAAAGAAACAGTCCTGGAGGTGTACAAAATTGTGGACATCTTAAGATTGTTTATGATCAGACCTCCTTTTTATCTGAGATCTCTTCTGTTGTACACCGTACATTAGAAGTTTGTTTGGACCCTCCATTGGCTTCTGAAATAATTCAAATGTTTCTATTTATTTTAAAATAACACAATCCCAACAAACCTTGTGTTTCAGCTGGCATTTCGTCCGTTTCGAATTTGAAATCATCCAACTTCCAAGATACACCTAATTTCCTTCAAGCTTTGACCCATGTGTACCAATATTGTGCACAAACCATATGCTTCAGACCTACCTTTCAATGGTAGAGATAAAAACTATTATGTATCCTTAATGACATATTGAGATTATAAAGACAAGCATGTATTATTCGGCCCCTTATTCATCATCAGAATTAACTAGAGCTAAACTTAGTAATGGTATTTTGGATGGGGAGCAGTTTCGTATTCACGTAACAAAGGGCAACGTTTTGTGGGCATGTTAACCCACATGGCATAAAATATCCACTCTCATGGAATTCTTTAATCATGTCAAGTTTGTGGTGTGTCCTGCTGGTTTGTTTTTGTTTTGGTGGAAAACGTTTTCATTATATTGACATTATAATTACCATAGATCTACAAAACTACCCCAGTGCTGGGTTGTGAGGGAGTCTGTACGAGGTAGCTATTCTATATAGATAGTCATTGAGAATATTTTACCCCTCATTTTCTTTGCATACAAATTTTTCTGTTTGAAACTTTTTCTTAAACATAACAAAATGCTTTACTAAATATTTATTGTGTGCCTTTTGGCCCTGGTTATATCCAAACAAAAATTAAACCTTGATCAATGTCATGTCATTGTTTGTTTCTTGTTGGTAAGCTGGCCTGGGGTATTACTGTTGTTGGCCTTCATTTCGATTGGCATTGGTGGTCAGCTACTTTGGCTCTTTTTCTTGTAGACTAATGCAGACAATCTCCATCTCCAAGCTTGCAAAGTCGGTTGTTGTAAAAGACACTATTGTTGAAGTTTTTCTCCTCATTATTAAATTTCCAGATTAGATTTTTTAGTTCTCAGAGGTTGTCTCTGTCTCATTGCAGGCTCTGCTGTAATAGCTTCTATGACTTGTTTAGGGACTTTCGACACTGCTCCTGATGTTTCATGTTTGTATTGATTAAGTGTAGTTGAGACCTTGCCAAGGTTTGCTTAACCTCAAGGGTGAGATTTCCTGTTAGCATGAATATGATCCTTCTGTCTGACTTTGCCACCATCTCTGCTCCTTGAGCATCTGTCTATGTCTAATTTCAGTGCTATTCTCTGGCTTTTCTCTTCTATCCACTGATTTATCATCTCCAGGCTCTCCCTTCAGATATGATAGAACACTCCATATCAGCTTTGTCTGGGATTGATTGCTAGTAAGCTAGATACTGGGTATTGTTGTTACTGGCCTTCTTCTTAATATACCGTCCTGATTGGTAAAAAGAAGTTTTAGTAGTAACAGTTACAGTATAAAGTTTTGTTGGCTGTATAACTAGTTTGATCGCAATATAAATATTTTCTAGTTGTAAGCATGTTTTTTTTTTAATAAGTATTAGTTTCATAGGCATCTTCTTTATAATCATTGCTTGGTAGATTAAAGTATAGTGACACTCCTTTCAGCAATGAAGATTGCAGTTTTTGTATTAAATGGCATCCCAGGTACTGGATTAAATCTATCTCCAACATCCCATTGTCATTATCCTGACAGTCTACAGTGGATATCTATGGAGTAGTTACCAGTAAGGGAGGTTTCACTATTTCACCTTCAGAAAAAAATCTTGTCAAATTCTTGATGATCACCTATAGTAAGGATTCAGAGGGAGCTCTAATGTTTTGATGATGTCTGCTACCACTGAAAAAGGGAGTTAATCTTTTATTTTAGATCTATCGTTATTCCTAAAAAATTATGGCAATATGGAGTAGCTATTGATCCAAATATAGGCTATGTTCAGTAAAATTGGTGTATACCTTGATACAGAGACTCTCAAGTCGATGAAGCCTTATACATTAGATAGTTGCTCATTAAGAGCACATATTAGTGCCACATATATATTTCACTGGGACATCATTGAAGCACAATAAACAGTGAACATGGCTCAATTATGAAGCTATTTTAGCACATATTTGTTGTATATTGGAGAATAAGATACCAAGAATCCAATGCTTCACTTTATATGATATGATATAAGACATTATCATTTTATGGCATGTATGAATGGATAAATCTAATAAGAATGTTACCTGATGGACACTTTGCAAAGACAATTTTGGGCTTGTAAGAGGGAGTAAGTATAATTAAATATTTCCTTCATCAATATATGCAAGAAGCAGAGGATGTACAGACTGCATGAGAAATATAATATTCTTGAAGTGGAAGGACGCCCAGTAGCTTCATGTAATACACAAGCCTGTGTTCATGCTCTATGGTCACTACTTTCTTCATTTTGCAACTACCCAATAGACACAACTCAAAAATTTCTGCAAATTGCAAAGAAATTGCGTGCATCACTTCTTAAAGAGCTTGATTCATGTGGCATAATTTTTTCAATCTTACAGATACTTATTCAAAAAAACAAAAAATGACAAGAAGAAGCTCTCCATATCTTGAGTAGTTTAGAACAGGTTGAGGGCTTGGAAATCAATCTGGCTAAGAAACAAGCCAAGTATCGCTACAGCTAAAAATTTCCATTAGAGAATATGAAGAGTTTGAGGAAAAGTTCTCCCAAATTTCTTTCAACTTTATTTACTATATTCATGTCATCTCCCCTAGACAAGCATGGATATCTGCAAGCTAATATTGTAGACATATCTTCTGTAGCTGACAAGGAAGTAGTCAAACATTTTTTTTTCTCAGTGCTATGCAAGAGATTCTCAAAGTAACATAAGAAGCAACTAAATCTGGGCATGCAAGAAATCTTCTATGAAAGTTGATGGTTCAAATAATGAACAGACAACAGCATCAACAAGGGCCCAGCTCTTAGATCTGGCAGTATCACTGATTTTTGCTGCTACAAAGCCGACTCTGCAGGATGATAAAGGGCTAGTTCAGAAGAAGGCATATAAGGTGCTGGTAGGCACTCTGAAGGAAAACAAGGTTTTTTTGGCAAATAATTTGGATGAGATATTTTAACATATGGTCACAAGAATCTTGTCCTGCCATTTTTATACCAATGGACACCGGCTTGATTGCTTGTAGTATTTAATCATTCATATTTTAATGACTGGTGAAGAGAGAAAAAAGGAGGCATTGCTTGTTTCCTTAGTGAAATAATTCTGGTTTTAAAAGAGTCCTATTAAAAAAAAATATTCTTGGGCTTATGATTTGCTGGTCAAAATTGGCCACTGCTTAGAAGATAAAGAAAATGGAGGTTCAGAGGAAACACTACACAAGTTCTTTAACATAGTTGTAGGTTGTCTGGCAGGTAGTACACCACACATGATAAGTGCAGCAACTACTGGGATAGCAAGATTGATGCATGATTTCTCTGAGCTCTGCTTGTCAGTGCCAGATTTTCTTCCGTCTGCATTTATGCTCTTGAAAAGTAACAATAGGGAAGTTATCAAAGCAACATTGGGTTTGATCAAAGTGGTTATAGCCAGGCTTGAAGCAAAGGACTTGCAATTACTAAAAGAAGGGTTATTTAGCCTCACATTAGCACCACTATTTGTAAAGTATTTGAGAAATCTTCACTTTTCAAATAGTGGTGCAAAATGTTGATAATGTGGAGATACACAAGTGGTGCTATGTTTTCTCGTGCAAAAGTGGAGTTAATAAAAATGTTAATTTTGGTGTTAAATGAATATGTGACATTCCATGGTGTATGGTTCAAACCACCAAAAACCAATATGACATGGATCAAGATATTTTGATGCAAAGCACCAAAACCAATTTTACAAAAATTAAAAATTTATCATAAAAATATCAAAATTATTATTATAATAATAAATTGTATATGGTGCAAAGCACCCTAAAATAAAAAAATTGTGCAAAATAAAACATTTATTATTATTATTATTATAAAATTGTATATGATGCAAAGCATCATAAAATATGAAATGGTGCAAAAAAAATAACCTCCTTTATTTAAAGAGGTCCTGATTTCCTGATGTACCAGGAGGAGCACAATTTCATTGTGCGCAGCATGTACTGCAAGCTCTCAAACACATTTTATGGTAGGAAGCGTTTTTGCATCTTTCTCCACACGCTGCACTACAATCTGCCTCACGCGATTAAAACTATTGATTTTGAGTGTGAGTCTTGAATTTATAGGAAAATGAACTAAAACATCAGAAAGTAATAGCTGCAACGAAAAAGCAAAAGCAACAATAAATTGTAGTAATACAAATAGTGATTGTAGAGCAAGAGGATCAGCACCTGATACTAAGAAAAAGGAAAACTAACTTGAAGAATGAGAAATAGTTCTGTAGCCCTAAACAAATGATGCAAAACATAGGTATTACAATTTATTTTCTTTTATGACCGAAGGAATGGTAACTGGGCCAGCTAAGTAGTGATACAGGTGGATTCTCATTGCTACCAGTCACATGAAGCATGAACAATAGGGCTGCAACAATTTTTTTTTTTAATGGTAAAGGGAATGAGAAACATGGTAAGTTTAGCAGTGATATAGGTAGATTTTTATTACTATCACTATAATTCCTAGGTGTACTAAATAAGAAAATGGAAATTTCCTAAGTGTACCACATAAGAAAATGGAATTTTTAAAGTGAAAAGTCAAAATCATATTTACCTTACATCCAAATTTTCAAGGAGAAATTTTAAAGTGAGACGTTGTAATCATATTTACCTTACATCTAAATTTTCAAGATAGATGTTGACCCTCATAGGGCGGGTAAAATTTGAAAGTGAGAAGTTGTACTCACAGTTACCTTATTCTTAGGTTTTCAAGGACTTACCAAGTGAAATTCCAGACTAAATAAACTATAGACATTGAGTTATAAAGAAAAACCAAAACAAGAAAGATAAAGAAAAACTAAAATAAGAGAGATAACGTTGAAGTCCCTAGAAACATTCAAAACTTAGCAACAAGGATGAATCCTATATTCACAATAAAAAATAAAATTAACAAGAACTTAAATAAATGAGTCTTCAATTGTCAAATATGATAAAGTTGCAACAGTAGTGGCATCAGGAAAAATTTGCATAAAGAAGCTTAAGCAACAGAACTAGCCTAACAAGTATTGATAGTAACAACAAATGATATGAAAAAGAATTTTCAATTGTCGAATATAAAATTTCAACAGTACAATTCACATGAAAAGAATCTTAAACAAAAGAACCAGTTTAAAAAATAATGATAGTAATTCTAAAGAATAGAATATAGTGTACAAAGAATATACCTATGGATAGCAAAAGCCTCCCTTTCATCCCATTTGTTTGCTCCTGGAATCAAGGACAACCTTAATTACTTTATTATATGTAAATTTGAGAATTCTAAGGTAATCATGAATAACAAATGAATACTGAATATGTGATCAATTGGAATTAAATAATGGCATATAGATACCCATCACAACAGTTGTTGAAGCTCCAATTTCAGCAACTTCTACATATATCTATTTCATCAACCGGAAATGAGCTATATATGAAAAACATAACTTTTCGATAGCAAGAAGAAATTTAAGACCATGACAGAGCATAACAGTTGCATTAGTAAACATGAAAACCCTAATGCTAGCACAGTGAAACCATTTTTTGCCTGAACAAGACCTATCATCATAAGATATAAGAGGAACAACCTGCTTGTAGAAAACATGGCCATGGCTGAAGTATATACATAGTGAAGCACATTTATAATATATATATATTCAAGCTCTGGAGACTAATAAGGCAAAGGTTGGTTGTATGTCTATATAGATATAGAATGCGTGGGTGATTTCTTCTATGCATGAAATGAAAAGGATGTTGCCTATTTATAGGGAGGAGGATGATATACATTTATCTTTCTACCCTGCATAATGTGAAGTTGTTTCATTTCAGTTTTTTCTAGAACTACCAGGAGGCGGTAAGCGTCATCCCCCATCACCAACTAGCTTTAGTCTGTACAACATACTATTGCTAGGACTCTTTCCAATGATGTTTACCTAACATAAAACGTTTAGGAAAATCAAGGATGTTTTATTTTTTTTAAAAGGACTACTTTCTTCTCCACATAAAATGAAGGAAAATTTGTAATAAGAAAATAAATGCAAATTTTGATAGAAGTTGAGTGTTAAATACTAAAATTTAACAACTATAGCTCAAATTTTCAAAAATATTTGCTGAAATTTTTCATAATCTTACCATAATTTCTTTGTTATTCTGCAAACGTATCACATGGTTTTGGGCTCCTTGAACCCATAAAGAAAAGAAAATAATCATAAGGATCAAATGGAGAATATTTTAATGGGCAGTTATGGTCTTTAAGAGAACTGTGTTTATTTCAACCACTCATAGGATCTTAGTGAAGAATAAGTTAGTACAATAAATTTTCAATAAAAAATTTAAATCTGTGTTATTCTGTAGGTTTTTTTAAGACTAAGGCAAACTTATTTCATGATTTTGGGCTCTTTGAACCCAAAGGAAGGATATACACCTGAAAAAGAAGACTCAGACCTGTGATAGTTTTGGAGGAATAACAAACCTCAACTTGAACTTTGAGATCAGCCACCAATTGCAGACCTCATACTGTTAGCCAGTGAGGAAGATTACATCTCAGACTTATTGCAGTTATCTCAGACCTAACCTATGGAGAATCGAAGATGTAAATCTATGGTGGCTCATTTAATCAACCTGTGGGAGCTCAGTTGTGAAGCTCGAAACTTTAGAACTGTCTGTACACCTTGAAACTGTGTTGTGGGAGCTTGTACTATATTATGGTCACTTGGACCTATATGTGGAGAGGTATCTGAGGAGATCGGATCTTGGACAAAACCTGCAAGAACAGTGAAGTACTAAGGCTCGAAAGTATTAAGTATTCTTATTGTTCATTTGTGTTTTTGTGAAACATAGAAGAAACAACCGCTGTGTCCCATTGTTGGTCTCTGAAGCAGCCATCGCTCTCCGCCTGCTCCTCCTGATTTACGAGCATTTATACTGTGTATTGGGCTAAAGAGACACCTCGCCTGAGATTCATCTTTTAGTAAATACCAAGCGCAATACACTCACACTGTCTCAAGTTGTGGCATGCTCCTACCGAGAAAAATGTGGTGTCTTGGACTGCAATGATGGCAGGTTATGTTCAGGAGAGGAAAATAGTGGATTCCCGACATTTATTTTATAGTATGTTGCATAGAAATGTGATTTCATGGACTACTATGATTAATGGGTATGCTTGGGAAGGAAGATTCGACGATACACAAGAACTATTTGACAAGATGCCTAGCAGAGATGTCATCTCTTGAAATGGATTCAGCTATGATAGGGTTCGGTTGACATAAAAATAAGACTGTAATGGAACTCAGGTGTAACAGAGCGGATTAATATCCTCGCTGCCTCAGGTACCTTCAATCCTTAAGAAGGGAAACCCTCACTAGTGGATATAGGAGGTAGATCGAGCACTTGTGCTTAAAACAATCTGTTCACTATCACATAATTTGCATCAGAGCACCATGTTTTGCCTCTGCGTAGGGTCGGCTCACCCTACCATGGTTGAAACAAAGGGTTTGGTAGAAATAACGAAGTCTAAATACTCAGGAAAGAAATTTCAGCACTATGGACAACTTGTGCGGTGGAGACATTTGACAAATTGCAATTTGGTTATGAAATCTGTAACATAGAGATGTATAAATTAATGGAAAGGAGAAAAGGGGAAAAGGAATATTTATTCTGTGGAAAAGAAGGTATGGGTTGCAAGAGGTCAGTGGAGTAGTGGAAAGAAGAGAATCTGCTACTGCAAAGCTAAGAAATCAATGGCATCCCTATAAAAATAAATTCAAAAGCAACAGAATGCCAACGGTAGAAGAAATTTACTTTTTCCTAGAGGATTCCTCATACTGAAGTTCTAAGTATTATGTTGTGGCTGCTTACAGTGGATGCTCTCTGGTGTTCAAACCGCTTGAGAGCAAGAGCATGCCATAACATATTGGAGTTTTAGCTTCTTCCGGTCTAAGAAAAACTAAGAAACACTCATATAGGTGTGATTGGGCTACTCATATTTGCAGGCCTGTGGGAAACTTGATGGCAGAGGTACTTTTTTATTTTTTGAAGAGAGGCTGCAAAAATTTGTAGAGGTACATGCAATAAGATGTTGTAGAAGATTTCCTTTTTACTTCCAACAGAGCTCTTTGGAGTGTTATCGATCTCAGGTCTGGCATGTACAAAATCTAACTAGACTCTTGAAAATGAGTAACATTCTCTGCCTTTTTATAAAAGAAGAAAAAAATGAAAACTTGTATCTGTAATGACATATTCATATTCTGAAATTTGGTAATCATTGTGAGTATTCAAAACAACATCGTGAAACCTAATTTGTTCATACCTGAGATTTAGAGAGAAGAATAGGGGAATCTAGCAAGGTAGTAGGGCTGAGACCAGGGGCATGGTCAAACAAGGAGATCTCATGCCACTAGCTGAAGAAACAGATGGAAATCACTTACACCGAGCTGTATTCAATCTGGGTGCATTGAATCCCCCTCAGGTAGCCAATCTCTCTACAAAATTGCCGCCACTAGTCTTCGTAGGCAGTTTATGGCCTGCCCAAAACCTCTCGTCAGCACCAATACAACCACAAAACCACATGAAATACTAAAAGGATCATTATCCTTACCCCTCTTGCTGCTGTTGTTGCTGCCATTAAAGCCCACGGGTGATGAGGGCTTCAGGTTTTGTTCTTGGCCCTGCGGGGTTTCGATCTGTGGTCCTGCGAGAAGTTGAAAGAAGGACCAGGAACTGAAGTCCTCCGTCATCATAGAGGCAATAACCATTATTGGCCTATCAAGGGAACCCAATCTAGAAACCCCATCCGTTATTTTCTTCGTTCCCCGCCATAGATTTCACAGAAGTTTCGCATTAACAGGGATGGAATTTGACGGGAAAAATGCCTGTCATAGACCATTTTCACCGTATTTAACGTGTACAAATTTTCAATGGCCATTTTCATTGATGGGCCTGGAACATTAGAAAACGTATTTTTAACGGTCAATATTTCAAACATTAGAAAATGTATTTTTGACGGTCAATATTTTTCCGAAAACGTTATTAGTGCCTAATACATTGCCTACCAGATAAAATTCATCGTTTGTTCGTTGTTCGGAACTTGGCATATAATGTCCGTCTGGTTGGGAAATTGCCATCTAAGTCCATCATATACATGATGAACACGGTTACTATGGTGTTGCCTTCACGAACTCAAATATTATTCTAAGATTTATTGCTACTTGGAATGAACATGGCATGAACAATGATGAAAAAAAAATACGTTTGTTTTATTTACGGGCATTCTTTGTATGAATGGTATGGCATGGAAGTGATTATATAAATCCATACATGACAGCTTTTCCAGGCATCAATTGTTTACAATGTGGTCCCATGAGATATTATAGGGAATAATTGTGGGAAATTCGACATCATTCTATTTCCAATTGCCACGTAACTTTCAAAAGTCATTCTGAGTTGCAAAATTAATCACGATTAAAAACTGATAACTCATATACAATTTAAAAAAAATTATTAATTTAAAAAAAGGTATATTAATGTTCATATATCAAAGTACTAAGCTTCAAACAAATTTGGAAAAAGCAGTACATTTTTTTTTCATATTTACTTTTACATGAAATCTCAATATATTAATTAGATTATTTTTTTTATCAAATATATAATTGTATATATTTACACATGGATAAAAAGAAATATACAATTGTATATCTTTACAGCTGGATAAAAGGTTTTGTGAAATTTAAGATGATATTAAAATGTAAAAGTGAAGTTTAATTGTCTCATGTTTTAATTTTTTTGAGAAAATTATGTGGTTAATTGATCTCTTGGATTATAAATTTTAGTTATATATTCCACATATTTTAAGTGCTGCAAAGGTTGTATTAGGGCATTCAATCCATTTATGCATTCAAAAACACAATATAAATAATGAAAAATAACAATTTTGCCAAAAAAATTATCATCAAATTTTAACAAGAAGAGAAAGATATAGAACAATCAAACTACACTAAATATTATGAGACAAAAGCATATATACCTACTTTTCACCATAAAAATCACAAGTCGGGCTTAGGCACCATATCCATAAGACCTATGAGAGGGTAATAAGATTATGGCTTGCATGATACCTTTGAGCTCCTCATATAGAAACTAAGGGAATGTCCTCCAACAAAGAAGGGTCCAATCACTACAAAGAAAATACCAATTAATAAAACTTTTAACAAACATGCTTGTTCTTGTTATGTTTTTAGTGAAGGTTAATAAACAATGAAAAGTTTTTAGCAGAGTGTTTTTTGAGTACATAAACCTTTAAATGCTTGGCAATTACATTTTCATAGCACCACTCTCTCTTGGTAGTTATACATCCTCCCATGCTCAACTTTTGTAAAATACATACATTGGAAAAAAATGAAACATGGTAAGGAAAACATATAATTTTCCACTTGTTATTAAGTACAACACACATGTACATCATTTTACGAGACATTATAGTTTTAGGGTTACTATGAAACCTAAATTTTTCTAAAATGATAATTTAAAAAGAAGAGGCACTCATGTGTACAATACCATGCACACTACATTAGGCTACATTAGGCTAACATTTGATAAAAAAAAAATGTTAATGCACTAAATAAAGTCGCTACGTTGATTCAAGTGAAACAATGTGTAGTATAATAAGTTTTAAAATAATTGTTGTGCAATATGACTAAACATACCATTTCTCTAGTGTGCTCTAAATAGACCATTGCATTGATTTATCTTTGTACGAGGAGCATTGCATCAAGGTCTCATTAAATTATTTTACTTTGAAAATGGATTTTGAAGTGTACAAAATATAGCGCTACACATTAGTGCATAACACAGACATATGTAACAAGATAGGTTCAGATATTTTATAGAGGAAAAAATGTTCGCAGTGTGCCTATACCTTTCACTAGCCAATGCATTGGAATATGAGCCACATTGGAATAGGGTTAAAAAAAAGAGCAATAACCAAATTATTTTTTCAATTTTCGTTTAGTACTTCACACATGTTCAAGCTTCAATGTTTCCTGAGAATGTAATAATGAAGGAGGAAAATATAACATAATCCTATAACATACAATGTCCATTTATTATAAGTTTAGTTTTTTTTTAAGGTTCAAATACTATGCATTCAATCTTATTAATATTAGTGTATATATCATGATCCAAAGAAATGCTAAACTATATATGGTAAAATGTATATTTTATCTTTAGATCCAATGGTATATATTATATTATGTAAACCATATTATAAGTTTTATTAATTAATCTATTTTTGAGTTTTTATTGATAACATTCAATAGTTACATACAATGTCCATTTATTAAAAGTTTAGCTTTTTTTTTAAAGGTTCAAATAAGATGCATTCATTCTTATTAATATTAGTGTATATATCATGATCCAAATAAATTATAATCTATATATGGTAAAATGTATATTTAATCTTTAGATCCAATAGTATATATTAGATTATGTAAACCATAACATAAGTTATATTAACTAATCTACTTTTGAGTTTTTATTGATAAAATTCAAGAGTTACAGTGTTATTCATCTTATATGTCTCATAATATGTAACACCCCCAAGTTCTATGCTTTTCAAATGAGACATTTGAACATAAATCCAAAGGGGAGTGGACCCCAGTGGATGATTATTGTGTGGATGTGGTTAATTATTTAATTATGAAAAATAAATAAAATATTATGTATGCACTATGACCAGATGAGAAAATGAGATCATATGCCTAATCCATGAGGTGATGGAAAAGGAAAAAGAATTTCCCCAAACTTTCAAAAATCCTTGAAAGAAATTATTTCTAATTTAGATTTTGAGGAAAAATCTAAATTTCCCCAATGAAGAGGAGTAGTTGGGAAGAGGTGAGAAAAAGCTGGAAAAGCTGAAGAAAAGCTTGAAGCAGCTTTAAAGAGTCCCAGAATGGGAAGCCTAGGCTAAACAGGAATAAAGCATCCTGAAATTCTGGACGCACTGGTGCTTGTGCTTGGGGAAATTTTAATATTTCACCCAAATTTAGCCATCCGCCTCTTGAGCTCAAGTGATTCTCCTGCCTTAACCTCCCGGGGTGTACAGGGAGGATCACAAGAGGAGAGTGGGTGCATGTATAAATTTGGAGATATCCAAGTCCTTGGCACCATCCCCAAGCAGAACAGATAAGTAGCTTTCCTTCTTCTGTATACATGTAAATTGTGATGTTATAGTTCATTATGGAAATTATGAATTGTTATGTTATGTTGCCTTATGCAACTGTTACATGGATTAATGGTTCAATATCTTATGTAACTGCAACTACAGCTAGTGATAGTAGAGACAAATGGTTGGGATGAGTACCTTGTAATAATGAGATTTGATATGATAGATCAATTGAACAACCAATCTAATAACTATGTATAAGTATAGCTTGCTATCTTTTAAAGGAGTATTTAATTTCTGTGTGTAGAAACAGAAAATGTTAACAAACCAGTAACCATGAACAACAAGTTCCAAACAACTAAACCTGTCATAACAATACTGATGGCACATAACCCCCTGTAACCAATAACAGAAAGTAAGAAACAATAACCCTGTGTTAGTTGTATGGGGTTCAGTATGTACGTTCCAATGGAGAGAATTGTAACAGTTAGAATTTAAACTATTCTATTAAATGTAAGTGTAATCATAGGAAAGTAGAAGTTGAACCCTAATTAAGGACGAAGATCAAATACTAGGAATTCTAAACTATTCAGTTCCGTATCCTCTCCCACCATTTGATTGAAGCAAGAGGATCTGTTTCCTAGTTTCACATGGGACAGTTGAATCTGTACCAGAGTGTCACACTTGTTGAATGTTGTAACAGTAAAATAAGGGGAAAATCCTATTGAACAATCTAGGGTGTGATAAAAGTTTGTGTGAAGTAAGATTGTAAGCATATCTAAAAATACAAGGAATAGAGCATCGGTGTACCGTCCATTTAAACTGCTGGGAAGGTAGTTGAAGCTATGGAGGTTAATTGAGGATAGATAGATGTATGCGAGGATGCATACATCTATACCTCGATGCTGAAACTTTAAAATGTTGAAAATTTTATAAGGCCTGCAAACTGGAAAGTTGTGGAAGGGCTTAGCAATCATCTAGAGTTGGACAACACTCTGAAAAAGAAAAACCTGAGAAATACGAAGTACTATATTTATATAGACATACAAGTCTGCTAGATGTACTGAGAAGAGGGGAGGTCAAGCCCAAAAATTCTCTTTTAAATTCTTATATTCCATGGCTGTCTATGAGTACTGAAAAGAATTTAAAACCCGGATAACAGCATGAATTTGTAAAGTGATTCAGTAACAAAACTATTAAAGGTTATCTGGCGCATAAAGCAGAGAATATCTGAGTTTTGTTATATGTATAGAAAGCTGGGTTTGGGAGACGTGACAAATGGTATCGGAGCCAAGTTCAAAAGTTGGGCAAGATATGTGCTCACAAAGAACTAGTACACTGTTATAAATTTTATGAAAATTAAAAATATTACTTCAAGTATACAAATATCTTGGATATACTATCAGGTATACATGTAACAGATTGTGATGAAGTAGAAACATTGAAATGGGAGTAATATGAGGAGGCTCATATACCAGAATGGTTAAACCTATAATAGGTTTAAAACTATGTAAAATAATAGGGTAGGATTGTTCTTTACTCGGACTATATATATCCATGATGGAAAAAATATAAAAAATTGTAAGTTACAATGACCTATGTAGCCATTGTTCTACTATCATCATTATGTAAAAGAAAGTCAAGGTTCATAAAGTTAAGATATTGAAACCATCCTAATACAGTAGCAACGATCTATGCTGTCTTACTGGGACGAAGAAAAAACAAGAGGGAAAACAGTAGTACCTAACTAATATATCATCTAGCTTGCCTTATTGAGCATCAACACCTTCATAGGAAGGTATCATTTTTTTTCCATGATTTAACCTCACTAGAAATCTTTCAATTATGAGGGTAAGAATAGAACTTACAAAGAGAAAAAAATGAATTTATAATTATTTCCCTAGATACATAGAAAAAGGGAACTTCTAGAGATAAGAGTAAGGGTTGATCTGTGGTGGGAGGTTGGTCTACTGAATGGTAGGTCTTTAAATATGATGCTCTTCAAATCTAAAGTTATATGGTCCCCATAGAAAAAAAAAATATTATTTGGCTGCTTGAAGATACACGCAGGATATTTTATGCCTGTATATGGGCTAGAAAAACATTATAGCAGAACTGAAGCAAGCATGGTAGCTAAACAAATAAAAGAATACAGTAAGATATTAGAGTAATGGTACTCAAAGTTTTACTAGAAAAGAGAAATTCTATTCTATATGACTTTATAACAGTTATGATGGTATAGATTGAACTTCGAAAGCTATTCTACCCTTGAAACACCTGAATCATAGCAAAGCACTTGAATTAAAATCAATGTTTTCTAGTCAAGTACTATTAACTACATATAGTATACACCAAAAGAAAAGTGGAATTTAATAGTAGGCATGTTGAAACATGTAGTTATAAAACTCCCAAGCAAATCTTCACTCACAGAAAGTGTAGAGCATATTGGGTTTTAATTTATTTCCTAACCATTGAAGGATATGGTATGGCTATAGAAAAAAAAAGCCATGATTAATGAATATTTTCAAGGAAAATATGGCATACATTTATATGCATTAAATAAAAAAGGTATGTATACATTAACAAGTATCCAAAGTTGTGCATATAAGTCTTTTTAAAATCGACTATAGGTAAGATATATACAAAAGGGAAAAATATATGGTGCAAGGGAGATAGAAATCCGAATACATATAAAACCTTGGTATAAAAAAAAAAAAAAAAGGGAAACCCTAAATTTCGCTCTTTATATCTATAAGAATTTATATCTATAAGAATTTCACATTTATGACCAAGTGTACCTCGTTAGTACAAGTCGAATTTTTTTTTTAACATATAAGCCAATGAAAACATATAAGCCAAGGTAAAAAGGAATACAGATCGATGGTGTAAAAAGATAATGTAGATAATAGGACTGTAATGAATATAATATAACCGATTTCAGTCCTCCAAAACCATTTACGGATTCTGCTGGCGCACGCAGGACGACAAGTCAACAGTCAAACTGCATCACGAATGGGGAGGAATTTAATAAAAATATGTATACGAGCAGCCCGTTAACCAACAAGCCACAACGCTCCCACAAGCCACAACGATGAGTTTTAAACCGGAGTGGCGTTCAGGTCTTGAACCCATGACCACGGGCCGTCGTCCACAAAGTCCTCGGACTGTAAAGACGTGATAAACCACGGCTCCTTAAGTGATCTGTAATGAAAAAAAAAACGGCAGAGGTGAAGGGTAACCTAGCTGACAGTAGCTGGTTGCCGGTAAAACGAAATAGGGAGCCGTATTAACACTTACAACAGAAAAAAAAAAAAAACCAGATACAGGCATACATTAGGTAAAGAAATGAGATGTCGCCGAGTCAAACGTTCTGCAAAATACAATCTGAAAAGAATAAGACAGTGTGTTCGCGGAGAAAACATGAAGAATATAGATCAGTCTTAAAACGTGAGGAAAAGAATAACAAACGGGTTCAGAGATATAAAAAATCGCGTGTCAAGGTGCTGAAACCCTAGCCTGGGCACGGAGGTGAACGCCTGGCTCGCAGAGCACCATTTGCGCACCTGCATCAACAAGAAAAGCGAGCAAATAGGAGAAGGCGGGATACACAAAGAGAAGTCTGGCGATTTCGGGCTAAAATAAGAATCAGGAACCCTAGTTCCGTATTATCTCCCTCTGCCAGAGATTAGATGGGCACCGCCTTTGCTATAATAAAATCCCAAGGGGGATTGCATCGATCTGACATTGCGTTCTGATCAGCAGGAAGATAATACTATTATATACCCTTCCAGGTACCCGGTCGTCCAGAATTTCGGTGCAGTTATGGATTCAAACACGCCGATGTATTTGCTCAGGGACATACGTGTTGGCTGTTACCGACCAGAGTACTCTGAGAGAAAGGCTGGTTTCTGATATAGCGCAAGTAACACGCTACTTGAAAGCAGAGAAACTCCACCGTGCAGAGGAAAAAGGCGGCGAAGTACACTATCTACCTCTGTGCAAATGCCTGTATCGTCTTCGAACCAGGTCGACGATGTCAGAAACCCAAACGCACTATTGCATTGGATTCCATATACCCTGTACATATCAAAACATGCCGCAGAAAAATATTAACCCTGCAAAACCAAAGAGGCGGACGATATAAAACATTATAATGACATATATAATGTGAAAGTTAATTATAGCTTGAGTCAATGCGTATAGAGTTATATATATATATTAAGGCACAACTATCACTAATGTTATGTTACAGATTCATATAAAAAAAAAAAATTATATCAATGGATTATATATATAGGGTTCTATATATAACTAATGCGCAACTGGATTTAATGTTATATTACATATATACGGTGCGGATTATATATAGAATATAATATGTATTTATATAGATATAGGTTTTCACTACATAGAACCGTAGGCAATTTTAGAATGAACTTTATAAATTGACATATATATATGTATGAGTGTCATACATGTGAAATACAATTTAGTCTATGTGGAAAACGAAAAAATATAAATGTGTATAAATGTGGACGTAGATAAAGATGGATATATATATAAACAAATTGTCACGTTACACTCCATAAGTCGCGTTAATGGAAACCGCGAGGATTGAACTCGGCACACTTAACCGCTATATAACCTCGTCAACCTACCACCGGAATCATTACACGTAGCCGTGGTATACGTGAAAGGTTAAATTGTAATTATTAAAGGAAATGCCAACCTCTAAGTACCATGTAGATGGTAGCACGTCATGTAAAAATTAACAAAAAGATCGGGACTTCTAACTATGCGAAGAGGTGTTCCATGGTTATAATGATGCACCCAATTAATTAATACATATCCTCTCACCTATTAAACATTCAATCTTGAATAGTAAATGTTGGTTGGTATTAATTATTAAACATATGTATATAATATATATATATATATAAGAATAAGTATATTAAAGGTTTGGAATAAAGATAGGTCATATACTTATAATATGTATATACTCATTTTCTCATGGAACGAATGGGTCTATATTCACATAGGCCATATATGTACTTATGGGAACTTTTGATTTTATATATATGTCAAGTTTAATCAAAGGGTTAGTTGGATGTATACATATGATATAGACAAACATATTAGTTATATATATATATATATTATCTAATGGTTAGTTGGAAATATATATATGTATATGATTATATTAGCTATAGATATATCATCAAATGGTGATTGCCAAGGCGCTATATACAGGTAGTATATATATTAAGTTGAAACACATATAAAACAAATAAGGCAGATAGGGATATATGGATATAATGGGTTAAGGTATTCAAGGGAAACCCTAGGGTATTCGAAAAAAAAAAAAAAAAAATTAAAAAGCAATAATTGGTATATGTGGGTATATTCAAAAACATTAAACCAAGGGGTATAGTAATTATATATATATATATATGAGGGGTGCGCATTGAAGGAATATGTTTATGTGGCTTATATATATTTATATATAATTATATGCATATGTATCTCTAGGTGCACTCAAGAAATGTCTGTCAAGGTTACCTATACACATAAGGATAGAAGCAACATATAGGTGATATGTGCGGGTATGACTTATATGAGGGTATAAGAAAAAAAAAAAAATTGTGCAAGAATATATATCCATAGAGAAATTAACCTTCAGGATAAGGTTAAGAAATGGATATATGAAATTAAAACTGAAGGAAAAAGTTGGGGGTGTTAAAACACCTAAAATGGAATTTTATTGATATTCCTTATAACAATAAGTTGATTAGAAGCATGAAAAGATATAAATGAATAATTGTGGGGTGATAATAGAGAAAGGTGGATAATAGAAAAATGACAATTTATATTTAATAGAGGTATGTTAAATATAAGTTGTAAATTCTTAATTAACTATGGAAAATATATATATATAATAATAATCATTATCATGAGAAATGATAGATTAAAATGAAATAAATTGCATGTGAAGCATAAGTTAAATCTACAATTAACATACCCACGTGGTGTAGAACAGTCGGTGAAGGGGTGCACTGTTAAGGCTCTCCGTTCTGTAAAGTCACCGGTTCGAAACCTGTGGGTGGGATGGGAGGAGAAAAAATGGAAAGATTAGGATTAGTCTAAACTAGAAAAAAAAAATAAAAAAAATCTACAATTAACATTATAAATATAGGTGATTTTGTTATAATGGTAACTTTGTTGAGGTTACTAGAAAAGTGGAATGACATATTTTACCCTATGGCTGAATTATTATTACTCTAATTAGGGTGAAATTGGTAACAAACCCTACTGATGCATGGAAAATAACGAAGTGGTTAAATGAGTAAGTGGAAGATGTATACTATAAATAAGGCATGTATACTGCTATAAAAAGAAAAGATTGAAGTGCAAGTTTTAATTACAGTTAAATGGGTGAATTAGTAATTGTGGAACCATTACATTGAGTTAGGCATGAATGAATGAAGGGATAACTTAAAATTTTTCCTGATGATTTACTTAAGGAAGAATATTCTTGTAATAGTGGAAGAATGATTTCTAAATTATTTATGTATATTCTTCCAGTTGGTATATTTTATAAGCCTAGAGATAATGAGTAAAAGAATTGGAAAAAATATGGAGAAGGGATATTTCTCTCATAAGGAAAAAAAAAACAAATACAGATTTAAAAATAAAAGCATGAGAGATTTATGGGTTGCTTTTATTAGAAAAAAAAATAATATAGAATGCTTTTATGCATTAGAAAAGAAGGAATTCTTTTATGATTCAGGAAAAAGTTGGAATACTTTTAGGATTAATAAAATCTATTCCATTTTAATTTATTCTATTTTATTATATAAGCCTATGAGAAAAATAGAAGAGGAGAACTAGCAAAGCATGAACATACAATTAAAAGTAAATGCATAAATTCTGGTGAGTCTTTGAAAAAGGGGAAACTGTGTCAAATTTATTTTTGGCATTATCAAGTATTAATATTTGTGAATGTGATGAATTATAGAAATTTCATTTATCACTAGAAAAGGAAACATGTATTCTCACTATAAAAATTTTTGGTGTAAATTTTATTAAAGTTAAATTTCTTGAGTCTTAAATTCAAAGACAGAGAAATGATGTGAAATCATACAGCTACAAACCGAGAGAAAAGAGGATGAGCTGTATTTTGGACTTGGGTGTGGGGGAAACCCATCAGCTCCAAATTTGTTCACTTAAGTTTTGAATTAGTGGATACAATTTCATGTGAGAGGTAAGCATGGAATTGTAGAGATTATTAATGAGTCTAATTGTTACTAATTAAATTGATTAACTAACAAAAGGAAAAATGAAAAGATACTAGAAGTACAACTATAAAATGAGAAAGGGTAAGCATAACCATGCATATGATACAATTGTTTTCTCTCATTTATGAGTACTAATGAAAAAGTTGAAAAAATTGTTTAGCCAAGTGTGTAATAGGAAATTGGGCACTCTGGAAACAAAGAGGAAAAAGGTGAAGATAAATCACCTAGAAAATCCAGAAAAGCTGAACTGAACCAAGTTGCGTGAGGAAAGAATCTCACTGCAAAACAATAAAGGATAAGTAGTGCACTAAAAGTGCACTAAACTATTATGAACCTGAACGGTTTGATTAAAAACTGAATGTCTTAAGTTATTAAAATGCAGAATGCTGTTTTGAATTATCAATAATATGTACCTGATATTACTTACAGTGGTATGAATTGTGGACAGAGAAACCAGAATAAAAGATCTTCCATACAGACTTCTTGCAAAGAAGTAGGAAGAAAACCAACTGCATAAGGCATCAGTAAATAGAGTGGAGGCAGGAGAGTACTCTGATGGAAACTAATGGCTTATACATTAGCCCTGCCATTGCTTATTAAATTTCCTGATATATTTCATGTCTCCTTGTTGGAAAAGAAAGGTTATAATTTTTGTACATGATGCTTCTCACATGATTGATTTGAAATGTGGTCCAGGTGGAACCAGAAGAGGAATTTCCTTCCAGAGTCGCTTCGAAGATGAAAGCGAGAAGAAATGGAATTGTGAAAGTGAACAGTAGCTCGAGTAAAGGTGCAGTGGAGCACTTTACTGCTAAACAAGCTACATGGCACAGAAAAGCTCAGATGATGGAAAAGCATTCATAATTATGTTCACAATCAACTAGTAGATAGTTGTCAACACCGAGGACGGTGTTTATTTTCAGAGGGGGAATATTTAACACCCCCAAGTTCTATGCTTTTCAAATGAGACATTTGAACATAAATCCAAAGGGGAGTGGACCCCAGTGGATGATTATTGTGTGGATGTGGTTAATTATTTAATTATGAAAAATAAATAAAATATTGTGTATGCACTATGACCAGATGAGAAAGTGAGATCACATGCCTAATCCATGAGGTGATGGAAAAGGAAAAGACTTTCCCCAAATCTTTCAAAAATCCTTGAAAGAAATTATTTCTAATTTAGATTTTTGAGGAAAAATCTAAATTTCCCAATGAAGAGGAGTAGTTGGGAAGAGGTGAGAAAAAAGCTGGAAAAGCTGAGGAAAAGCTTAAAGCAGCTTTAAAGAGTCCCAAAATGGGAAGCCTAGGCTAAACAGGAATAAAGCATCCTGAAATTCTGGACGCAGAATTGGAAACAAGCTTGGGGAAAGCACAGCTTAAATAAGCTGCTCCAGAACAGATTGAGGTTAGTCTGTTCTGGAGAGGATCTCTGCTCGGGGGTGAATCCTGGGAGATAAAGATGATTCTAAGGTTGGGAGGACTGGTCATAGTAGAGTGGTGCATGCATAAATTTGGAGATATCTGTAAGTCTGTGTTAAACATATCCCTGTTTTATGAACAAACGTGATGTTGAAGCGACAATGCCATTAAATTGTGATGTTATAATGGCTATTATGGAAATTATGAATTGTTATGTTATGTTGCTTATGCACCGTTAGATGGATTAATGGTCTAATATCTTATGTAAGCGCCTTTCGACACAACAGTGAGATAGAAAGAGACAAATGCTGGGATTATACCTTGTAATAATGATATTTGATATGATAGAAATAATTGAACACCCATAACTATAATTATGCAGTTTTTACACTTTAAGGAGTATTTAATTTCTATGTAGAAACGTAAAATGTTAACAACCAAGAGAACTACATGCGAGTCAACAAGTTCCAAACAATGAAACCTCACAGCACAATACTATGGGCGTACATAAACCCCCCGTAAACTAATAACAGTAGCAAGAACAATAACCCGAAGAAGGAAGGGTTCAGATAAATGTCTAATGAGAGAATTGTAACAGTTAGAATTTAAACTATTCTATTAAATGTAAGTGTAATCATATGAAAGTAGAAGTTGAACCCTAATTAAGGACGAAGATCAACTACTAAGAATTCTAAACTATCCAATTCAGGATCCTCTACCACCATTTGATTGAAGCAAGAGGATTTGTTTCCTAGTTTTCACATGGAACAGTTGAATCTGTACCAGAGTGTCACACATGTTGAATGTTGTAACAGTAAAATAAGGGGGAAATCCTATTGAACAATCTAGTGTGTGATAAAAGTTTGTGTGAAGTAAGATTGTAAGCATATGTAAAAATACAAGGAACAGAGCATCTGTGTACCGTCCATTTAAACCGTCACACAGTGTGAATAGTTGCGGAGGTTAGATAGATGTGGTATGCAGGGGATGCATACACTATACTCGTATTTAAAACTTTAAAATGTTGAAAATTTTATAAGGCCCTAAACCCAGCAAATGGGGAAGGCTAGCAATCATCTAGAGTTGGACAACACTCTGAAAAAGAAAAACCTGAGAAATACGAAGTACTATATTTATATAGACATACAAGTCTGCTAGATGTACTGAGAAGAGGGGAGGTCAAGCCCAAAAATTCTCTTTTAAATTCTTATATTCCATGGCTGTCTATGAGTACTGAAAAGAATTTAAAACCCGGATAACAGCATGAATTTGTAAAGTGATTCAGTAACAAAACTATTAAAGGTTATCTGACGCATAAAGCAGAGAATATCTGAGTTCTGTTATATGTATAGAAAGCTGGGTTTGGGAGACGTGACATAATATCTCCTTAGTCATATGTCATATATACAAATACAATGGCATGTGAGGGTCAAAGAATTTGATTTCACGTTCCAAAGATTTGATTGTGAGTATTCCATGCAATTTCAAACCAAGATTCAAGATTTAATAAGTCATTTGTGTGTTATGTTAATTTTGTGTTTTATGTGAATTTTTTTAACATAATTATGTTATGGAAGGGTAATTTTTTAATTAAAATTTTATTGGTGAAGGGTTAACTTACTATGAGAACATCACTTTTGAAGGGAAAAATTTTAAACTTAACGTTCCTTGATGGTAGGCATAAGGACCCAAAACGTCCAAAAAAATTTGTATGATGGGTAAATAAAAATCCAAATTCCAACCCTGCATACCAATCACCCTTTTGAGAATCAGAACCCGAAAGAAACTCAAGGGGTTTGTGTTATTGTAGTGATTAACTTGGACTAAGTTAATATCTATCAAGGGACTAAGTCAGTATGTATCAAGCAATTTAGATTAAGTTAATATTTTCAAACACTAATATAAAGATGAATCATGAGAATGAAGTGGTAATATAAAGATCATGTGGTTAGTCAAAGGTCAATTATTAAAATAACTCATGTTTTTGAAGTATATAGATTTTCTTTCCACTAATAAAGATGGTAAGAATTTGGTAGAAAATTTAGATATAAGTAGAGTTTACTACAATTCATGGCTTGTTCGTGGTGAAACAATATATTTTAAAGGTTTTTTTTGGTTCATAATCAACTTAAATAGTAAAAAAAAAAGTGAAGTTGTAAATCAATAAGAATTTTATTTCCTTTTATCATCATATATTAACAATTAGAAAGAAGTTTGCTATAAGATTAGGTAGTTCTTTAAAATTTATCTAGTGTCACAAAATAAGCTAATCGTTTGGTAATGATTTGGTAGAAATTTTAGACACGGGAAGAGTTCTACTATGATCCAAAGCTCATTCATAGTGGAACAATGCTTTTACAAGTTTTTCCAAGTTCTAGGTTAATCTGTATTATCAAAATTTCATTTTGGTTTTGGATGAATGAGAATCATGACTATCTGTGTCGTCAAATTTTTCCCACTATAGGGAAGTTTACTGGTGTATTAAATGGCTCTATGATATCACCCCTAACCCCCATATTCACAAAGTGAACATGGGTGTTTAATAAACATGTAGTTATGAGTGAGATCTTTATTATGCACCTAAGTGTTTACTTAATCAGGCATTGTGCATGGCATGGCATGTTGATACATACTCCAATGCAATTGCATTAGTTTTGTGTCACCATGCAATCATTTTTGCACTAGCTATGAATCTAACACCTACAAAAACAATGGATAATACTACACCAATGTTGATTTCCCTATGTGGTCATCTCATCTGTGGTTTAATAAACCCATTGTACTACAATAATCACCAATCAAGTATGACTAGGGGAATGACAAGTCCATGCCAATGTCAATGGTCAACTTGGACTAAGATAATGCTTATGAAAGTGGTGATCAATTTTGTACATTGTGATTAAGATAAGGTTCTTATAGTGACCAAGTGACGGTTGTAGTTACAAGGATAATGTTTTGGTGTTATAATGCAAGGATTATAAGGACTAAGGGCTGTGAAGGCTAAGCATTGTTGGAAATATGGATTATAAGGCTAAGCATTATTAATGCAAGGATTATAAGGACTAAGTTTTTAAATATTAGGGATTATTTGAAATATGGGTTATAAGGTTATATTAGGGGTTTTAGGCTTTAAAAAGAGATAGGGAGTAAAGGTTATAAAGTTTAAGGTTTATGATGGTAAAATGTTAAGAGATATAATGGTTATGTTTTATATGTGTTAAGGAGTATAATGGTCAAGTGTCAATGATTATATGTATTACATGTTAGAGAGGTAAATTATTTTAGAGGATAAGGGTTGTAATCTTTAGGTATTAAGTGTGGCAAGGGTTATAAGGATTGGGTCTTATAAGTTTTAGAGGAATTAGGGCTTAGGTTTAAATTTCATATGAATTAACAATAATATAGGTTATATGTTAGAGGGATGAAGGACTATAGGGTTTGACAGGGCAAAAATTCCACCTTGTCAACAAGGGGGAACTAACTCGATCGTGGGTCCCAACTAGACCAGCTTTCATTTGGAATGGCTAATCCCAACGGATTTTAATGATTGTTATAAGGGTTAGGGAATAATGAGTTAGTGGTTAAGGGATTATGGATTAGGGGCTTAGGGGTTAGAGGAATAGGGGCTTAGGGTTAGTGGATAGGGTTTAGGGGTTAGGGGAATAATGAGTTAGTGGTTAAGGGGATAGGCATTGGGGGCTTAGGGGTTAGGGGATTTAAGTCCATTTAGGGGTTAGGGGAATAATGAGTTAGTGGTTAAGGGATTAGGGATTGGGGTTAGGGGAATAATGAGTTAGTGGTTAAGGGGTTAGGGATTGGGGGGTTATGTGTTAGGGGATTTACGGGCATTTAGGGGTTAGAGGAATAATGAGATAATGGTTAAGGGATTTGGGATTGGGGGCTTAGGGGTTAAGGGATTTAGGCGCTGTTAGGGGTTAGGTGAATAATGAGTTAGTGGTTAAGGGATTAGGGAGTTAGGGTTAGGGGATTTAACAATTAAGAATTTTAGGGGTTAATGGGTTATGGATTAAGCGTTAACGATTTAGGGGTTTATGGGTTAAGCAGTTAGGGGTTTAGGCGTGAGTGGTTTAGGGGTTTAAGGGTTTAGAGGTTTATGGTTTAGGGGGTTAAATGGGTTAAGGTTTTAGGGGTTTAGGGGTTTAAATGGGTTAGGGGTTGGGGATTAGGGTTTAAGGGGTTAGGGGTTAAGGGTTTAGAGGTTTAGGGTTTAGGGGGTTAAATGGGTTAGGGTTTAGGGGTATATGGGGTTAAATGGGTTAGGGTTTGGAAATTAGGTTTTAAGGGGTTATGGGTTAGGGGTTAGGGGGTTAAATGGGTTAGTGTCGGTTTAGAGTTTTAGGGGGTTAGGGGATTTAGCAGTTAAGGATTAGGGTTAGTGGTTAATGGGGTTAGGGTTTAGTGGGTTAAATGAGTTAGGGTTTTACAGGGTTAGGGGGTTAAATTGGTTAAGGGTTGGGAATTAGGGTTTAAGGGGTTAGGGTTTAAGGGTTTAGAGGTTTAAGGGTTTATAGGTTTAGGGTTAAATGAACATCAAAACGTTATTTAAACCCCATCGAACCCTCAACCAGCTCTTTAGGTTTGCCAAAGACAAAAAAAACCCTGTGTCTAGCCCTGGTGTATATGAGATCCCCTCCTCTTGCGGTAAGTCCTACATAGGAAAAACTCGCAGATCCTTTAAAACCCATTTGAAAGAACACATGACGAACACGTACCATAACCATGTAGCCAAATCGGCCATAGAGTCACCTTCATAAAGACTACAGACTCCAGAATATGAGCTATATATATGTCATATGCGAGAATATGTGTCTACATGAATATAACACAATCACTACCAGAGGCCATAGAGTTGGAATATCACCATGAGGTAGGGAAACAAACCATCGACTATGAGCACATCCCCTTTCGATGCAGGAGATATCATGAGTATGGCCATTTATTATGAGAATTACCATTAAACCAAAAAGATCCAAAGGATCGAGAAAAATATAACAATCAAAAGAAACAGTAGGAGGATGTGAAGGCCTTCCAAGAAGTTCATAGGAGAAAGAAGAACCAGAATATTAGCCAAACCTCCAACCAAAATTCAATAAGGACAGGTAAAAGCAGGCATAGCTACAATAGGTTCATTACCCTACAGGATGAGGAGGAATCAGGCATCAACATAAATGGCAGACCACTGAGACACAATTGGAGAGGGAAAGGAAATGGGGGAGGAACAAGATAATAGAGAAAAACCAGAAAAAAAGAGGGAAGGGAAAAACACCAAACGCAAGGCGGAAACAAAGATGCAAGAGAAATAAACCACATAAACAAGACAAGATCATTCAAATATGGAAATAGATAGGCTGAAAAAGGGTCTAAGCAATGAAAAGTAGGTTTTGCGCAGACTAGTGAAAGAATGGAGACACCTTGATGAGAGGTTCATCCCCAAAATGCAAAAATGACTCTACAAAGAGACATTCCAACAGTACAAATCTAAACAAGGAAATTCATGAACAGACCAACCGGATCAACTAGGATCCTAGAAGACCCAAGGAGGAGATCAAGGGCTGACAAGGAAAGGTAGTAAGAAAAGGGGCAGAAAGAACCTGAAGATGTAAACTATGTTGCTTAGTTTTTTTATGTCCACAGTTGGATGTGATGAGGCTTGTCTTGGTAAATTTTTAAGGTGAGATGAGTTGAGATTGGACATGAGTAGCCTAAGATGAGTTACAGGTAGTTCTTAGGTGAAAAGGGCACATATTGAATTTCCACGACACATGAGAATCTAGGTTCGGTCTCAGATTCTTTGATGCAGAAACACTCAAGTGCCACAACACATCTAATTTTTACAATGAAATCTACACAGACCAAGGAATCAACTAGTGCACATTATAATTTTTAAAATTTTCAAACCGTTCTTCATTAAATTATAAACTATAATAGAATAGGCTAGAGCTCTCGTACTAGGGATAATTTCCCTTTACAATCACATGGATATAAGGAATAAAACTAGGGATTGGTGTTAGTCCTTTGACAACTAATATACCTTGAATAAGACAATTCTTGGTCCACTTTTTTATTGTGGCCACACATAGCCCTTTCAATGCACATGTCCTGAACACATCTCACAAGTCCTCTTGTCTCCCATTATGGAAATCCTCAATCTGCCTCTATCAATGAACTCAACTCCTTTAGGTTACTGAACTTGGCTCAAAAAATTTTGCCCTCTATTTACCTCTTTTTTCATTTAAGGTCTACAACACTTAGGGTTTTCGATCAGTTGTTCACAACTCTATTTGTGAGTAGTTCTTTGGTTTGCCCAATTTTTCCATACTCCTACTCCAAGATGAAAAATATAGGGCTATGAAGGTTTCCCTTCTTCTCACTAACTTAATCCTCTACAATATAGTGAACTAGGGATAGTTGGATAGCCCACATGACTGCTACTTTAGTTCTTCAAAGTATGCATGTCCTTAGGCCCAATACACCTACCCTTCTACCAGTCTTGTTTTCCTACACAACCAGAAGACTTGGGGATCTTCTTTGACAATCACCTAACAACCCTCCAACTGTACTTGGAATGCCATCAATTTTCCCAACCATAGTCAATTATTTTACTTATCTAGTGTCCACAACACTGCCCCCATCTAGGGATCTTCAAATTTTCCACCTAGTAGTGATTTCAGTCCTCTCAAAATCATTATTATTGTGTACCAATTTCTTTGTTGTCAAATCTATGAACAAATCGGAACTACTCCTCTTATCATCTTTCTAACAATTTGTAGATGCTTGAACTAGGGTCATAAACCATCCACTAACAATACATTCACTAATTGTTTATAAGTTGCTTCAGATTTCTATCCAAAACTCTATGGACAATCCACCAAAATCAACTCCTCTTCATGTTAATCCATTCCTCATATGGCACATTTATTCTACTCAATCTTCTACTCAGGTTCCACCTTCATTTGAATTTGTTATCTCCACAAATACTTCTGCAAAACATCTTCCAAATTTGTGGTATATATTGCATAGATAAACCTCTCTCTAAGGGTCACGACCCCTCTTCTTCTACACATATTTGTCATGTTATTAAGGGCATGCCTTATGGACTGAACATACTAGGAAACCTCCCTAACTAGGGCACTATACTTCTATTCTAATTGCTTTAAAACAAACCCTATCCACCCATAGAAAAAATAACAACTCTTGCCTCCATAAGAGACTCATCCTAGTTCATATGGACCCATAGATTCTAAGAATTTCTTTCACTGAATCTTGACCTAAACTTTAGATATCTACAACGCTCAAACTATGGTTACCTCAATCAATATTACACATGTGGCTACATATCTTCTGGCCCTAAATTCTAGTGTAGGCCCTCCTCCATTTGTGTTGGTCTTTATCATAGACCTTGTAGCCTACTAATTACCACAAGTAGGGTGTCAACCCTCTCTACTATTTCAAAATTTGATGCAACCTTCAGACATAAACACCACTGAAATCACATGCCCAAATTCTCATGAGTTTCCTCTCTTGAGCTCAATCTACCATAAGAGAACCAATAGTATGCCATCCTACTCCCTATCTTGAACCTATTAAGGTATGTGACATTCTTGTGAACCCTCACATGATTATCTTGCAGTTTGTGGATAATCATTCTCTCCCTTTAGCAACCCTTACTCAACCCTCTAACTCGACCTACTTTAGGGCTACATCTCTCTTGGCCTCCTTGATTAAATGAGCTCCTTCTCACGTGATGTTCTTGTCTTCATACTAAGGACTCCTTAAATATCTTTTACTATCTAGGCCTCTTAAGAGACCTCTAGAACTTATGGGCTTTATCCACTTAGATCTTAGGAAATATTATTTTTCCTTTTTAATTTTCTTTTAGATTTAAAACCCCATGTTGGGTCCAAACCCCTTCGCTTGGGTTCTTTGGCAACAAATCCTTTTGTGACCAAACTCACACAAACCCATCTCACTATGCTTGTCGAATACCTCCCAAGATACACAATTCAACAAAATAGTCTAGTTGTAGTAAGCATAACTTGGTGAAGCTCTTGTAGTCGAGTAAGGGCTTGGTTGGGTTCCCAAGTTGAAAATTAAGGGTAGCTCTGAGGGAATGATATATAGGGAGGGTTAGGGCATGCCAAAGAATGAAAAGGCATGCTAACACATGCGGGACAATGTCAATGCATGTTGAGGAGTGTTAAGGACTGTCGAGGCATCACAAGGGAGAACTAGGTCAAAATGCATGGAAATGAACAAATAAGACAGTGTGTTAGTGAGTGTCACTGAATTCAAGTGTGCCAAGGATGAAGTGTGTTTGAAGAAGTTCATAATAGGATTTGTAAGAGGCAATCTTACGATTGTGATAAGGGGCTCAAAAGTGCAGTTTTAGACAAAGGAATAATTTTTTTTGGGCATAACACTATTTTGCTTTTATCCATTAGCTTTATATGACATGTGGCACACTTTGGCCGAAAGCTCATGTTTTAAACTATTTTAAAAAATTATATATTGTACGTTGTTGTGTATAAGTTTTGGGGACTCGGCTTGTGCCAACTTATATCCTATGTGTGTTGTGTATCTTGTGGTTCTTACAAACTCGTAGTTAATGCTCGACTGTTTATATGAACGAGACATACATGTGAAATATTGCCTATGTAGCTTATATTGTTGCTTAGATGTGATCCTTTCCGTGGTAATTTCTTAAGTGGGACAAGTTCAACTTGGACATGAGTGGCCTAAGATGAGGTATAGACAGTTCTTAGGTGAACAAGGCACAATCTACTTGTAGTAGGTGCAATTGGTCAAGTTGTTGTGACTGAAGTATGCCAATGTCACATGAACTACAATTGCTAAGGACTTGATTCGGTTGAGTTGTGAGAAAATGTAAGGCTAGTTGTGATGGAATGAGCATTAAGACATGTTAAGGAATGCTAACATGTGCCAAATAGTTCGAAGGAATGTCAAATATGCTTAATATATGTCAAGTGCTAAGGCATGTCAAGATGTGCAAGGGTGTGAAAATATGCGCCAGGGAATATCAAGGCAAAAAAAGGGATAAAAAAGTTAAACTACAAGGAAATGAACACATAAGAGGGTTAATAAGTCATCAATTTACCTTTTCTAGGAGGGGCATGCTAGGCACACCAACACTAGGTGGAAATAGGTGCTAAGTGCCAAGTGTTAGTGCATTATAAGTGCCAAATCATCCTCTATTACTTCTCATCTAATTTCAAATAATTTATCTAAAATAAATTTAATATTAAACCATGCAAAAGCATACCAAGGCATCTTAATGAATGCTAGACATGCTAATACTTGCCAAGCGCCAACACGTGCCAAGTGCCATTGTGCGTTAGGGAGTGATACACATGTTATGAAGTGGAAGGTAATGTCAAAGAGTGATAAAGTGTGACAGAGTGTGCTAATGCATACTTAGGAGTGTTATGGAGTACTAGGGCAACACAAAGGAGCACTAGGTAAAAATGCATGGAAGTGAATGAATATGAGGGTGTGCAGGGAGTGTCAATGAGTGCTAGCTAGCATGCCAAGGAGGGACTGATCACAAGGTATGTTAAGCACTCGTAAGGCATGCTAGGTAATATCAGGGCCTGTCAGAAAGTGCCAAACTGTGCTAGTGAGTACCATTGTGTGTTAACATGTGCTAAATAGTGCCAAGACATGAAAGATGCTAAGGCATGCTAGGATGTGTAGGGTGCAGGGTATGCCAATATGTGTCAAGGAACATCAAGGAAAAATAAATAAAAAAAATGAAGTTAAAATGCAAGGAAATCAACACATAAGAGGGTTAATAAGTCAAGACATTATCTTTTTCAAAAGGGGCATGCTAGACACACTAATAATAGGTTCCAATACATGCCAAGTTCTAATGTGTGCCAAGTGCTCTTGTATGTTAATGCATGCCAAAGTGTTTCAGGGTATGCTAGGGACTACAAGGCATGCCAACACATGCTAGGAGAGTGTTATGCTATGATAGGGAATGGCAAGATGTTGCCATACATGCAAGGTGCCAAGGAATGTTAGTGTGTGCCGAAGCATGTTAAGATTTTCCAAGAGTGTTGAGGAGTGCTAGATCTCTTTCATTAATAGAATTGAAAAAGCTCGATTATGTATTAAATAATATAGTTTCTACACACACTATTGGAACTTTATTTAAAGGGAATTTGTTAGAAAATAAACCTAATAGAGATGAATAATTTATTAACTCATAGGAAAACTATATTATCATTACTTGAAGGAAATGATACACACTAATTACTTCTTAAGAAATTGAATGACTCTAACCACTTTATGGACTTGGACACTTAATGAAAAAGACTCCACAGCAATGGTCTTAAATCGTCATATTTTGACAAAAAATATAGTAACATGCACATAGTGTTATAAAAACTCATTGGAATGATCGATGGTGATGGAAATTTTGTAACTATCACCAAAACCAGAAAGAGCATTGGTGAGGGTCAATAAAAGACCATCACTAGAAGTGTCACCAAAGAGAGAATTAGTGACGGGCCTTTAACAACCATCAACAAAAGTGTCATTGAAAATGGTTTTGGTGACAAACCTTAAAGGACTGTCACAATATGCACTTACACCAATGTTTTTTCAAGGACTGTCACCATATGTGACATTGATGATGGACCTTAAAGGTCCATCACAAGCATGACCCTTTCCAATGCCCTTTTTTCTTGTAGTGAAATGAGATTCAAAGTTCAAATCCCCTGGAGTGGCCAACCAAAAAATAATATATTTTATCTATTTATTTATTATATTTTTACAATGTGATTTAATGAAAAAAGAAAAATATAATATAAAAGAAAAAAATATGATATTATTAAATTTCATGTGGTTTGAATATCTATTTTCAAAAACAAAAAATATAATTATCCACTATCCACTCATGGATATTTTAACGCAAAATTTTCAATGCTAATATAAAGTTTGCATTAAGTCACCATTGTCTTAAATATAAAGTTTTATCTTAAATATTTTTGTCTCAAAGTGCTTTTGTCTTAAATATAAAATTTTGTCTTAAAATATTTTTGTCTCCAATTTCTTTTATCTTAAAATATTTTTGTTTCAAAATGCTTTTGTCTTAAATATAAAGTTCTGTCTTGATATATTTTTGCCTCTGTTTTTGTCTTAAATATAAAGTTGTCTTAAAATAATTTTGTCTTAAATATTTTTGTCCCAAATTGTTTTTGTCTTAAATATTTTTGTCTGAAATTGCTTTTGTCTTAAATATAAAGTTTTGTCTCAAACTATTTTTGTCCTAAAATTTATATTTAAAACAATTCAATTGATATTAAATTTTAATATAAAATTACTAAAATAAAAAGTGACTTTTTAATAAAAAAATGCCTTGAAGGACCTTCTATCCTACTACTATTAGACGAGGGGACCAGTGCTCTAGACGCGGAATCAGAGCACATCCTTCAGGATGCACTTCAACAAGCTTCTATTGGGCGCACAACGGTGATTGTGGCTCACCGTCTGTCCACTATTCAAGGAGCTTCTAAAATAGCAGTGGTGAAAAATGGTGAAGTCATCGAGTTCGATGGAAACCATGAGTTGTTTCAGAAGCCAGATGGGGCATATGTAGCATTGTGGCAAACACAGGAGAAAGCGGCACCGTTTAATTCATTAATGCAAGCTAGAATGAATAGCCGCAATTTCAGCCGGAACATCAGCCAAAGCCTCAGTAGGATGAGGGCATATGCTAGTTCAGGTCGTTGCGACAGTACTGTGTCTAACAGTTTTATGTCCGACCTGCAACTAGAAGTTCACGATGCAGAGAAAACATACCTGGCATCTCCTTCTTTTCAGAGATTGGTCGTATTAAGTGGTCCTGAATGAAAAAGAACTGTGATGGGCTGTTTAGGTGCTCTTGGATATGGTGTTCTCCAAATAGTATACTCTTTCACTCTAGTGAAAATGGCTTCTTCGATGTTTGTGACAGACATACAGAAGCTGAAATCTGAAGTCAAAATTTCTTGCATCGCTTTTGTAGCGCTTGCACTTGTTGCTTTTATAATGAATTTGATGCAACATTATAACTTTGCAATGACGAGTGAGTTTCTATCAAGGAGGATCAGACCAAGAGTGTTTTTGAAAATTCTTATATTCGAAGTGGGTTGGTTCGATCTGGACCGAAATTCTAGTTCAACAGTTTGCTCAAGGCTGGCCAAAAAAGTTAATACTGTAAGTATTAATTCAATTCTTCTTATAAAATTTTATCTTTTATTTTATAAACTAGTTGCTGTGAAGATAGTAAAGGTTTAGTATAGGGTTAGAATGTATAGATTTTGATAATATTTTGAATTAGAAAGATTATTAGCTCTGTGAATTGTATTATGTATAATTTTGCTGCCATTAGCACTCCCCACAATACTATAATATAATCTCTGGCTTCCTATTTGAGCTCATACCACCCTCCCACTAAAAGTAATAGAAACTACCCATTCAATAACTATGACACTTCTTATCCACATTTTCTTCTATTACTGACACCATTAAAAAAAATAGAATTCAGAATATTTTAAAACACTTAAAAAATAAGTTCAAAGAATTGATTTTTTTTTACTCACTCTATAAAATAATATCACTCATTTTGTATGATATCCACAACTTGTTTGTAATATTGTATTCGCCCCTCTCAATAGGATTTCGAAATCTACAATCAAGAAAAACCTGACTCAAGTTGTATTTGTACATATGATGTAATTCATAATCAAGTTCAATTCCGTAGTTATTAAATTGACAATAACCATACATGTAAATAAATCAAGTAAATTGCAGGTTGTGGATTTTGTTTGCAGGAAATTACATCGTTTAAATGGAGTTCTGAGCAAGAACAAATACCCATTCAAAAACAAATTAAATTATTAAAGTCAAATGAAATTTGGTAGAAATGTATGGTCAAAGATTTATTTCCAAAGTATTATTTACTGTCTACAAATTGAAAAAATCATGCTTCCGTACAATGGCCCATGGTAGGTTTTACATGTTGTGTCGTCTTGTATTAATCTATTAAAAATGAATGTTTTGATATGCAAATAGGTAAAACTCTTGTATTGTGACTGATGTAAGTCTTAGAGTCTTAAAGGTCTTGGGAGAAAATAATAGACCAAATTTTGGTGGGCTCATGAACATAAACAGTTATTGAGTTGTACTATAGTACTCAACTCAGATTTGTTTTTTACTTGCTGAAGAAGCCGTAGCCTCCATTTACAAATGTATCTCATGTTTAGAAAGTATAATTCAAAGTTATATTTTGTTTGGTTGCCCTCACTTACTCAGTTTTAATCAGACTAAAATTTGGCAGTTTTTAACCATGTGTTGGGCAAGTCAACTCTGATTTAATATGGACCACTCTGTTTATTTTCAAGGAAAACTAGTATGATTTAATCTCTGCGACTATGGTCTTGAGTAAGATCCGTCGAAAAATTTCTTTCAAGGAAGAATCCTCTGTTGTAAAATTTTAACACTTTTCAACCATACTGGTTGCTACAATAATTTTTGAAAATTATATCGTTTTACATCTAAACAAGTTTTATATGTATATATACAGGTGAAATCCTTGGTTTCGGACCGTGTTTCACTATTAGTGGAATGTGTCTCTAGAATACTTGTCGCATTCATTGTAGCATTAGCCTTAAGATCGTGGTGACTTGGTATTGTGTTGATCGGTCTACAGCGCCTGCTGGTTGTTTGTTTCTACACTAGAAAAGTTCTCCTTCAGACCTTCTCGCGTAAATTTGCAAAAGCCCAGGTTCAAGGAAGCCAAGTGGCCTTAGAATGTTTTACGGCATCGCAGCACCATTGGAGCCTTTTGTTCTCAGGAGAAAGTTATGGACTTATCTAACTCCACACAGGCAAGCCTACACGAGGAGACTAAGAAACAGTCATGGTATGCAGGAATCGGCCTAGGAACAAGTCAGTTTATCACACTATGCTATGTACCTTTTGTGTATTGGTATGCGGAAAAACATATGAAGAGTGGAGATGTAAGTCTCTCTGTTTTTTTCTTGAGCTACTTTATTTTTCTTAGAACTAGTCGAATGATAGCAGACGCAGGAAGTATGACCTCGGACCTGGCCAACGGATCTCAAGCTGTCTCATCTGTGTTTGAAATTTAGGGGTTTAGGGTGTTAAATTTGTTAGGGGTTGGGAATTAGGGTTTAAGGGGTTAGGGGTTAAAGGTTTAGACATTTAGGGTTTGTGGGGTTAAATGGGTTACAGGTTTAGAGGTTTAGGGGGTTAGGGGATTTAACAGTGAAGGATTTTAGGGGTTAGCGGTTAGGGTTTTGGGGATAGCAATTAGGGTGTAAGGGGTCAAGGGTTAATGTGTCAAGGGTTATGGGTTGGGAATTAAGGTTTAAGGGGTTAGGGGTTTTGGGGTTTAGGGGCTTAAATGGGTTAGGGGTAGGGGTTAAGGGTTTAGAGGTTTAGGGTTTAGGGGATAAATGGGTAAGGGTTTTAGAGGTTTAGTAGATGTAAATGGGTTAGGGGTTAAGGGTTTGGAGGTTTAGGGTTTAGGGGGTTAAGGGTTTGGCGGTTAGGAATTAGGGTTTAAGGGGTCAAGGGTTATGGGTTGGGAATTATGGTTTAAGGGGTTAGGGGTTACGGGTTTAGAGGTTTACAGTTTAGGGGGTTAAATGGGTCATAGGTTTAGAGGTTTAGGGGGTTAGGGGATTTAGCAGTGAAGGGTTTTAGGTGTTAGGGGTTAGGGTTTTGACGGTTAAATGGAATCCACACTTAAATGTGTTAGGTTCTTAGAGGTTTAGGGTGTTGAATTGGTTAGGGGTTTTCGGGTTTAGGGGCTTAAATGGGTTAGGGGTAGGGGTTAAGGGTTTAGAGGTTTAGGGTTTAAGGGTTAAATGGGTTAGGGGTTTAGAGGTTTAGTGGGGGTAAATGGGTTAGGGGTTAAGGGTTTAGAGGTTTAGGGTTTAGGGGGTTAAGGGTTTAGGGGTTAGGAATTAGGGTTTAAGGGGTCAAGGGTTATGGGTTGGGAATTAGGGTTTAAGGGGTTAGGGGTTAAGGGTTTAGGGGGTTATATGGGTTACAGGTTTAGAGGTTTAGGGGGTTAGGGGATTTAGCAGTGAAGGATTTTAGGGGTTGGGGGTTAGGGTTTTGGGGGTTAAATGGAATCCACACTTAAATGGGTTAGGTTTTTAGGGGTTTAGGGTGTTGAATTGGTTAGGGGTTTTTGGGTTTAGGGGCTTAAATGGGTTAGGGGTTAATGGGTTAGGGGTAGGGGTTAAGGGTTCAAAGGTTTAGGGTTTAGGGGTTAAATGGGTTACGGTTTTAGAGGTTTAGTGGGGGTAAATGGGTTAGGGGTTAAGGGTTTAGAGGTTTAGGGTTTAGGAGGTTAAATGGGTTAGGGGTTAGGAATTAGGGTTTAAGGGGTCAAGGGTTAAGGGGTTAGAGGTTTAGGTGTTTAAGGGGTTGAATGGGTTATGGGTTGGGAATTAGGGTTTAAGGGGTTATAGGTTTAGGGTTTAGGGGGTTAAATTGGTTAGGGTTGGTTTAGAGGTTTAGGGGGTTAGGGGATTTAGCAGTTAAGGATTTTAGGGGTTAGAAGTTAGGGGTTAACGGGTTAGGGGTAGGGGTTAAGGGTTTAGAGGTTTAGGGTTTAGGGGGTTAAATGGGTTAGGGGTTAGGAATTAAGGTTTAAGGGGTTAAGGGTTAAGGGGTTAGAGGTTTAGGTGTTTAAGGGGTTGAATGGGTTATGGGTTGGGAATTAGGGTTTAAGGGGTTATAGGTTTAGGTTTTAGGGGGTTAAATGGGTTCGGGTTGGTTTAGAGGTTTAGGGGGTTAGGGGATTTAGCAGTTAACGATTTTAGGGGTTAGAAGTTAGGGGTTAATGGGGTTAAATGTGTTAGTTTTTTAGGGGTTTAGGGTGTTGAATTGGTTAGGGGTTTGGAATTAGGGTTTTAGGGGTTAGGGGTTAAGGGCTTAGAGTTTTAGGGTTTAGGGGGTTAAATGGGTTACAGGTTTAGAGGTTTAGGGGGTTAGGGGATTTAGCAGTGAAGGATTTTAGGGGTTAGTGGTTAGGGTTTTGGGGGTTAAATGGAATCCACACTTAAATGGGTTAGTTTTTTAGGGGTTTAGGGTGTTGAATTGGTTAGGGGTTTTAAGGTTTAGGGGCTTAAATGGGTTAGGGGTTAATTGGTTAGGGGTAGGGGTTAAGGGTTTAGAGGTTTATGGTTTAAGTGTTAAATGGGTTAGGGGTTTAGAGGTTTAGTGGGGGTAAATGGGTTAGGGGTTAAGGGTTTAGAGGTTTAGGGTTTAGGGGTTAGGAATTGGGGGTTAGGGTTTTGGGGGTTAAATGGAATCCACACTTAAATGGGTTATGTTTTTAGGGGTTTAGGGTGTTGAATTGGTTAGGGGTTTTGGGGTTTAGAGGCTTAAATGGGTTAGGGGTTAACGAGTTAGGGGTAGGGGTTAAGGGTTTAGAGGTTTAGGTTATATTGTTGCTTAGATGTGATCCTTGCCTTGGTAATTTCTTAAGTGGGACAAGTTCATCTTGGACATGAGTGGCCTAAGATGAGGTATAGACAATTCTTAGTTGAACAAGGCACAATCTACTTGTAGTAGGTGCAATTGGTCAAGTTGTTGCGACTGAAGTATGCGAATGTCACATGAACTACAATTGATAATGACTCGATTTGGTTTCCAAGTTGTGAGAAAATGTAAGGCTATTTGTGATGGAATGAGCATGAGGACATGCTAAGGAATGCTAACATGTGCCAGATAGTTCGAAGGAATGTCAAATATGCTTAAGATATGTCAAGTTCTAAGGCATGCCAAGATGTGGAAGGGTGTGAAAATATGCACCAGGGAATATCAAGGCAAAAAAAAGGATAAACAAGTTAAAATACAAGGAAATGAACACATAAGAGGGTTAATAAGTCATCAATTTACCTTTTCTAGGAGGGGCATGCTAGGCACAGCAACACTAGGTGGAAATAGGTGCTAAGTGCCAAGTGTTATTGCATTATAAGTGCCAAATCATCACCTATTACCTCTCATCTAATTTCAAATAATTAATCTAAAATAAATTTAATATTAAACCATGCCAAAGCATACCAAGGCATCTTAATGAATGCTAGACATGCTAATACTTGCTGATCCGGATTTATGCAGGAACGCAACAGAATAAACATATAAACATAAATACAGAGATGTAGCGAAAATAACACTTCATTTCATTAATATCAACGAACTGAATTTTGCTTACAGACAGAATGGAAATAAGACTAGCTAGGGCGCTGGTAGCTATCTCTGAGAAGAGATGTGGCGGCTACAGGCCTCTGAACTGTGTTACAATGAGGCTCGAGGGCCTATTTATCATTTAGAAACAATGGGAAATAATAAACAGCCAAAACCCTAACCCTAGGAGATGAAGCGCCAAAACTATGGGCCCCGTTTGGGTAAATTGGTGTTTCAACTTCCCAGGGGCGTAACTTTGGCATACGATCTCCGTTTGACGCGTACGATACCTCGTTAGAAAGATCTATCCGAGGACTACAAATTTGGAATGGGCAACATCAATCCATGGCCCCACGTTGCCCTCTGTTTTCCCAAAAAACGTCGTTTAGGGCCTCAAAACGGCTCCGGAAGTTTAGGACCCGAAAAACTGCTAAAAATAGTAAACTGTGCCGAAACTGAAAAACTGAAATAGACAATGGTGGAGCCCCAAGTGAAATAGGCTGTGACCACCAATATCCACCAGGATCATTCCTCCTCAGGGACGCAATGGTCCCCATTGCGTTGTCTCTCCATGAGATGAGGAAATTTCGCCGAACTTGGTCCCCTGTGAACCACTTTCCTTGGTGTGTGAGTTGGCGGAGTTGGCCACCTTCGACAACCCGATATAGTTGGATCTTCTGCTGGCGAGTGTTCTTGATTTGCATGTCCATGATGCAATCTGTGGTGGCCTGTTCCATGCAGTCTGGATTTAACTCAGTTGGTGTGAGTTGTTCTGCAATGTCTGAGGTGTCCAGTAGAGGTGGGAAGTAAGGACGAAGGCGATCCACATTGAAGATTGGGTGCAGACCAAGGAATGGTGGAATACTGAGCTCGAATGCATTGTTCCCTACAGCCTTGGTGATGGTGTACGGCCCGTATCGGAGCGGGCGAAGCTTGCAGTGGGGTCCAGTGAGGTGCTCCTTCTGCAAATGTAGCCATACTTTGTCACCCACCTAGAATTTGTGTGGCACCCGGTGTTGATCATGGCATTGATTGTACTTGGCATTGGCTCTGTCCAATATATCATGAACCTGTTGGCGGATGTGTTGAATGCGCTCGATTAAGCTACTGGCTTTGTCAACTTCAGACTGGACATGAGCTGAATTGGCCTGAGCAGTTGCAAATGGCATGGCTACGTCCATGGGGCATAGTGGCTGGAATCCCAAGCCCACCTGAAAGGGGCTAAGGCCGATTGAACTGTGGAGAGCCCGATTATAACTATGTTGTACATAAGGGAGGCTCTCGTCCCATGTGCGTGGATGCTTTAATGTATGCTGGTAATGTACATCATCTCTTGTTGACTTGCCTCATCAGCATCTGCTTAGGGGATGAATAGTGACAGTGGTGAGTTTACACCACACCCTGTAGAGACTAACTAAAATGTTGTGAGAGAACCTAGCTAATCCTATCCCATATGATAGACTGGATCTGCAGTGCACCCAACATGAACAGCAGAATGGCATATTTGTGTGATATCTCTGCAGGCTGCCAATTGCCATCTCTAGAGTCATGTGCCTACGACCATGGGAAAACACAAATCATTTCCCCTCAGTAGAAGGCAGGCCTGAAACATGTAATCCATAAGATGGATTCCTAAGCAGGTAGGAGATAATATGGCCTGCTTCGATATCGTATTAAATGGCAGCAAGCACGCAGATCAAATGTGCTTCTACATCCTTTCGAAGGTTCACACAGAAATACTTCAGATTGTTATCGTTTTCGACCCCGAAATGCCCAGCGACTCGACCGTAGTGTGCTT